>BMAC01000426.1:176626-293229 GCA_014905375.1 Phtheirospermum japonicum | reverse complement strand
TTTCTTCAGATACTTGAACTTGTCAGTAGAAAAAGGTGTTAGAGTATTAAAGGACAAACTTTATGTTGCTCTGTCTGAATGTAATTCCAAAGATAATATCTCAAAAAAAAAAGGTCAAAATTGCACGTGAAGCTATTGCAGGTAGATGATCTAGATTTCAACAATATTTTTAAGTTTTATTATTATTATTATTATTATTATTATTATTATGATTATTCATCTGCACATACTAATTATGTTTAGTCTAATGATTACAAGTTTTATAAAATTATGTTTCAAAACTGCAATACCTCTTTCAATGTTACAAATATATGCTGCTGCTGTCTCCTGAATGCATGTTTTTGAAGCAGAGACGCTTCGGAGATTCATTGCTTATAATCAAGCCGGATGCGAAGGAATCTGATTTTGCCTTGCATTTTGGGTCTTTTTCCTCATTATCCTTGTTTATCCCATTTTAATTAAATTGCACCTGACTTTGATTTTGTTCCAGGAACAATAAAAAAAATAAAAAATATATCAGGTCAATCAAAAAAAGAGAAAAGATAAAGTGACAGACAACATGCTAGTTCACCCAATCAGAGCAATGTGGGTGGAGAAGGAATTGCTACGAGCCGGTAGTGGCCCGAAACTTATCGCAGGTCAAATCTTTACCATTCACTGCACCGACTTCAGTAAGAATGGCGATCTTGCCAAAACGTTTTGTAGCACCAAAGATCTTGGATAGAAGCATTTCTCTTTCCAAATTGGCAAGACAATGTTAATAAAGGGTGGGATGAAGTTAGGAATGCAAGTCGGAGAAGTGTAGTTTAAGCTTCCAGATCCTTGTTTTGAATGTTCCAAAAATATTAATTCTAGTTGTCTGTTTGAATAACTAATTTAGTTTGTGTTCTTGATATTTCAAAGTAATATTTTAGCTAGTTGTTAGTGTCTTGGTATATGTTAGGAATGGTCGAAGAAATATTTTGGAATATTCTTATCATTTCTATTGTAATGATAAATGATTATATTCTTTCATTTTCATCTTATGCTATTTTCCTTTACAAGAATAATGACAAATTAATGTACATATTCAGGACAATTTATGTCGTCATGAAAGTAAACAATCAAATTGTGCTCACTAAATTATTACAACTCTAAGCGTCACATAAGTATTTCAAATTTTGTCACTTTAATAAATAATGACAACTTTTTTCATCACATAATATTTTGAACTTGTCACTTAAACTAAATCATTTGTGATGATTGTCTCGTCACCATACAAACTCATCTAATGACAATGGGCTTTATCACTATATGTACCCCTCATATCATCATCGAACATATATATTTTGTGATGATTATAATATTCGTCATATATTGCTAGTTTTTTCGTGACAAAATATTTCGTCATCTTTAATAGTAGATGGTGACACATTGGTTTGTCATTGTAAGTATAGATGTCCAGTGACAGTCAATATTGCGTCACTATAAAACAGATCTATCGTGATGAATTACATTATATTTGGAAATTGTTTAATACATATTATGACAATATGAGCATCATAATAACTCAATAAAAATTGTCACCGTAGTTATGTTTGTCACGGAAAGTCAAATGTTTTGATGACAAATTAAGTGTTCGTCATTGAAAATGTTAACATACGGTGACAAAATCGATCTTTTGATGACAATTTCTCAATCCCTTACGTGACGAATTCAGCGTCACCAAATACAAACACCTATGATGACAATTTACATTAGCGTCATCAAAACTGAACATTTAGTGACGCGCTTGAAAAAATTGTCACTTTCACCAATGGTGACAGCAATACTATGACAACCGCTGTGACGCTCAATTTTCGTCACTGTTTCTCTTCAGTGACGAAAAAAATAGACTTTTAGTGATGAAACGTATCGTCATCGAACATCAAATTTCTTGTAGTGTAAGAGTCTTGGGGATGCCAACGCGGGAAGCGATGGAATAGCCAAGCCAATTATCCCACCAGAAACTAACTCTGGAGTCGCTGCCCGGAATCCAACGAGAATTCTCCAAAATGCTAGAAACGTGACTCCACCCCAGATGGCGAGGAGACATGGGCGCGGGGGGGGAACCATTCGGCTTAAGAAAGCGCTCACAAAGAAGACGGAAGGTCATGGAGTCTTTGTTGAGCAAGTTGTTAGCAAACTTGAAGAGAAACGAGGAATTGGCAGTGGTGACGGAGCGGATGCAAAGGCCACCTTCCTCACGCGGGGAACAGCAGCGGGCCCAGTTAACAGTACAACGCTTCCGCTTAGAGATATCACCCGACCAGATGAAATTTCTAATGGCAGTCTCAAGCTTACGAGTAAGCGAGGTCGGCCATTTAAGAATAAGCATGGAATGAACAGTAGTGCTGGTAATGACCGAGTTAACAAGGCAAATACGACCAGCAAGAGACAGAGAGGAGCCTTTCCAGGTACCAAATTTTGCCAAAGTCTTATCAAGGATTGGACCAAGGTGAGTAACCCGAGGACTACCCCGGAACATAGGGACACCAAGATAAGAAGCCGGGAGGGAGCCCACAGAGAAATTGGAGATACGGCAAATGCGGCGAGTAACAGCAGGAGTAACCGAAGAGCCGAAATAGATCTTAAATATATAATAAGGTTTTTAATGTAGTTTATAAGGAATTTTTTTATCATGTAAATTAAATGATGTGTTTCAATGTAACTTTATATATGTTTTCTCTTAACATGTATGTATTATTTAAATATTCAATAATATAATTTATATATATGTATATGAGTATTGTTTTTTTATATAATACCCGTGTTACACACGGTTACTGTGATAGTTTATTATAATAAATTGGCACCGAACAATTGCCAAATTCAACCCACTATTATTCTCCAAATGTGATGGTGTATGCACATCTTTAAGTGCATCTGTACTTTTGAAAGTATAAATATCATAAAGACAATCATATTTAAAAACATTATACTTAATTATAGTTATTATATATATCGTTATATATATGGCAATTCATTTATTGAATTATTATTTTGATTATTTTTAATTATTCATATAAATATTCTCGTAAAGTTAACGTTGTCATTGATATGGTGAGATGTCAGTGATAAAACATTACTCTTAAAGTAGCCCCGACTAATGATTATCAAGATTGGAATATTCATAATATAATATATGTCGGCATGTGGCCTGCATCACATTTTTAGAGAATGCAGTTAGTCTCACGATTGCGAATGATAGTTATTCATGATGGACACATGGATACTTTAGAGAGTATTGGTAAACACTACTGATAAGTTATTTATTGTATGTCTATAAACATATCAGTATATAAAGCGTGTGATAATCCTTTGACTTGAGATCAGTGCGCACCTTGTTTACTGTGTGATGTACTTTGACCATGACCAATGCTTGCACTCCTTTTCGGGGTAGATATGGCTTGTGTTAGGTGCATCATGATGTAAATGAAGGTGGTAGTTGAGCCAAGAAAGAATTCATTCCTCGATTGAAACTTTGAGAGAGATCACTCATAATGTCTATATTAGGTCGACTAAAGTCATTGGCCAATGTAAGAGACATATTCAATATAGTAATTGAGTATAGTCTAGTTGTCGACTAATAAAGACGAGATAAATTGATTAATCCATTGAGATAGACACTTGAATAAATCTTAAGCTTAATCGAGTGACTCAGAATGAAAGGAAATTCACCAAAGTTTTGTACAAATGTTATAATTCGCTGAGTTCAAGTGAATGTTCTTTATATATTGAGTTCATCCAACTAAACAGTCTAAGAGTCTTGTTTGAATCATCATTGGATTGATGTCATATATAAAGGCCTATAGGGCCACACTATATGCGATTACTTTTCCGACTTAAAAGTGGATCAATAAAGTATTAAATATTCAATTTAGAAATTTAATATTTAATTATTTATAATTATGATGTTAATTTCTAATTGATATAAATTATTTAATTAAATTAAACTTGATTTGAATTTAGTTATCTATGTTATATTAATAAAGGTACTTGAGCTAAGATTGTTTTGGGCCCATGTCTTGGACAGTCCAATTCTTTTTAGGATTAGGGTTCTCTTATGTACCTAGTATAAATATAACATAATCATAAGTTAACAAGTGAGAGAGAGAGAGAGAGAGAGAGAGAGAGAGAGAGAGAGAGAGAGTTTAGAAAACATTGAAACAAATCTTAATTTTGAGATTGAGAATTTTTGAGCTTTCGTGATATTTCCTAGCTTTCTTCACTATAGTAATACACAGAAGTTGGATCTTGCAGTCGGAGAATTAATTGCGTGTATACCTTAGTATTGAACTTTGACCTTGATTTACTGTAAGGTTTTTATGCTTTCTCTCGATTATTTATCGTATAAATATATTCGTTCACAGGATGGATCTGTTGGATCTACAAAAATTTTAAAACTTTCGCTGCACGAGCATGGTGTTCGTCTCTACGAATTCCAACAGTGGTATCAGAGACCGGGGCTGTGGCAACGATTATGTTTATAATATTATAATATAATCATGGATTAATTTGTTGTTCAGTGATTTTAATTTGATTAAAATAATTAATTAAAATTTTAATTTGATTAAATGTTTTTTATGTTTTTTAATACGATTTAAAAAAACAAAAAAAAAAATACCCAAAGATTTGCAAATCGTAAAACTGGAAACTGAAACACAAGAAACATTTACCTGTTGAGGATCGGCCGTGGACACGGTCGCATCTTTGGCTGCCCCCCCCCCCCCCCCCCCCCCTCCTGGACCGATAACGATGGCCAGTAAGGCCTTTTGTGCAGGCGGCGAACGTTGACGATGGTCGGTGCGATGGATGAGGCATCCCAGTTCGCCACAGTGCCGCTGATCCGTCTCCTTCAACTTCCGTTTTTGGTGGCTCCGGGAGCTTTTCTGGCGGGCCTCTGCTGCCAGCGGCTTCGTCTCTTCACGGGGCAAAGTTTGACGCCGAGGGTGGTGGCCGACAAGCCCTGAATAAAAAGCCTCAAATTCGATGTAGAGCTTGGGTCAAATTTTGAGAATTTGATATAATTTTGGGCTTGATTGTAATTTAAGAAATTTATGAAATCACAGAATTACCTTTACTTTTTAGAAAACTACGAGGCTGCCCTGACTTTTCTGAAACTGCGTTCTGACCTCAGAAATGTTCAAGAAATTTTTTTTAAGCCCTTATGGCATTTCTGTCATTATTATATTTTTCAAAAATTGCATAAAGGACCCTAAGACTTTCAAAAAATTATTAAGAGGTTGTTTGGATATGCAGAAAATTTAAAAAAAAAATATTTTTTTTAAAATCTTTTAATTGTCTTAAAAATTAATTTTAAATTTAGAATTTAATTAGTTTATAAAATAGATCAGTTTTAAAATTATTAGAAATAAGATTTAAATTTGGAATTTAATAATTTCTAAATTTAAACCATTTAACTTATTTAGAAATCAAATTAAATTTGGAATTTAATTTTTCTAAATTTAAATGATTAACCCATTATTATTATTATATTATTATTATTATTGCATTATTTGATAATGTGAATTAAATTAAAATTTTGAATTTTAATTTAATTATGGAATTGTTCCTCTACTTGTCCTAAATGTTTGTGTGGCTTGTATATTACTTTTTAGTATAGAGTCCGCATATATTGCCTGGGTAGGCGGCCCTCAGTATTTTTCGGACCGTTTCCTTATAAATTATGGGTAGGCGGCGCCCAATAATTGTATACTGTTCATTTGAATCTTGTTAATTGTTAAGCCCCGATCAATGTTCCCCAATAAAATATGAGTCTCATCTTGGATGAACGCGCTGCCCATTATAATTGGGTGAGTACGAAACTTTCTTTGTCCATGAGTATTTGCATCTTAGTGCTTTCTTCGGTCGACGAGGTTAAGGCTTGCTCATAGATGCTTATGTTTGCGATCATGTAAAGGGGTTGACTTACTTAGTTCTTTCTTGTCGCCCTAGCGTCAGAATCAACTAACAGCATAAGATCGGATTAGATTATATCGACCAAGAGTTATAGTTGTCTATAATTGGTTAGGACACCTACCACTTGTGCTATTGTGGTCATCGGCCCTAGCAGAGGCTACAATAGTATGAATATGTATCTTGGCTCACTATGATCATATTTGATATGAGTCCGTATTCTACCGTGGGGTCATAGAATATGTTAAAATAGTGGGAGCTAATTATTAAAGTCCTTGTTAATTAGCCAATAATTGTGATCATATGAATTAGAAAAAGAATTTTAATTTCCACTCGATTTATTTTCTACAGATTAGTTAAGATGTCAAATTTATCATTGAAGTGTTTGGTTGAAACAAACAAGTTGACTGGCCCAAACTTTATGGATTGGTTGCGCAATCTGCGTTTAGTTCTGAGACAGGAAAAGATTGAGTATGTGTTGGACACACCTGTTCCTAAGATTCCTGATAAATATTCTCCTGAATATGCCAAGTTTGACATGAATATTCATGGAAAACATAGGGATGAAGCAACTTCGGCACAGTGTGTCATGCTAACTACGACTACGACGGAACTGCAAAGACAGCATGAACACATGGCCCCTTATGAAATGTTAGAGCATTTGAAGAGTCTCTATGCTTCGTAAGCTCAAACTATGGAGTATGAGTTGCTAAGAGATCTCTTAAAGTGCAAGCTTCATTATGGGGGCAAGGTGTCTAAGCATGTCTTGAATATGATAGAGTTGATTGAGAGTTTGATTTCGATTGGAACGAGCTACATGAAAATATCTCAGTTAACTTGAAATTGAATTCGCTTCCTAGTTTATTTGAAAACATCATTATGAATTATAATATGAAAAACATGAAAGAGAAGTTTCCCGAGATATATAACACGCTTAAGACATATGAGTCTTCCACCTCAAAGGGCAAAGTTGTACTCATATTGTGTACATCTGCTAGATATAACCTGAGAAGTAAGAAAAAGCAGAAAAAATAAAACTAAGGCTGGGCCTAAGCCTACGGCTTTGAAGCCAAAAGAAGGTGCTCATAAGAAGTCAACATTAGCTAAATATGTGTGCTTATATTGCAAAAAAAAAGGGACATTGGAAGAGATACTTGGAGAAGTAGAAAAAATTAGATGTTTTCGGCTCCTCAGGTATGTTTGTCATTGAGATAAATGTGTCTATTAATAACTCTCACTGCTGGGTATTTGATACCGGATGTGGAGCACACATTTGTAATAATGTGCAGGGGTTGAGTGACAGCAGGATGGTTAGACCGAGGAAAGTTTGCCTGTGCGTGGGAAATGGATCAAAGGTTGTTGCTGAGCGTGTAGGGACTTATAGATTAGATTCACCCTCGGGTTATAGACTAAGTTTATATAATTATTATTTTGTTCCATCGATTATGAAGAATATTATTTCCATTCTTATGTTAGACATTGAAGGTTTTCCTTCTATTTTGCTAATAATAATTGTTTATTTACGCATAATGGTATTGTTTATGGAAATGCTCCACTTGTGAATGGTTTATATTCTTGATTGTAGTCGTGACATTCTCAATATGCAAAACAAACGTATAAAGTTAAGTGATATGAATAATCCCACCTACTTATGGCATTGTAGGCTAGGTCACATAAATGAAACAAGAATCACAGGGTTAAGAAAGTTAGACTACTTAACACCATTTGATTTTGAGTCTTATGGAAAATGCGAATATTGTCTCAAAGGAATAATGACCAACAAGCCATTTTCTGGAAAAGGCATACGAGAAAAAGAGGTACTTGAGCTGTTTCATACTGATGAATGCAGACCTTTTCCTACTCAAGCTAGAGGTGGTTATTCATACTTCATTACTTTTACTGATGACTTCTCTAGGTTTGGACATGTGTATCTTTTGAAGCACAATTCAGAGGCTTTTGAGAAGTTTAAGGAGTATAAGTTAGAAGTTGAGAAACCAGTTGAAAAGAGTAGTAAAACTCTTCGATCGAATCGAGGAGGAGAATACTTGAGTAAAGAGTTTCTCGATTACTTAAAATTTTATGGAGTCCAATCGCAATTGACGCCTCCTGGAACACCACAAATGACTAGTGTTTCTGAAAGGAGAAATCGAACCTTATTAGATATGGTTAGATCCATGATGAGTTTCTCAGGTCTTCCGACATACCTATGGGGGTATGCTTTGCTGAACTCAATCTATGTTCTATATAGAGTTCCATCGAAGTCAGTAAATAAAACTCCATGTGAGTTATGGCATGGCAGGAAGCCATCACTTATGCACATGCGAACCTGGGGTTGCCCTGCATATGTAAAGAAGATGCTTACTAACAAGTTGGAATCTAAAAGTGAGAAATATTATTTTGTGGGATATCCTAAAGAAATACGAGGATACTATTTCTATCATCCTGGAGAACATAAGATCATTGTTTCTAGCCAAGCGACTTTCCTTGAGGTAGACCATGTCTACAAGGAAAGAAGTCGAAATAAGATAGAACTTGAAGAAATTCAAGAACCACAAAGTGACATGGAGGTTGAAAACATGTCTAATGACCTAGACAAGAATTCAGTGGGAGCTTCTGGTCATTCCTATGGTGAAGACTTGTCACTTGGAGGACAATCTTCAGCCAGTGGGAGCATTGATAGAATTGATGTTGTAATGCAAAATTTATCATCGCAACCAATGGAAGACCAAGCAATGGTTGCACAACTCCCTCCTCAGGAAGTTCATGTTGATGACACTTCTGAGGAATCTCAAAATGCTGGACCATCTAGCACAGAAGAACCTTCTCATGATCAGAACACTCAAAACACTCAAACGAATGATAACCAACTTCGTAAGTCTACTAGGATGCATAGGCGACAGGAAAGACCAAACCTCCTTGTAGAAGGTCAATGTGACGTGGAGATTCCGGACGATGATGAACCTAGAACTTACACTGAGGCTATGTTAGATATTGACTCAAAGAGGTGGCTTGAAGCCATGAAATCAGAAATGGACTCGATGTACACAAATCAAGTTTGGAACTTTGTTGACTTGCCAGTTGGGGTTAGACCCATTGGATGCAAATGGGTCTCCAAGAAGAAGATCGATGCAAATGGTAAGGTACAAACCTACAAGGCTAGGTTTGTAGCAAAAGGTTATAGTCAACGAGAAGGAATTGACAGTAAATAAAACTCCATAAAGTTATAGCATGGCAAAAATCCATAGGGGTATGCTTTACTGAACTCAATCTATGTTCTGAATAGAGTTCCATCGAAGACAGTAAATAAAACTCCATAAAGTTATAGCATGGCAAAAAGCCATCACTTAGCACATGCGAACCTGGGGTTGCCCCGCATATGTAAAGAAGATGCTTACTGATAAGTTGGAATCTAAAATCAAGAAATGTTATTTCGTGGGGTATTCTAAAGAAATACAAGGATACTATTTCTATCTTCCTGGAGAACATAAGGTCGTTGTTTCTAGGCAAGTGACTTTCCTTAAGGAAGACTATGTCCACAAGGAAAGAAGTCGAAATAAGGTAAAACTTGAAGAAATTCAAGAACCACAAAGTGACATGGAGGTTGAAGACTTGTCTAATGACCTAGACAAGAATTCAGTGGGAGCTTCTTGTCAATCCTATGGTGAAGATTTGTCACTTAGAGGGCAATATTTAGGCAGTGGGAGCATTGATTGAATTGATGCAGTAATGCAAAATTTATCATAGCAACCAAATGGAAGACCAAGCAATAGTTACACAACTCCCTCCTCAGGAAGTTCATGTTGATGACACTTCTGAGGAATCTCAAAATTCTGGACCATCCAGCACAGAAGAGCCTTCTCATGATCAGAACACTCAAATCACTCAAACGCGTGATAACCAACTTCGTAATTCTACTAGGATTCATAGGCGACCGGAAAGACTAAACCTCCTTGTAGTGGGTCAAGGTGATGTGGAGATTCCGGACGATGATGAACCTAGAACTTATACTGAGGTTATGTTAGACATTGACTCAAAGAGGTGGCTTTAAACCATGAAATCAAAAATGGACTCGATGTACACAAATCAAGTTTGAAACTTGGTTTATTTGCCAGTTGGGGTTAGACCCATTGGATGCAAATGGGCCTTCAAGAAGAAGATCAATGCAAATGGTAAGGTACAAACCTACAAGGCTAGGTTGGTAGCAAAAGGTTATAGTCAACGAGAAGGAATTGACTATGATGAAACCTTTTCTCCTATTGCGAAAATCAAGTCTACTAGGATTTGACTTGCTATAGCTGCATACTATGGTTACCATATTTCGCAGATGGATGTTAAAATCGCTCTCCTCAATGGAGATTTGATCGAGGAAGTGTATATGATACAACAAGAGGGTTTTACATCTGAATCGAAACCCAAATTGGTATGCAAGCTACATAAGTCTATTTATGGACTTAAACAAGCCTCTAGAAGTTGGAATATTTGTTTTGACAAAGCAATCAAATCGTTTGAACTTGTCAGAAACAAAGAAGATCCATACGTTTATAGTAAACGCATTGGAGGGAGTATTGTTTTTATTATTATATATGTTGATGACATATTGATAACTGGAAATGATACCCTTGTCATACAATAGTAAAGGATTGGTTGTCCAGCACCGTCATGATGAAGGACTTTGGTGAAGCCTGTTATATTCTTGAAATTAGAATCTACCGGGATAGACCTAATAGAATATTGGGAATTTCACATCCATGTACATAGATAAAATACTATATGCACTTAGCATGACATGTAGATTTCAGCAGAATCCTGGGGAAGAACACTGGAAAGCAGTCAAGAGTATTCGTAAGTATTTTAGAAGAACTAAAGAATATCTCTTAGTCTATGGTGGACAAAAGGATTGACAGTTACTGTGTACACTAATACTAGTTTCAAAATAGACCATGATGACTACAAGTCATAATCTGATATGCCTTCATTTTCAATGATATGGTAGTAAGTTGGAATATTTTCAAGCAAACTAGTGCCGCTTATTTGGTAAATCGATGCTGAGTACATTGCTGCATAAGAGGCAGCTAAAGAAGTTGTCACAATAAAAAAACTCTTAAGGAATTAGGGGTAGTACCTAGCATCAATACTTTTGTATTGTGACAACATTGGTGCTATTATGCAAGAAAAGGAACTGAGATTCACTAACAGTAACAAGCATGTACTAAGACGCTACCACTGATCAGGGAGATAGTGGAGATAGGATAAATTAAAATAGAGTGTGCCCAAATCCATCATGTTCTAGGTAACATGATGAGAATTCATAAACCTGAATATATTGAATATATAGGTGCTTGAGTCTATGCCAAGTGGTAGATTGAAAGTATAAATGTACTAGAGACAATCAGATTTAAAGACATTACACTTGATCACAATTATTATATATATCGTTATATATATGGCAATTCATTTATTGAATTATTATTTTGATTGTTTGTAATTATTCATATAAATGTTCCCATAGAGTTAAATATTGTCATTGATATGGTGAGATTTCAGTGATAAAACATTACTCTTAAAATAGCCCCGACTAATGATTATCAAGACTGGATATTGATAATATAATATATGTCGACATGTGGTCTGCATCACATTCTTAGAGAATGCGGTTAGTCTCACGACTGCGAATAATAGTTATTCGTGATGGACACATGGATACTTTAGAGATTATTGGTAACCCTACTGATAAGTTATTTATTGTATGTCTATAAACTTATCAGTATATAAAGCGTGTGATAATCCTTTAAATTGAGGTCAGTGCGCACCTTGTTTACTGAGTGATATACTTTGACCATGACCAATGTTTGTACTCTTTTTCGGGTAGATATGGCTTATGTTGGGTTCATCGTGATGTAAATGAATGTGGTAGTTGAGCCAAGAAAGAATTCATTCCTCGATTGACATTTTGAGAGTGATCACTCATAATCTCTATATTAGGTCGACTAAAGTCATTGGCCAATGAAAGAGACATATTCAATATAGTAATTGAGTATGTTCTAGTTGTTGACTAATAAAGATGAGATAAACTGATTAAGCCATTGATATAGACACTTGGATAAATCTTAAGCTTAATCAAGTGATTTGGAATGAAAGAGATTCCACGAAAGATTTGTATAGAGGTTATAATTCGCTGAGTTCAAGTGAATGTTCTTTATGTATTGAGTTCGTACAACTAAGCCGTCTAGGAGTTTTGTTTAGATCATTATTAGATTGATGTCATATATAAAGGCCTAGAGGGTCACACTATATGCGATTACTTTTCCGACTTAAAAGTGTATCAAGAAAGTATTAAATATTCCATTTAAAATTATAATATTTAATTGTTAATAATTATGATGTTAATTTCTATTTGATAGGAATTATTTTATTAAATTAAATTTGATTAGGATTTAATTATCTATGTTATATTGATAAAGGTACTTGGGCTAAAAAATTTTTTGGGCCCATGTCTTGGCAGTCCAATCCTTTTTAGGATTAGGGTTCTCTTATGTACCTAGTATAAATATAACATAAAATTATAAGTTAACAAGTGAGAGAGAGAGAGAGAGGGAGAGAGAGAGAGAGAGAGAGAGAGAGAGATATTTTAGAAAACATCGAAACAAATCTTAATTTTGAGATTGGGGATTTTTAGCTTTTGTGAGATCTCCTATATTTCTTTACGATAGCAATACACTGAAGTTGGATCTTGCAGTCGGAGAATTAATTGCGGGATACCTTAGTATTGAACTCAGGTCTGGATTTACTGTAAGTTTTTCATGCTTTCACTAGTTTATTTATCGTAGAAATATAATCGTTTTTAGATCTACAAAATTTTAAAACTTCTGCTGCACGAGCATGGTGTTCATCTCTACGAATTCTAATAACTTTAATAACATTTTTCTTGTATAATCTCCAAATAAATATTCTTATATTTATCAAACTATAATGCAAATAATTATGTAGTGTCCATACTAGACTGCAATCATATTGGATAGAAATGTAGTAATTTATAGATAATCATATCTACTCAGTTCATGATATACCCAATAACTTTTTCGAATTGTTAATAAAGAAACAACCCCAAGTAGCAAATTATAAAAAAAACTGTGAAAAATTAACAAAATTGGGAAGCTGAACTCAAGAGAATGGCTTTTCATCTGGAGAATCAACATATCTACAATGACAAATAAATAACATATGTTTGGGTAAATACTCCGATAAACAAAAAACCACTTAAGAAAGCAAAAAAAAAGGGTAATTTCAAGCAAAGAAAAAAACTCCTCGATATGTTGAAATTAATCCTACACCGACTTATCCACATATCTCAATACCAAGTACATCCAACTCCTTGATTTACATATCTCAATACCCATCCACATATCTCAAAATCAGTCCAAAAAACTCCTTGATACACCCCTGTTATCCACATATCTCAATGCTTTGAAGCCCCATCTATTTATCCTTATAATTTATTTAAATAAATTTTATCATTGTTTATATCACTATTTTTATTTCATTTCAATCAAAATGTTTTATTACAGTAATATTTTGTTGGAATATATTATGGATATTATGAAATTTTATTTCTATTTATTTTATTTTGTAGAGGAAATAAATATACATAGTATATTTTTACTTTGACTCAATGTGTTAAACCGGGGCCAAAACTCTTCAAACTAAATTCAATTAAATAGGCCCAAACCATTAAGCCCAGTCCAAAGATTTGAACCCACAAAATAAGCCCATATGTTAGCCCATTATAAGACTTGACCCATCTTTATTTCCAGCAGATAATTACCTGGCGCCATTCATCATTTCAACTCCGTATTAGAAGATCACCACCGCCTTAGAACTGCAAGCCTTCGTCAGGAATCCAGCAAAAATCCAACCGTCGGATTATAAACAAATTTGTATCGTAGATAGCTAGTTTAGTAAGTCTCCAACGCCACCTTATGATCGACGAAGTTTCTGTTTGCTGCAGATTTTCTAAGAACCAAGCGACGCGTAGTCGATCTTTGATGGCTAACATTTGGACAACCACATGTCCAAACTTTATGTATAATATATCGATTTATTCATCTTCTGAACAGCTTTAAAATCCCTTAATTAATTTCATATTTTTGGACATATTCATTCAGGATTCTGAGCTTGAAAGGTTGACCAATTTTATTTTATTTTAGCATCTATCGGTTTATCCCTCTTCTCAAGGTTGGGACCACCACGTCGGAGTGATTGGAGGACAATGATGCATCATGGTGGTGCTGTTTCAGACTGTGTGTGTGTTGAGTTTACTGTGTGTGCATGTGTGTGTTGCTAATTTTGTACATTTGTGCCTCATGTGTGTGTTTATTGTAATGGATGATGGTGCGGTGGTGGTCGGAGAGGGGTTGGGCTGATGAGGGGAGGAGACGGACATGCCAAGAGTTTTTTTTTTAGAAATTTTAGGGTTTCAAACGAAATGTGTTAGAAGTTGAGGGGTATGCTTTTGAGAATTAGATAGAGTTTTGGAACCAATTGAAGATCTTAAAAACTTCAATTTGACCCCTCTAAGTTTTAATTTAGTCCTCCTGAATTAAGTTTTGATTTATTTCAAACTGAACCCAAATCAGAGTCTTCAAAGTATCAGATTAACCCACAAAACTTTTCAAATTTTTGAAAATCTCATTTTGACCACCAATTAATTTATTAATTTTTTAAAACCATATAATTTTCTTATTTTTTATCTGAAATGGGTCAAACGACTTCCAGATGATTTCAAATTCGAACCATAGGTTCGTTATAATATCCTCCTATGTGAGATATCTATAATTACAAATTTACCCTTTAAACTCCAGATTTCAGGAATTGAGGCCTGAACGTTCTTATTATTATATTCTGCGTTCTAGATCATTAGTTCCACTTCTAATTGTCTTGGGATCTTAAATATTATTGTATTATATGTTATATTTATATTTTATAATTATATTACATTTTAGGAGACAACATGGTGTTTTATTTGGAAGTGACGAGACATTTCATGTACTAGATCGGGAACCTCGTAACGCCGACGTAGAAATATACTTGATTTTCAAAATAACCTCAATGAATGTGAGTAAAACTTTCTTAAATGGGGAGTTTGAATATATTCAAATCATAATGCATTGTTTGTGCTTATGAGTAAAATATATTTTAGCTGGAAAGTTTGAGATTTTCCAAATCATGAAGCACATGTTGCTTGAACATATTTTTCTGCTTGTATAAGCCTTTCGAAAAACATTATTTTGAGGGAAAATACGCAAGTGTGTATTGACCTCGTACTTGTTCTTAATCATAAGTTCAATCATATGATTTTATATCAAAGGTTATTAATTTTACTTGAACTCGACTGTTTTTATCAGTGGTCTGTTATCGATTGTTACTGTCAACTGTTATTGTCTGTTTACTGTTATTATCTGTCACTGTCACTGTTTGTCAGGCACGAGTAGTTTGGGAAATCAATCGAGCAGGTTGCCTGTGGTTCTTGCTTGACTACTCTTGGTACCTATTCCTATTTTTTCTGGTCGGGTTGGAGACGACGACAAGATTTGGGTTGTAGATTAGGTATATTCCAGAATATGACGTACCTTGGGTTCAAATCCCATATCTAAAGGGATGTACAACCTACTGGGAGGGATAAGGTGACTGAGGTTTCGGTCTAATGGAGTGTCATCTTTAGGGTGAGTGAAAACGTGTGGGTCGATGTTTGATTGACATCGATTCTATGTTTATGTGAGTTAATCTGGCTCGAAAGTTAAGTGATACGAGTGGGAGCCACCTCTAGAGTCCTTCGGGAGATAAGTGCTACGCGCGGGAGCCATCTCTAGAGTTCCGTACCCGGACACTCACTAATCGGACTGACTGTTTTAGAACGAGACAGATTTTCCTATCTGTTCAACTGCTAACTGTTTCAATTGATTTTTCGAAAATAAGTTAGTATTATTTGTGTATTTTAAATACGATAATTGGTTAAATTTTGGGAAAATCTATTATTTAATCTTTCTAAAATATTTTAATTTTGATTAAAATACTGAAGTCATAATTTGATTGAATTATGTGTTTATTACTGACTAAAGTTTTGTTACACGCATGAAATAGTTTTGCACACCAAGTGCTTTGATTATTTTATGAGAATTATTTTCTAAACTCTTTTAAATTTTTTATTTTAAAAGAGAATTTACATTTTCATTTACTTGCCCTCACAGAGCTCTTTTAGCTCACCCTCTCTTTTGTTTTAAAACCAAACTCTTCACATATCAACATTATGAGAGTGACTCTGATCTCGACCTTCCGGTGAAGAGTGGCTCGTTGGCTGGAGTTATTTCTTATCAGTTTGGTTTTTTGTTTGTATAAAGTCTGGTTGTATTGAATTTATCAATACAATAAATTTTAACGAGCAGAGGGTGAGAGTTTATTTATTTGTTTATTTATTTATTACTATTAAGGTAGTATTTTATTTGGGGCTTTACAAATATAATCAACACAGCCAAAAAAATCCAAAAATTAAAATAATAATTATTAGAAAAAATCAAGTGAAACACTAATTAAGTACATCTAAAATACATCTAAAAGACTTCTCAGCCTCAATATTATAATTAAAGTGAATAATAGGATTGTTCCCCACCAATGCAAAAGAAGGGTCAACAAAATTCAAGAAGCCTCAATATTATAATTAAAGTGAATAATAGGATTTTCCCCACCAAAGCAAAAGAAGTGTCAACAAAATTCAAGACCTTCGGTTATAATTAATTAGAATAATTATAATTAGAATTAACCACTTAATATTCAAGTACATATTCAGATGAACTTAAAAGATTAATTAACTACTTGGAGCTTGAAAATTCGTGAAGCATTTTTTTATGGCAATTTATTAGGTGCACCTTGCTTGTGCATCCTATTTTACGTGATGATATATGATAGTTATACGTGATGATATAAAACAGTTATACATGATGATATATGATAGTTATACGTGATGATACGTGTCAAGAATCTAGAGTTTAGGGTTTACTTTTCCATTTTAAGGTTTAGATTTACATTTTAGGGTTTAGTTTTTAATTTTTAGGGTTTAATTTTTTATTTTTTTAATTTAATTTTCCATTTTAGGGTCCCGACAAAATTCTATAATTCTGCCAGTTATATGTGATGATATGTGTCAATTATATGTGATGATATGTGTCAGTTATAAGTGATGCTATATGATAGAAATTAAGTACTTAGAGTTTAATATTCAATTTCAGGATTTAGTTTTTTATTTTAGGGATTAATTTTCCATTTTTAGGGTTTAATTTTTTGTTTTAGGTTTATTATTTTAGTTTTAGGATTTTAAATTTTATATTTAGAATTTCAATTACTTGTGATGATATGTATCAGTTATATGTGATGATATATGTCAGTTATATGCGATGATAAATTAAATTATAGGGTGCACTTTTCAAGGTGCACCTAGGTCCATATTACACTTTCTCTTTTTTTAATGAGAGCTCATAAAGCCTACTTCTAGGCTTAGGAAAACATGAGTCTTATTGAATCTTGACAAATGAAATGCCAAAAATAAACAAAACACGAAAAAAACGATTATATGTCTTTATCTCAAAAATCTTACAACATAATTATTGATGCAACAAATTTTCTTATTTTCAGACCACATATTAAATTACCAATTATTTCCTTATTGATTATGTATTTGTTATACACTTACAAAAAAGAAAACGCACACAGAAAAGGTTAAAATGCATATAATTCTTCGATTGTGAGAATGCACTGCACATAAAACTAACTATTCTACGAGAGAGTAGTGTTGTGACAAATCAATATCTTTATAAGTTTCAAGTAATCACCTACAAACAACAAAAGTTCATAATCATTTTGATTAGTTACAACTCCCGGACGAGTTACTACAAACAAATAGGTGTTCTGAAATGAAAGTTGATCTAAAGAGAAAAAATACATAGTTATATACTTGATCGAATAATCTAACATTATACATTAATCGAATTCATCAGTTTACACATAGTTTCAATTGACAAATCATTGGTACCAGAGAAAATCAAGAATAACAATAATACCAATAACAGAATTCAAACTCATAAGTTTAAGCAGATCGAGAATAATTCCAATAGAAATCATGAGGTATATATACCAATAGAACCCAAAAACAGATTTTCTAATATAAAAGATCTTTTTTTGTGGAATAAAAAAAAATTCAATAGCATAAGTTCAAGAGTTGATTGAAGAATAATACCATCAAAATTCATCAAGTATATATGCCAATTGTATTCAAGCACAATTTTTTTAAAATTTTTTTTGTTTGAATTAAATCAATTGAATTCAAAAACATAAGTTCAAGCAGATCGAAGAATAATCACATAATAACTCAAAACCAAATATCTAATTAGAAGCACAAAATTTTCAAAATAAATGATTTCCAGAATATGCAGACAAATTTTCCATAATAGGCGAGAGAGCATGATATTTCCTACCTTAGAAAATCTCTTGATGAAGACAAATGCGAAAAAGTAGTATATTTATCTAGGTAAAAAAAAATACAAAAAGGTATAATTTAACCCGAACAACCGAAGATTGATACATTAACTTAAGAGCCAACAAAAGACACTTATAATGCAAAATAATCAAAAACTGACATATTAGTCAATGCATCAACAACATTAATATACAGGGTTGATGCTAAATATTTTACTTTAATAAACATCCTCTGGGGATGCTCTTATATATTGCCAAATTGAATTCAATATCAATAACCAACTGCATCATATCCACATGCTACGTACATTAACTAAATTCTTTATTCGTAGGAAAGAAAGAATGTTTGTTTCGACTGTTGACAAGAGAGGAAATGAGGGGGTTGATGAAGGAAAGCAGGTTCCCACATTGGTATTTGGTGGAGGCTCGAGTGTGAGAGGTAGCATTGATAAATAAGGAAATAACTTCCGAGCAACTCTTCACAAAAGTATTTTTTTTTAATCGTAAAACGTATATAATTGATGTGATAGATTCATATATATATATTTTTAATATTGTTACTTTTAAATATAAAAGTTTAATATTTGTACTAAAATATCATTTTATATATTAATTAAAATAAAATACAGTCCCATTTTTCTTTAATACTATCACTTTTAGTTCTAAAAGTGTTACTTTATATTTTAAATAAAAAGTAATCAGTTTTTATTTTTGACAAGTATCACTTTAAACCGTATAATAATTTGCATCTTAAGTAAATATTATCCATTTCTTTTTAAAAGTCATTCTTAACCTTAAATGAATTACTTTACAATTTTCATTTTAAATTATTGTATATTGACTTAATATTATCATTTTATAATATACAAATTATATATTCTAGTGAAATAATAATATTTTTAAAGCTAAAGTGGTAATATTAACCAAAATAAACCAATCACGCGAATTAAAGTACGTGTGACAATCACATACAAATCTTTATACTTCAGAAAATCATAGTGATTCATTTTAGATTGAATCATTTGTTATAAAATGGTATAAGCTCTTATAGTATCATACAAATAATTATATATGCTATCATAACTATAATATTAAATTTCAAGTGTAAATTGTGCATAAATTGTGGGTTCACAGGTGATTAATATGATTTCATAATTTTACAATCTTTACTTATTTTTATTTATTTATTCCATCTTTAATAATGCATTATATAACTACAGGTATGATATACAAATTGAAAATACGCGTAGATTTGGTGCCATTTTTAAGTGCGAAAGATATTTGATGCCAAAGCCTAAAAACACACAAAGGATGTGAATATTGTGGAAATTTTTTGATTTTGGTCCACTAAATTGGCAATATTTCAGAAAAAATACGTGATATTGGCCATCATCAAACAACGTCTACTAAATTGGTCAATTTATCAGAAAAAGTCCAAGAAAACCCCGATTGAGCTTTTTTGTTGACGTGACGTGATTCTATACTTTCTTATGGGGTAGGTTAATTTTGGTCCATTATATTGACCATATTTCAGAAAAGATTCGTGACATTGACCATTCTCAAACCACGTTTGCTGACTTGACAAATTGATCAAAAAAGGTTAAAAAAATAGTCTGATCGAGGTTTTTTGGTGATGTTGTATTATTCTATATATGTTTTATAATTTTTTAAGATTTATTTTATATTTTTATATTTGTTTCCGTGTTTATTAATTTTTTATTAATTAAAATTTTAATAAGAGATAAATCATATAGATTATTATAATAATTTTATAATTTGTAAAGATTTATTTATGTTTATATATTTATCTTTGATTTTTTTAATTCTTATTAATTAAGATTTTATTAATTTCATCAAAAGAAAAGAAAATGAGCAAAACATGTTTTTGTCATCAATTTAATATTTAAATTAATGAATAATGATCAAATAATATAGAATCATGCAATATAAGAAAAAAAATATAAAATATTTGAACATTTTCTGATGAATTTGTTAACTTAACAAATATGATTTGACGATGGCAAATTTCACGCGACGAACAAATTAAAATTTTCCAATTTTTTTTATTTTCAACTTAATATTTAAAATTTAAAAAAGTAATAAAAAAAATATTGAATCAAATCATATCAGTAAAAAAATGTTTTTTTATAAATTGGCCTAGTTTATATAATGGATTATTTTCTGCCAAAATCCGCGTTACATTAAAACTTGACCCAACAAATAATATCATTGCATCTGATAAGTCCAAAAGGCTGGGCTACCAAATATAGGAGGTACTAACCTCAAAATTGAGATAAGCGACCTGAAATAGATTCCAAATACGTTACAACGACCTGCCGAGCCTTCAGTGATCCTTCTAGTGACCTAACTGGTCCTGCAAAATATCGCCTCAGACGGGCCGGATTTCGAGCCCGTTGAGGCCCTCCGACGCTTAAGTTAATAAGCGAAATCAAAACACTCAACACTTCTCTTCAAATATAAAATAGTAATGCGATAGAGTAATATCGACTTAACCTATAATGAGAGGTATACACCTCCTTTTATAAAGATAGGGGAAGTGCCCCTCAATCTAGGGTTACCTTCTCTAACCATAATTCTATAAATACTACAACCCTACAACCGACTCACAATTGGGATTCTCTCCGTATGTTAAGGTCTCGTACATAACAAATCTATTTAACATAACAGGCTTGGGCCCTTCATACAGTCCACCGAAAACCCTATAAACCACTCACTTTAAGCCCGTAGGTTTAACATTCATAAAGCCCATAACCGAGCTCAAGTACACAGCTCAAATCACAAGAGGTCGCGACCCTATATGAGAACTCATCCTCATATTCCAGGTCGCTACCCCTCAAACCAACCCGTTTACTCTTCCACTGAAACCACTCAGCTCGCTCACCTCCCAGAGGAACACCCTCTCCAGGAAATGAGGTCGCTTACCACAAATATATTCATTTATCAAAAAATATTACATATGGACATTTTGGTCCGTATCAGCTAGTCCCCCATGTTCTAGCTGATTAAGGCACGAAATCAGGTAGGACATGTAAAAACATAATCAAAAGAGCACAACAACCAATAAAAATCAATAAAACATAAGCACATAAATAAATCATTACTTCACTCTACCAAACCACACTTCAGAATCACATCACCCAACAAACCGAGCCATAATGCTTATCTTACCACTGTAAGTTATCAAATATACCTGCGACCTGAAAAAGTTCAGCTCGAGGAGCTCGCTTCTTTTAAAACAGAATGATCACCTCACGAGGGACCTAGTCCCCCACAACCTAAAACCATACTATTGTTATCTTCCGACCTGTTATCATACTCAGACTCAAATAATCCTTAATACGAGATCATAAGCAGCCACAAAAGTCAAAACACGCCTCCTCTTACACATCCAATCCCATTTAAGTTTCAATAAATGCAACCTGACATTGTGTCGGGCACGTGTCACTTCCACACTTTCTCGTAGTATAATAAACACGGTGGGCCAAAAAGAAAAGGCCCAAAACATTCCCCAAACAAACCCTACCAACTCCCGCTCCAATCTGTCCCATCAGCTTTCCGCCGCCCAATACATAAAAGTCATTTCGTCTTCCTCACTGCCCACTGTATACCATTACAAGCAAAAATTACCATTTTCACTCTGCAAAAAAGCTTATCAACCAGTGGGCGCTCAAAAATCTATTTGCAGCACAGCACTTGATAACGACCTCCAGCTCCGAAAATGTGTAAGTCCCCAGGTCTCTTCTTTATTATATTTTAATCTCACTGTTAGAAGTATAATTACATCTGCTGAGATATGGTTGTTTTGTACTATCCCCTCCCCTGAATTTGTTTAATTTATGATGACATTAGCGTCCTCGAACACCGATTCTCAAAACCCAAGCCTTTCCCCTGATTTAAATCCCATTGAAAACCCCTATCTCTTTACAAGAAGACGAAAACAGATAGACTCCCCCCCACACGGCCTTCGCGATGAGCCAGAAGGCGACGTTAATTGGGCAAAATTAGAAGCCCAAATTAGAACCCATACTGAGGCCCAGGCTTCAATAGATAGAGCCTGATTCCTCAGGAATGTGGGGCTTCAATAGATAGAGCCTGCTTCAATAGATAGAGCCGGAATCCTGATTCCTCTATACGTTGAAGGGTCAGGCAAGAAAAATATTTATACATTCAGAGCCTGATTCCTCAGGAATGTGGGAGGATGTACACGATTGGTTCATGGAGACGTTCTGCTCATCTGAATGGGCCCCACCTCCAAATTCTTACAATGTGAGCCTTAATGATCCACATGCTTCACCCAACCACTACAATCCTAGTTTTGAACCTCACACCCCACCACATAGTTTCTATCTTCTGATCCTTGATGAAAATTATTATGATCTGGGTTTTGAACCTCCATACGCTCCTTCCGACTCACCTTCTTATTAAACGGGATATAACTAGTATGCTCCATCCGAATTTAATTCTTCCTATCCAAGCTACGACTCTTATGCCCGTCCCAACTTGATTCCATACCATCCTAGCTATGAAGAATATATACCAGATGATCAATTTTTGGCGCGGAAGCAAGATCTAGAAGCTGAGACCATTTGTAATTGGGACGAACTTGCGTAATCGAATCAAAATTTGGCGCAATCGACTGAGAAACTCATGATGAATATGGAGACGATGTTGGATCAAATTATGGTTTCTTTAGAAGAGAGTGAAAACCAAAAAATCTACAATCATCCTGATGCTCCACTCGATAATGATTCTTACTCAGTTATTCGTGCTGAGGTGGAACACCTTACTTTTGAAGAGCTGCCAATTCTTGATGTAGTGGAGCCCACCTTGGAGTTTGGTGACTCAAGGTTGAATGCTTATTTGGGAGAGTTGTTTGAGGAGATGGAGATTGAGGATTTGGTTGAGATCTCCTCTTTTGCGATTGATTATGAAGTTTTGGGTAATAGTGTAGGGGTGTTGCCATTGGAGGTTCCGTATGAGGATATTGGCGACTCAGACTTACTTTCTCTTTTTGGAGATGTTGGAGTTGTGTTACCGGATTTGGAGGAGGTTGTGTTTGTTGAGCCGCATTGCATTCTACCTGACGCTTTGATCAATCTTAATGTTGAGGCGGTAAAAGAGCAATCGAGAAGGAGTTTGGGATGGTCGATGATTATTCCTTCTGTTCAACCGATTTTCTGGTCATTCCGGTGACCGAGCATTGTCCCACACTCCGACTGACTTTCGATCTCTTTTTGGTCATTGATTACTCACGTTTTTGACCTCCAAAGATGGGTGGAGTATTTATTTCTATCATCATGGGACCTTCTCGTTTTGCCAACCTTGGTGATCTTCATCACCCGCTTTTGATCTTGGAGAACACTAAGGCATGGCACGATCGTCATTTATCTTTGGATCCCGGATAACATCACTTTTTTAAGTCGTCGAGCAAAAGACGTTAAAAGTTGCACTTCTTAGGACGCACAAGTCGACGTACCTCTCGAAAGCGTCGATACATGACCGCGTCGGTCGACGCCCATGCCCTGTCGATGCGAGCGCACTAGACGCATCGACGCCGAGCCCCAGCTCACGTCAGTCGACGCGACGTGGACGTGATGGCCCAAATACTGATTTTAGGGTTTCTTATGCTCCAAGCCAAGGTAAAACTATAAAATCCCTTCTCCAAGTCCGTCCCAAACACACGGGATACACCACTACTACCCTACTTACGCTCCTTCAGCTCTTAACCAACGCACCTTACGTTCCATAAAAACGTCGAGGATCAAGATCGAAGAATCAAGCGTCATAAATTCCGAGAACAACACATTTGTTCGTGATTCGATTCTAGGCCAAGATACGCGCAACCTCTCCGGATTAGCTGGAGATTTCAATGCAATTCTTAGTTTAAATAAGTATTCTAAACTCTTTATTTGCTTTCGTAGTTTAATTTATGCAATTAGGTAGTTGCTTTTCAATTATTGTTCTTGAATTATTTTATGCTTCAAACCTTAGAAACTACAGTTATTCGGATTCATAATCTTAGTTTAATTGATGCTTGGTTATTGTTCATGCTAGATAATCATTCCGTTTATCTTGTGCTTTAGATGATTCCTTTTCGATTATGCTAGTTGATCATGCTTGAGTACTTAGATTAACTCTCGAATTTACATGTTCTAGTTGCTAAATTAGAATACATAGTTTTAATTAATATTCATGCGTTTTAATTCTTTAAGTAATCAAAACAATCAACCCCCCCCCCGAATTGTATAAGTTACTTGCAATTGAATAAACTATTTAATATTCTGATTGTATGTTCCTCGAGAGACAACTCGAGTCAACTTTGCCATCCTACACGCGACTTCGTTCTCTTTCGGGAAAGCTATTGAATTACTGACAAAAAATTATAAGTAGGCAACACAAAGGCTTGAATCAAAAATTGGCGTCGTTGTCGGGGACATAGGTTTGTTCATTTTAATTTTAGCCGTCTAGTCGTATAATTATTTTCTCTAGTTGATGCGTTTAATTTGCTGTTGAGTGTATGCAAGGTCGAATATCACTTAGACCCGAAATTGCACCATTCATCGACAATATTCATCGTTCCAATCAAATGAGACCTCCTTACATATCCGAAAGCGGATCATCTGCCACCACTGATTTGGTTTGTGATCCGGTTCCTCAAACGATGTTGAGGCTAAACAATCCTGTCCACAATAACGAAAACGATCAACCACCTAGGAATCCACCTATACGACAAAGAAATAAATACGGGAGTGAACCTTTCACCCCAACGGACCGGCGCAACCTCGAGAGTACTGGGAAAATATTCAACGGAATATGATGGACCAGAATGAAGGACGAGGAGGTGGAAATAGAAATCATCACCACCACGACCAAGATGACTATTCTGAGAGGTCTTACCATGGAGACGAGCAGGTTGATGAATCGCTAGCCAATAACCACTACAATGAGAGGAACGAGCACGATAGAAACTACGCGAGGCCCAATAATCAAGAGAGACAACAACGGGGGGCATGCGAGCCAAGACAAAGAGAGTTCACGACTCCTTAAGTGGGTCCCTATAGTTCTGCCATTGTGTTGTGTAGAATTGCAAGAGACTTCGAGCTGAAACCTCATATAATCAACAACCTCCCGACATTTCATGGCCTCGCCATTGAATACCCACTGACTTTACTCAAGGAATTTTATGCTGAAGTTAGTAGGATTCCATCTCCGGGACTTCAACACGAAGACCTTCAGATGGTGTGCATTCCAAGCTGCATGAAGGATAAAGACTAATCTTGACTACTGTCACTAGAATCGAGATCTCTGATCGACTGGCCCATGGTTAGCGACAAATTCATAAATCAGTATTACTCAGCATAGACGACGGGCCACATTAGGAGACAAATAGCCAACTTTGTCTAACAAGATGGGGATTTTCTTCACGAGGCATAGGAACCTTTCAAATCATTGTTAAGCTCGCCCACATCATCACAATTCTCCGAGAATGGTAAAACAACTGTTCTACAAAGGGCTTTTGGACTCCTACAAAAATAACGTAGAAGTAGCTGCTGGAGGAGATTTTGGATACTTGACAGCAATGGAGGCCAAGCAACTGTTTGAGAAGATGAGCGAGAATTCGAGGCAAACAAGCTCCCAACCACGAAAGATAATAGCTGACGAAGCAATTGATGTACGAAGTACCGAGACCGTTGAGACGTGCTAAAGCTGTGGAGAGCAGGGGCATTTAGAAGACACATGCACAGTGGCGTGCTATGACGAATGTGAAGCCGAGGCATACACCATCAAGGATCAAATGCGCCACCAAGACCTTCGTACTTATGAGAACAGACCTCCAACGAAATTCAACGCGCAACGCAATTCTCCTTACTTAAAATGGGGGACAGGGAATCCACGTTTCACCCCGTACAAATTGATTTACCACCACCACCACCAAACAAACCGCCACCATCCGGGCCAACACCTACTCTGATACAGCCAAACGATCAATTGTTAATTTGGCAGCAGAACCAAGTCACCGAGACAATCAGAAATAGAGATGGACTCGCCAATCTAACTACGTAAGTTAATAAGCAGGGAGAAGTTCTGAGTGACCTCTCCAAAAGTGTGAAAAATTTAGAAAAAATAATGGGCCAAATGGCAACTTCTATGGCGAAGGCGGAGAACGAGAAAGGAAAATTGCCGATCCAACGAGAGCAAGCTTAAGCTGTCCACATCTTACGAAGAGGAAAGAAGGTAGATAATGGAATCGAGAAAAAGGAAGAGGAGAGCACGGAAATCCCAACTGCGGAATCACCAAAGGATGACGACCCTAAACCTGTGGACCAAATGCATAAGTCACCAAATCCTTATATTTCGGGTTCTTTAAAAGGGAAGCTTCCAAATCCACCCACCATAGTCGATGACTCCACCCAATCTCCAAATAAACAACCAAGACAGCTAGCACCTACTATTCGGGACAAAGTTCCCTTTTCGAGTCGTCTATGCCCAGCCAAGGAAAACAAAAAGTTCATGGAACTCTAAAATTTGCTAAAGAACGTTAACATTAATCTCCCTCTTTTGGACGTAATCAAGACGATGCCCGCGTACGTTAAATTATTCAAGGAATTAGTCATGAGGGAACGGTGATCGGAGATGACTCAACGAGTAGAATTAACCAAGGAAGTGAGCGCCATCTGCAAGGGTCCATTACCCAAAAAGGAGAGAGACCCCGAGAGTTTTTGCATAACCATCACTTTAGGAAATGGGCAAATGACACGTGGAATGATCGACCTTGGAGCAGGAATTAATTTGATGTCGTATTCACTTTATAATGAATTCGACTTAGGGACAATGAGGCCAACGACGATGCGACTGCAATTGGCAGATTGATCAATTAGACAACAACTTGGCATAGTTGAAGATGTTTTAGTTCAAGTCGGCGAGCATGTGATTCCAGTCGATTTTGTCATACTTGATGTCGACGAAGTTCCAAAAGAAGGCACAGAGCATACTATTTTGCTCGGTCAACCCTTCATGTCCACTTCTCATACATTGACTGATGTGCACAAGTGAAGGATGACCCTATCCATTCTGGGTGAGACAGTCACATTTTTGCTTAAAGAGATCCACAACACTCCTTCTCCGTACATGAACAAAGACTTCTCGTTTGTTGATCTTATTACTTCTTGTATTCACGAGCTCAAAGGGATCACTGTGCTAGATGAGTTAAATGTCGAGGACGACACAGAAATTTTAGACAGGGTGGCAGAGATGCTGGAAATAGACTTGAACGAAATCAACCAAGATTATGAAGAAGTTGAAGATTTTGATGAGGAATTGAGCGAAATAGCTAACGCACCCGAACTTGGTCCGAAAGTGGAGTCTAAACCACAACCAAGCCATTTGAAGTATGTTTTCCTCTAGCCCAACGAACGAAACCCGTCATCATATATTCAGCATTGGCGGAACACGAAGAAAAAGATTTAATTACGGTGCTAAGTAACCACAAAGAGGCAATATGATGGAGCATCGGCGACATCAAAGGGATAAGCCTTGTTACTTGTATACACCGAATCGAGCTAGAACCCGACGCTAGGCCTGTTAGGGACAGTCAACGAAGAATGACACCAACACTTTATGAGGTGGTCAAAAAGGAAAATTTTAATCTTAAAGATGAAAGAATTATTTTCACCATTTCTGGCAGCAAGTGGGTGAGCCCAATTCATGTGGTTTCGAATAAAAAGGAGGCATCACCTTCACCAAAAATGACAAGGGAGAGATAGTTCCAAACTGATTGACGACTGGATGGCGTATGTGTATCGATTATAGGAAGTTAAATGCAGCCACTCGGAAGGATCACTTTTCTCTGTTGTTCATAGACCAACTTCTCAACAAGCTTGCTGGACACGAGTTCTATTGCTTCTTGGATGACCTTTCGGGCTATTACCAAGTATCCATCGCTCCGGAAGATCAAAGCAAGACAACGTTCACATGCCCTTTTGGCACGTTTTCCTTTCGAACAATACCCTTCGGTTTGTGCAACGCACCAGCGACTTTTCAAAGGTGCATGCTCTCATTTTTTAGTGATTTTATTGATGATTTTCTTGAAGTATTCATGGATGATTTCTCGATTTTTGGGTAATCTTTTGAAAATTGTGTATCCAACTTGTCTAGAGTTTTAGAATGTTGCATTGAGAAGAATCTAACTTTGAGTTGGGAGAAATCCCATTTTATGGTAAAAAGTGGCACTGTTCTAGGTCATGTTGTTTCTAAAAAGGGGTTGAAGGTTGATAAAGAAAAAATTGATGTGATTGAAACCATCCCTCCCCCTCGAGATGTTAAGGAAATAAGGAGTTTTCTGGTTCATGCAGGGTTTTACAGACGTTTTATCAAAAAATAAGTCGTCCACTTTGTAAACTGTTGACTTTAGATACTCCTTTTGTTTTTAATGAAGAATGTATGAATGCGTTTAATGAGCTAAAAGAGAGTCTTACTTCTGTCCATGTAGTTGTTGCTCCTGATTTGACCCTACCCTTTCAAATTATGTGCGATGCCTCTAATGAGGCGGTGGGGTCCGTTTTAGGACAACATGTGGATAAATTGCTTAGGGTTATTTATTATGCTATTTATATGCTAAACGTTGTCTAACATAATTACACCATGACTGAAAAAGAATTATTGGCAGTTGTATTTTCGCTTGATAAATTTAGATCGTATATAGTTGGAGCCAAAGTAATTGTACATACGGATCATGCTGCATTGCATCATTTATTTTCTAAACCCCAAAGTAAACCACGTCTCATTAGGTGGATTTTATTGCTACAAGAATTTGATGTGGAAATTAAAGATAGACGAGGTTGTAAAAATGTTGTAGCTGATCATTTGTCTAAAATGATAATTGAGGAGAACGAGGGCGAGAAATTTATGATTAACGATCTATTCCCTTATGAGAATGTTTTTAATTTGGAGCAGTTAATTACTCCTCCGTATGCTGATATTGTGAATTATCTTGTTTGCAAAATTATACCTAACCATTTATCCTACCAAGAACGGAAGAGATTTTTGAGTAAATGCAGGGATTACTTTTGGGATGACCCCTATGTGTTCAAACACTGCAAGGATGGGCTAAACAGAAGGTGCGTTCCATACGATGAAATGGGAAGTTATGCAATTTTGCCATGACCATGGAGGGCATTTTGGAGCTCAAAAGACGGCATTTAAGGTGTTACAAGCTGGATTCTATTGGCCAAGTTTATTTGCCAATGCATTCGAGTATTGGAAAATGTGCGACAACTGCCAACGAACCGGCAACATAGGAAAGCAAGACGAAATGACGCAAGTACCTAACAAATTAGTAGAGATTTTCGATGTATGGGGAATAGGTTTTATGGGACCCTTTCCTAAAAATGGAGATTTCAAGTATATTATTGTCGGTGTCGACTATGTATTCAAATGGGTGGAAGCAATCCCTGCTCGAAGAGCTAATGCATAAGTCGTTCTTAAATTCCTCCAAGAAATTATTTTTATTAGATTCGGAGTGCCGAAATCAATTATAAGTGATGGAAGAAGCCATTTCTGCAACCGATCATTTGCGAGGCTGATGACGAAATTGCTCATTTTCTACCACCCTCAAACGTTTGAACAAGTCGAAATGAGCAATCGTCAACTAAAATCTATTCTGGAGAAGACAGTTAGACCAAGTCGGAAGGATTGGGCAGTTAAACTTGTCGACGCACTTTGGGCCTATCGAACAGCCTATAAGACATTGCTTGATATGAGTCCTTTTTGACTCGTCTATTGGAAGGCGTGTCATTTTCCCATTGAGCTGGAGCACCGAGCTAGTTGGGCCATTCGCAAGTTAAACACAAATTATGATTAGGCGGGCGAGTATAGGAAGTTGGAGTTGACTGAGCTTGAAGAAATAAGAAACGAGTCCTATGATGGCGCATGGAGGCAAAAGAAGATGACTAAAACCCGCCACGAACGGAAACTCGTTAATAAGCATTTGGAGGCCGGTAAGTTGTCTCTGGTCTATAACTCGAGCTTGAAACTTTTTCCAGGAAAATTAAAGTCAAGATGGAGTGGACCATTTGTGATTAAAGAAATCAACGAGTTCGGAGCGGTCACACTCTACGACAAAAAACGAGACGTAACGTTTCAAGTTAACGGACACCGAGTTAAATTATATCTTGATGGAGAAAAAACGAGTCAAGATCGCGAGATGTTGAAGATAGTGGACCCGCCTCCAATTACAAATTAACCACAAAAACTTGCGTCGAGCAAGCGACGTTAAAAGATGCGCTTCTTGGGAGCAACCCAAGCTATTTTATTTTATAACCTTTGTATTTCTTTTTAGTTATTTATTTCTTTTCCTATTTTCGTGTGTTTTATGCTTATGAAACATGATTTATGTTGTCAAGGAGAGATCAGTTCACTAAATGAAAATACAAAAATTCATGTTGGTGGCCAACGGGCATTCGCGTCGATCGACGTTGCCTAAGCGCGTGCGTCGACCGGTTGCGCGATATTTGGAAATTTTGGGCTACGATTTTTGGGAGTTTTATTCCCAATAGGAAGTGATTTTATGGGAAGATTTTGCCCGAAATTTGACTAGTTTTGGGGTCAAGATCTATTACCTTAAGAGAGTTCTAAATAGATTAGGAAACTTAATATCTCTTCCCTTATTATAATTTGGGTGAATCTAGGACTCCTATTTTCTAGAGCTTTTGATTCCGATATAAACCAACCCCCCTACACTCTTTATTTCATTATTCTCTTGTGTTATAAGCCCCCCCATAACAAATATAATTTAATTCTCCAAGCCTTTCAACACCATGAGGCCAATTCCACAAGAAACCAACAACCATGAAAATATGTGGATGTTGAGGAAGGAGCATAAGGAGGAATTGGACCAGCTGCAAGTTGAGGTCGAGAATATGAAGGTGATAGTTGGTGATTGTCGTATGGACAAGTTCCATTACACCCTCCAAATCGATGCTTTGAAGGATAAATTGAGGAGAGCGGAAGAAATAAACGAAGGGTTGAGGGACATGAATCTCCAACTAAGGGGCACCATGAGAGAATTGAGGGGAATTGAGAGTGATCTCAAAGAAAGCAGGGAGTATTCCGAGGAGCGTGGCATGACCATAGATGAGCTTCACGACAAACTTCTCTTGGCTAGAGAGAATTGCGAAATTATCCAAGCAAAACAATTATATGTTATGGGGCGAAACTGAGTTTGCAGGTGAGATCGCATTTAAGGACAAGCGCCTTGAAGAGAAAGAAGCCGAAATACATGACTTGGTGATGGATGGGTTTACCCTCATACGAGAGAATCACGGCATCCAAGAGGAGAAATTCGTGCTCTTACGCCATATTGAGGAGTTGGATGCCCAAATCAAAGATCTAAAAGAGGGGAACGTGGCAAATGAATGGTTAAGTGCTGGAGGCAGTGTTTGGATGAAGCTAACAAAAAGATTGCCGCACTAGAGAACTTGCGCAAGGTATTTCCTTCGATTCGTAGGACTTGCTACTAGCTATTTATTTAAGTTTTTCCATTCTCGAGTCATAGGATTTTCCTCCTACTCTATCCTGTTTATTTTATCGCAATTTAAATTTTATTCCGTTGTTTAAGTGTTTCGAGTCAGCATTAATAATTCTTTTTTTGTACGCCCTTATTTTTTTACGTATTTCTTTGTCCCATGGACGTCTTTGATTTTTCTTGAGAGAATGTGCAGTTATCCATGGTTAAAAATCATTTAGCTGAGAGGTTAACCGCTGGAAAACAAAGTGACACCGACGTGCGCGTTGGTCGACGCCACCTGCTCTCGGCGTCGACGCTAGGCAGGAAGAGCACGGTGCTCAGCGGCCATGAACAGCATCGATGGTGCGCGTCGGTCGACGCATTCTGGCACTAATCGACGGTCATCCCTGATTCGTTAGTTGGACAATGGCTCTTGCTCCACCGTTTGCTGAGGGGCCGTAGCAGCAATTTACTATGTTTTATTATTGCTGATGAACGTTATTTACTTTTATTATTTATTTTTCATTTATTTGTTATTTGTTGTATTTAGGATGTTTTGTTTCAAGGACAAATCAACCACGAGATGCTGGATACTGTAAATTACACGACTTCAATTGGGGAAATTCGACCATCAAATTCCAGGGCCATTTTTCCTACTCCTATCCTCTTTTGATTCATATATTTATGGCGATAAGGGGATTGCCGAGTTTTAGAGGGGGGATGGTGGAGTATGATTGAAGTATGATTGAAAATTGTGTGCAATTTGAAATTTTACGTGTGATTGATTGCTATTTCTGTGCTTAATTATGTTTGTATGGCATGCCTGTCAAAGTTAGCTAAGTATGATTTGATGTTATTGTCTTTTGAGGGTGTATAAGTGCATAACTTTTTCAAAATTTATTATTGTAAAATAGTACTTGGACGCAATTGATTTCACAAAACCTTAAAAGCTGCGTCAATTCAAAACTTTTCATGCAAAAAGCCGGTGAGTAGCTTGAGTGATTATCATCATTGCATGTGCTTGAATGAGTTTTGTTTTGATACCTCTTTGAAATCGCTGTGTGTAGTTAGCTTTGAATATGACGATAAGGCACAGAAAAAAAAACCTATATTCCGGCCATATTCATATACATTAGCCACTATAAATTCCGAATGAGCCCCTCATAGCCAAATAATCCATGTCTATAGCCATGAGTGTTCTTGAATCGACCCCTACAACCCATTAAAAGCGTAGGGTAGGAGTTCGTTAATTTTTACTGGTTATTAGAGTTTTGGAAATTTTATTAGGAATTTATGATTTTATGAACTTTTTTAAGATCACCATCCAAAAAAATAAAAAAAATATATATGAATGACCCCAACAAAAAAGAATAAAAGGGGGATTAAAAAAAAGAAAAATGAAGGACGGTAAATCTTGGTTAATCGTGTTGCCTATGCGCTTTATAAAGGCTCGAGTTCTTATGAAGCTTAATGTTTAAAAGGCAAAGTTTTGAGTTGTAATAAGGAAGCATTAATAAGCTTCAATTGTATTTAAGTGGCCTACTCTACAAGTCAGTTTTTGGGTTACAAGTTGAGAAATAACCTATGTTTGAAGGCTACGATATGAGTGTTTAGCGAGATTTTCTTTTTGAACGAGGTGAAGAAAATTGCTTCGTGATTAGTTTAGGTTGAGTGAGTTATCGATCATGTTAGATCGTGAGTTAGCCACATGACTTATATTCCTTACCCATCCAAAGAGCCTTACATTACAACCCGAAAAGACCTTTTCCAATTCTTTGTTGGTTACATACTTAAATGCGATGGAGAAGTTTTTGATTTTCGGTACTTGTTTATTGAGCATGTATTGGTATGATTTGAGCGTATACACGTTCCATGCAGAAAATACTTGAGTGCTTTGAGTGTACACCCTATATATTATCCTTGTGAGGATGCATGAATTTGATTTTGGAGCAACAATGTAATAAGGGTGGAGTGTTTGAGGTTGCATCACATTTATCTATATTTTCAAAATTATCTATGTAACATCGTACGACTCATTGCTTGGACTTATTTTCATTCTTGCTATACTTTGAATCTATCGTTCATTCGAGGACGAACAAACCAATAAGCGTGGGGTAGTTGATTAGCACATATTTGTCCTTGTTTTTATTAGCTTTTTAGTTCGTTTTTCTATTTGTTTTTGGTATAAGTTGGATAATTTAAGCGTAATTTTGTATTTTTATACTTCCAGATTATTTTACCGTATTTTGATCGTAATAAGTAAGAATAGGTGATTATTCTTTGTTTTTCACCTTACAGCTAAGTAACCGGAAGAGTTCAACGCATAAATTGATGATTTTTGATGTTCGGGAATCGAGAACGAGCTTTCCAATGAAAGAGTAGTAGAAAGACCGAGAGAACAAGACATGCAGCAAGCTACGTCGATCGACGCAGGCGTCGACGCTCCATTGACGTGACTCTCCCCAAGTCGGTCGACACTAGGTTGATGCCAAGATGACATAACTCTCTGAAGCATCGATCCAAGGTGCGTCCATCGACGCACAAGTCGACGTAACTCTCTGAAGCGTTGATTCATGACCGCGTCGGTCGACGCCCATGCCTTGTCGACGCGAGTGCACCAGACGCGTCGACGCCGAGCCCCAGCTCGCGTCAGTCGACAGGACGTTGACGTGATGACCCAGATAAGGATTTTAGGGCTTCTTATGCTCCAAACCACGGGAAAACTATAAAATCCCTTCTCCAAGTCCGTCCCAAACACACAGGATACACCATTACGACCATACTTACGCTCCTTCAGCTCTTAACCAACGCACCTTATCAAGAGTCACAAATTCCGAGCACAACCCATTAGTACGTGATTCGATTCTCGGCCAATATTCGCGCAACGTCTCCGGATTAGCTGGAGATTTTACTGCAATTCTTAGTTTAAATAAGTATTCTAAACTCTTTATTTGCTTTCGTAGTTTAATTGATGCAATTAGGTAGTTACTTTTCAATTATTGTTCTTGAATTATTTTATGCTTCAAACCCTAGAAACTACTGTTATTCGGATTCGTAATCTTAGTTTAATTGATGCTTGGTTATTGTTCATGCTAGATAATTCATTCCGCTTATCTTGTGCTTTAGATGATTGCTTTTCGATTATGCTAGTTGATCATGCTTGAGTACTTAGATTAATTCTCAAATTTACATGTTCTAGTTGCTAAATTAGAATACATAGTTTTAATTAATATTCATGCATTTTAATTCTTTAAGTAATCAAAACAATCACCCCCCCCCCCCCCCCCAATTTTATAAGTTACTTGCAATTGAACAAACTATTTGAGATTTCGATTGTATGTTCCTCGAGAGACGACTCAAGTCAACTTTGTCATCCTACACGCGACCCCGTTCTCTTACGGGCAAGCTATTGAATTATTGACAAAAATTTATAAGTAGGCAACACAAAGGCCTGAATCACTTTCAATAGTTTATGCACCTCTTCTTCAATTATTTTTTCCATCTTAGGTCTAAAATGCCTTCTTTTCTGTTTAACCAACCTCGCCTTTGGATCTGCACTCAGATGATGTTGCGCGACCTCCGGAGCTACTCCTGTCAGTCCTCCATCCCCAAAAGCAATAACGTCCCAAAATTCCCTCAATAATTTTATTAGCTCTTCCTTCAATGTTTCTGCCATCAGGGTCCCAATTCTCGTAGTGTGCTTTGGGCAACCTTCTTCTAACGAAATTTCCATCAACTCCTCATGTGGCCGAACAAAATTCTCTTGCTCTTTCACCTTTTTCACACTAAGTATGCCCTCTGGTACCTCTTTTTATCTCTCTCGCTTGTTCTCGCTTAGCCCCTTTCTGACCGTCATCTGATAAAATGACCTTGCGACTTGCTGTTCGGAAATAACTTCCCCCACTTTATCCCCCACTGATATTTGGTACTCATGTGGTACGTTGACGTTACTGCATGGAAAGAATTGAGGGCAGGTTGGCCTAATATCGCGTTATTCGCCGACCTCCCTCGCATTATCAAAAACGTCAAATGCCTCTTTGCTTTCAACTCATCTTTCCCTAACACCACTACCAATGTTAGCTCTCCCGTAATCACCTGCGCCCCATTAAACGCGTATAGAGGCATATTCACGGGTCGGACTCTCGTCTCCAGCTTCATTTGTTCAAGGCAATCTGTATATATTATAGTGACTGAGCTCCCATTATTTATGAAAATCCTGCCAACCTCATACCCTTCTATATTAGCTTCAATCACTAACGCGTCATTATGGTCTTCCTATAGCCCGCGTCGTTCATTGGGACCAAAAGAGATGATTGGTCCTGATATCTGTGGGCATCGAATCACACTAGCGACCTCCCACGTTCCCGGGCGAGCTGATTTGACATGCTTCTTACGTGCACTGTTGGTATCACCATCCGTAGGTCCGCCTGATATCATGCTTATTCTTCCCTTATTCCTTCTTGTACCATTATGTCCCAGATTTCCTTGCTGCGGCTATCTCTCGACCTGATCATGAGGTGGATCTCTCGATGGTGGCGGGGGCATTGGTTGCCTTGGTTCCCTTGGCTCTCAATCTCTGTAAACAACTTCCTTCAAATGCCCAACTTTTATGAGCCTCTCGATTTCTTCTTTAAGATGCATGTACCTCTCTGTAGAATGACCATAATTATTGTTAAACATATAGAAGAAATCCGATTCGGGATTAGTATGCAGCTGCGTGCGACTTTCCGACCATTTTATATCATTAGGTATCAGGCGCTCCATGATAGTAAACACATTTCCCCGCGGATAGATCACAAGTGTGAAATCCTCTTTCCTCCTCCGATTTTGCAGATCCACCTCAGGTTTTTCCCTCGTCGCAGGACCCGTGGTTAGGAGCCCATGCACTATCCCCCTGGGCTCTCTTCTACCTTCCCTTCTCAACATACTGCCTCCAGTCTCCGCGACCTCCCCACAAAATCGCACACAATGTTCCTCCTCAGCCTCTTTTACCTGTATATATTTGTTACATCTTTCTAAGACCTCATCGCACGTTCGCGCCACTTTTTTAACCAAAGACTTGCGTAAGTCTTCATCCTCAATACTTGATGTAAAGCCCCGGCTTTCATTTCGTCCGTAGCGGTGGTTACCTACAGCGTGGCCTTGGTGAATCTATTGACATATTGCTTCAATGCTTCATCAGATCGCTGCACCATAGTAAAGAGTGATTGTGCAGTCTTCGCATTCTGCCTCACGCTGGAAAATTACTTCAGAAAAGCTGCTCGTAACACCTGAAAGCTTGTAATTTTTCCTTTTGCCAATTGATAGAACTAGCTTTGGGCAATTCCTCTTAAAGTAGACACAAAACCCCATCATGCCACAACATCGGTATATCCATGTAACATCCACTCATTCTCAAAGAGTTTCAGATGTTCTACTGGATCCGTCACCTCGTGATATTGGAATTCCAATGTCTTATACTCCTTGGGCATCACAACCCGCAATATATAATCTGAAAAGGGGTGTCCTTTATTTTCATTAAGTTTTACTCCTTCCATCCGCCTTTGCAAAGCTAACAAGGCCTCCTGCATATCTCTAAACGCCTTATTCCCTGGTCCGACCTCATTCTCTCCATTCTCCTCATGCTACTTGCTTCGACTCTTATGCGACTTATCCCGTGATTCACTATCCGTGCTTGAGGTTTGCGTTCCACTTTCACTTTCAGTGGTATGTTTACTATGCCGACCTCGATGTTTATAATGCTTTTGCTCTATTTTAAACTTCCTCGCTTTTTAGTACTTATACCTGTGCGATTCTGAGGACGAGGCAGAGCTGAAAGAATCTTTTTATTTTCGCTTACCCCCATTTTTCCTTCTGCGAGACAATCTTCGAGACAAAGACCTTCCACTTTATTTTGTATTTTTTGTACCGAATCTTGTCCCTGTCCACCATTTGACTTGTCGACTTTCTCCTTTAGATTACCCAGCTCGTCTGCTAAGTACTTGTTTAGTTCTTCCGATTTTTCTTGGTGTAAAAAATCCATATGCCCCTCTAAGAATCCCTTATTGATTTGACAGGGCTTATCTTTAGGTAAATCTTTCCACTCCTCCGTCCCTATGTGAACCGTCTTTCGCGCAATAATCTCTGGCGTCTCTGCTTGTGGATCTCCTTCAGGTTCCTTTTCGTTTTTTTGTTTTAGCAAGGGGGACGGCGTGCCACCCAGATTCTGGATCACTGGATCTCCATGGGAAGGTGTCAGTATGTCTTTTGTTTGCACCATCTTGCTCTTCTTCTTCAGTTTTCTCAATCCCAAACCAAAATCCAAGGTCTTAGGTTTTATTTTTCTATCTTTCATACTGCATTTTTGGATTTTCTCACGTCTTTTGCTCAAGGACTCTATATCCCTCTTTCCCACAGATGGTGCCACTTGATAAAACTAAAAAGTTTGGTTACCAAGAATAGGGGGTACTAACCTCAAATCTGAGATCAGCGACCTGAATAGCTTCCAATTACGTCACAGCGACCTGGTTGATCTCCAAAAAGCCTACTGGAAACCTAACCGATCCTGTAAAATAGCACCCTAAGCCAAGGCGGTGGACGGCCCCGGCGAAGGTCCTCCGATGCTTAAGTTAGCGAGTGCGGGAGATAATTTTGAAATCTTCAATTAATCAACTTAAACAAAGAGAGGCGTGCACCCCTTTCATATAGACAAGAGAAGTGTTCCCCAAGCTAGGGTTACCTTCTCACCCCATAATTCCATAAATATCGTGACCGACTTAGATTTAGGATTTCTCTTGTATGCTAAGTTCCCATAAATAATAAATTACTTATTAAATTACCAGAATAAGCCTGGGCCTGTGATTCTTTTAATATAATTCACTGGGACCCCACAATACCATCTATATTAGCCCATCCGGGCAAAATATTTACAAAGCCCATTACCGAGCTAACAGATAACGCCGAGCTATCAAACCATAAGAGGTTGCGACCCTATATGAGAACTCATCCTCATACTTCAAGTCGCTACTCTTAAGACCATCTCGCTCACCTCTCAAAAGAAATGCTCCTTCCAAGAAATGAGGTCGCTTTCAATAAATACCAGGATTGCAACAATATTACAAAAGTAATCTTAGAGTGCTATCACCCTAATACAAATGTGAGAATGCTTTCATTTGTCACTCGAGAACCCATACAGAAAGAAATACATCTCTCTTCATGCGGCAACAACATTATCCACACTTAAATTAGCATCATCAGGGGACATATAATATAAAACATGAATATACCTAATTCTGGATTCTAGAGTTTCAATTATGAGATTGTAAGGAATAAATTGATGAATAATCAACCAGAATCGTTAAACATTATGCATTAATGAACACAGATGATTACATTATATCTCACACAAATTTCGTTCGACTTTCAATCACTCACAAATCAAATCCAAAAACCAAATTTAAAAATAATAATAATAACAATACCAAGTATTTTACAATACTAATTAAGCAATAAAACTAAATTAATTAAAGGGGGGCACAAAAGGGGAAAAACACAGAGGGGCGGGTATGAGTTGAAAAATATAGGAGGGAAAAATCTCGATTCAATTGAACCCACGCTCTTTCGAACCAGTACCTGAGGGGCGGGTATGAGTTGAATGCTGGCTGTAATGGAATGGTGACGACGGCGGACTTGGAGTGGAGATGAGGTTGTTAGTGGCGGATTCTCGGGTTCCGTGGGCGGCTCATGGTGTGGATGGAGAATATAGGTGGCGTGGGCTGGGGTTCTCGGTGGTGGTGATGGCGGTGTCGCGTTGTGGTGGTTTGGCGGTGGCGGTGACGGCGGTGCCGTGTTGTGATGGTTTGGCAGTGGTGGTTTGTGAGGGTTAGGTTAGAGCGAAAAATATTTTGCCATGGCGCGTTAAGTTCCCGCTAACACTTGTGGTGAAAATAAAAAAAAGATTAGTTCCCTCTAACACTTTTGGTGAAAAAAAAAAGGAAAATATTCTTTATTTATATATGTTATATTCATATAATTTGGAATATTATTTGTAAATATCTTTTTAACTCTTTATATAAATTTATTTTGGAGGTTGTTTTACCAAATTTATGATGTGACTATATAAGTTTATACCAACTTAAGGAATTAAGATTTTTATATTTATAAATATTCATATAATTCTAGAAACATTTTTTATATATAAAAAATATAGTGGATAAATATCTCGAAAGATAATTTTAATAAATGAATTACAGTCATTTGGTTAAATAAATCATATCTTCTAACAAAAAATAGAAATAAATTCAATCAATCTTAAAAAATGATATAAATATAGAAATAAAATAAATGAATTTTCAAAAATAATAATAAATCTTAAAAATTACTATAGTTGTTTTTAATATCATCTAACGTGAATTTTTTAAGAAAAAATATAGAAATAAAATAAATGAATCTTAAAAAATAAAAATAAAATCAATCAATTTGATTGGTGTTCAAAAACTAATTAGAATCCTAGTGTTACGATAGTTAAAACATAAAATAACGATGATGATGACGATGATGATGATGATGATGGTCTGAAGATGATGATAATTTAAACATAATTATAGTAGTGTCACGATACTAATCTGAATCGCTATCTCCAATTTGTAGATCATCATTTACTTCATCTTCACTCGTGATATGATCTTGTTGTTCAACATGTTCGTACTCGACTAGGGTGTCATCCTCCATGTCATTATCATCGCTATACATGCCAAATGATGTAGATGTACTTGAAGATGGACCATGAGTTTCAACAACGTGGTCACGCGGCATGTCATCTTGATGTAGCTTTATGTGCTCGAGATTTCCAAGATCAACAAAAAGTATGAATTGTGAAGAGTTGTCAGGGTGCAACAGATCTACTTCAGTCAAAAAGTCCATCGATGAACCAGCCTCCATATTATGGTGGACATCATGGACAATCTGCCATCTTGTTGGGCGAGCAGGGTCCTTGGTATAAAACACTTGTCTAGCTTGAGTCACAAGTATTAATTGGTCATCTTTGTAACATTCAGTACCAGTGTCTATATTTGTGATGTTTCTATCATGCATCACATGTCGATGATCAAATTTAAATTATTTTCGTCGAAATAGAACTACTGATAATTGATTAGTGTAATGAAGTTCAATAATGTCTTGCAAAAAGCCATAATACATTTCTCCACCCACTCAAGGCACTGACACACCACTATTTTGTGTTAGTTGGCGAATGTCTCGATCATGAGTCAAGAAACGAACCACATTCACTACACATACAACGTATAATTGGGCAAACTTGTCACATCCACACGCCAATACATACACTTGTTTAGATACTAACTGGGGGTTATATTACACCTGAAGTTCGTGAAAAAAAACACATTATTGGAAAAAGTAGATAAATTGATAGTAAATGTATTAAACAAAAGATTATTCGATTTCCTCAATGAATTTAGAAGTTTTTCTTTATTATGTAATAAGAGTATTATCATAAACTTTATTACTTTTACATAATTGAGATTCATTTTATATACACTTGTTGGATTAGGACTTACCTTTCTGTATATTCAATCTGCAAATTCTTGTTTTTGTTGAAACTCCGAGTCACTAACAGCATGCGCCATCAACTCTTGTTTCTATTCTCTGCCATGAAAATGGAAAATAAGCAATTGTCGAGAATGTAAAATTTCAATAAACACCCCAAAAGTTTGGTCTAATTAAAAAAAATGAATATTAAATAATGAATATAACTTACTGCAAGTACATGTCTATTTCTGGACAATTGTTGAGAATGTAAAATTGTGTCTGCTTGTGCTTCTCCATCGATAAAGCTACGGTCCTGCGACCTCCAAGTGGGATGCATTGTTATCGAACAATATTTAAAATCCTAAAAAAAGAAAAGAAACAAAAGTTATTAATTTCTTTGCTCCTCTATTTCCCTGTTATTCACAAACACTACTACAACCATTTTGATTTACATTTTTTTTAATGCCAAAATATACATTGGTGGCATGAATGAAGTAGGTAAATAAATTTTAGTTTGATAATATTATAAATTAAAAAATAAAAGAAATCATCATTTAAAACTACAGATAGTCATGATATTTTTTTTTTCAATTTACAAATTACATTCTGATAGGATTAAAAATTTGTTAGGTAATTATGCAAACCTAGGGACATTTGAATAATTTAAAAGTTATTGGGGTATTATTTCTGCCTATTTATACAACTAGTGACGTCCACGATATAACTTAACCTTGTGCAAATTATGAGTCATTAGATGATGATGATGATGAAATTATATTCAACTAAAAATTAGATTACATATACAATTATAGAAATGAGAAGAATTGATACACACCTTTATTTGGTTTTCTCAAGAATTGTTTGCCATTATTATGGATATTGCTGCCATTAATTCGGTTGGTTGGGTATTTACTTATGGTTGGTCAAGGTAATTAAATGCTCTTTTGGGGATGACTTTACATCATTTAGGAAGGACAACATGTCGTCCCTAAAGATCTGAACATATAGGGACGACTTATTATATCTTATAGGAAGGACAAAATGTTGTCCATAAAGGTAGAACATATATCAACGACTTACTATATCATATATAAAGGACAGAATGTCTTCCGTAAAGGTAGAACATATAGCAACAACTTATTATCTACTGGGAGGTCAAATGTCCTCTCAATAGGTTATCGAACCTATTGTAAGGACTTTTGGATGTTGTGCCTATATGTCCTACCTATAGGCACGACACCAATGTCCTCCCAATTTTGTCCTCCTCCTATGCTCATTTCTTGTTGTAATATTTATTTAGTTATGAGACGGATATACTGTACATTGAACCATATAAAAAAGGGCAAGACTCTTATCAGGCCGGACTAACGAATCATTCGTTAGGCCAAAGTTTCATACCGCTACATTTTGGTACAAAAACCAATACATTATAGTAAAAAGTCAACGCCTAATAATACTAATACAAAAACCAATACATCATAACACGGGTCAGATATTTATGAAATACCAATATTTTTGAGTACAAAAACCAATATATCATAGTTCAAAAACTAATACATTAGAATATCGGGTCAGATGGCCTAACGGTTATGACCCGTCAATCTGGCCTAACGCAAGTCTTTGCCTATAAACAATTAACAGTTGAATCAAAACAATTTAACAATGGCCACCCATTATTGTATATAGAGAATGCCAGAAAGAATAATAGAATTAAAAAAAGTCATTATAATTGATGATCCAATGGCAAAAGTGAATAATGTAAATTATGGATAAAATCAAACAAATATTTACAATACGAGGATTGCTAACACGGGGAGATGAGATTTAGTCTTAAATAACAACATATCAAGGTCCCGGTTCCCATACCATAAATCAATCAAAGATATAGATTAAAGCTCATAGTTTATTGATGGCCTGATATTAATAAAATATAAGAACTAACTTAACTCTTAAATCAAAACTAATTAACAGTGACTAAATTAAATGGTTTAATGGGTAAGAAACTAAAAATAAATTGAAAATCAGTAAATTACCTAAAAAGGCTTTGGAATATAGGGGATCAAAATATTTGCAGAAATCTTTGCATGGACTAAGTCGATGATTTCAAAAATTGAGTTTTAATCAGAACCATACGCTGTGTCCTGACAATAATTCACAATAGAAAATGACATGTTTAATGATAAATTTTTTCCATGCATAAGATTTTATCGTAATATGTTTATCAATGGTGACGAACTTTATTTTTGTCATTGAGAAATATATTTTTACGACAATATTTATTTTGTCATCATCGATACAATTCTTCACCACTAATTCATATATTTGATGATGATTAAATTACCACAATAATGGAATGACAAAAGATATGGCAAGGACAAAAATCTTTTGGTGACAAACTAGTAATAAATGGTGACGATATTTGGTATCACAACAAGTTTCTATTTATAACACTATATTTTGTCATTATTTTCTCCTTGAATAGTGACGGAACCAAGTGTCACAACAAGTATATTGTTTAAGAGGTGATTGAGGAGTTGATGTTGATTTACTAGTTGTATTTAAATTTAATATTTTTTGTCACATTTAGATTCCATAGTGAATGTGATGTTATTGTTCATTTTTGTTTAACTTTAATCTATAATTTTCTACAATAGATTTTGGGTATGGTCTAAAACCTCCAGGTAATATAAAAGGCCTTGGTATGATCCAAAAACTCCAAGTAAATGTAGCACATTGAATGAATAGACTACCCAAGTCATACAAAAGGAACTTGAAGAAGCATAAGAAAAGTTAATAGATTAAAAGTCTCAAGTAAGTGAGCTTAAAGCCGAAGTCAGTGATTTAAAAAATCAAGTAGGCCAGTAAGGTGAATGGATCAACAAGTTTATTGCCTTTATGGTTACCGAGTGCTCTAAGTGGGAACAACTCTTAATAACACCTAAGCCAAAATATTTCACATAAGTAAATATAAGTTTCAATTTGAATATTGTAAATTATGAGACCTTTTCACAATATTTATGCACTAATACATGTAAAACTAATTTAGAATTTAAATTTAAATTCTATAGGTTGCTCATTTCATAAATGGATGATTATGGATCAACAACAAAATAGTTTCTCACTTTTGTTGTCAATGTGGATTGTGGAAGAACTCAAAAACTTGATATCATGATATTTTTGGTTATGCTTTATATTTCTTTAGGTACTCTTGATTTAAGTACTCTTTTGGTTGAAGCATTTAAAGCCTTGTTTTAATGTTTTGAGTAATTTCATTTCAATCGGAAATATGGATATTTTATTAGTTCTCTTATAATTATAATCTTATTCGGATGAGCATGCTTTTCATACTTTATGTTTATTTTTTCACGTTTAATTGTCACTATTTATGTGACAATGAAATATTTAATCATTGAAACATTTATTTTTTTAGGACATTGAGCCTTTCATGACAACCTGTATTGTCACATAATGATTCCAAATTTGTCACTTAAATCGAACCGATTGTGATGAATGGTGTGTCACCATATAAACTTATTTAGTGACAATATATCTTGGCACCACTTATTCCTCTAAAGTCATCACCAAACATATATCTTTCGGGACAATTATAATATTCATCACATAATGTTACTTTTTCGTGATAGAAATATTGTTACCTTTCATAGTAATTTGGTTATTTTTTGTTTTGTCATTCTAAATAAACTTATTAAGTGACGACCATATTTCTTAACTATAAAACAAGTGTTTCGTGAAAAATATTTAACACAATTTGCGACAATTGGAGCGATATTAAATTTGATAAATCTGACAATATAAGTATGTTTGTCATTAATATCAATGTTAAGATGATAAAGAGTAGGGTCGTTATTCGAAATGTTAACATATGGTGACAATACGAATATAAAGATGAAAAATATATAATTATATAGGTGACCAATTAGTCGTCACCGAAAAGGATAACGTATGATTATAATAACAACGCTCACTGGTGTCATCAAAAGCAACACATTTAGTGGAAAATACACATATTTGTCATTTTTTAACCATTTATGACGAAGCTACCATGACTATCTCTGTGACGCTTGAATTTTGTCACGCAATAAGTTTTGTAATGAAAAAAATGAACTTTTGCTGATGAGATTTGTTTTCACATTATCTCAAATTACTTGTAGTGATTAGAGATGGCAACTTCGAATCCATCTAGGGTGATAGAAAATTAAGACAACGTTGGATTGATCGGTGGCCCGCATCTCGTTGGAGAAACAGAGAAAGCGATATTGTCAAACTTCAGTGGTGATGGCGCGATGGCGTAATTGCAGATGAATTTTTATCATACTAAATGAGCAAGAAACAAAGTAAAAGAAAGAAGGTGAAAATTAGAGCTACAATTTTTTCATGACGAGAGGGACAGAGAGAAGATAGTAAATTAGTAAAGAATAAAGAAAACTTGCTACTAATTTTCTTCTTCTATTCTTTTAAATGGATCTGATAGGTCTGTGTCACACCATAGAGGACCCATGTAACCGTCATATTTGTGTCTTTACCAAATACCAATGTAGGTTTATTAGTTATTAAAAATATGTTAATGGTACACAAACACGCATGTGTGTATGGATTTTAACCAATCGGTATGGGGTAGAAGATATTTTTTCCACTAAAACAAACATTTTCTTTTTACTCACTAGGTACAAGTTTTATAATTTTTTAACTGCCAACTTTTTTGACCCTTTTTTTTTTCAATTTTGCCCTTAATTTTTTTTCGATCAGTTTTGCCAAAATATATTATTTGCATCTGGCCCATTCATAAAATTACAACAACTAACAATAAAATTAACACAAATCAATAATACTAAAATAAATTCATATATTAATAAGATTACCACATCAATTAATATGATATCAAATCCTGTAATTCTTCAGAGATTATCAAAAATAATAATAAGATTATCACATCCAATAATCCTTATGACTAGACTTTGATATTGTTTTAAATGATCACCAACTCAAAGTAATTTTTTTTTTTGAACAATCCAACTATGTTTTTAATGTTTGTCATTTAATAATATATTTTTATAACAGAATAAGCGTAGTTTCCATTTGCAATAATTATGTTTACAAAAATTACACATTTAAGAAATGGTTATCACAACGAATAATAAAAATATCATAGATGGCAGTACAGTTATTTGAACCAGCAAAGAATTAAAGTTGACAACAGTAATCGCGTAACTAAGGTTTATAGTCACTCATTAGAATGGTGACGACCAATGATGAGGCTAGTACTGGTCGACTTGAAATAATAACTGAAACTCAATAGAAAAAGTTACAGGTTAAATAGACGTCGGAGTAAGAAAAAAATTGTGACTGAAGTTGCATGTTTTTGTTTATTGACTGGCAAGTCAATGGGGCAAACAGACTCTGATAGACTTAAAGTCTTGCAGGTCAACTCAAAATGATAACAGAAACTCAATGAGATAAGTTTCAGGTAAAATAGTTATTGGAGTTGGACACAATAAATGATGGAAGTTGTTGGTTTATGTGTGAAAAGTGTGTAAAAATCAAGATTTGACTGGCAAAATAGTTCCTTTTGACCTGAAATTCTGCAAGTCAACTCGGAAAAATGTGCGAAGCTGATGGTAGTTGTGGTGTGATGTGTGGAGGTCGGGAAAAATGGCCACCAGGAAAAAGTATTTTTGTGTCAAAGGGAGGAGAAAAAAAGTTATTGTGTTTGTCGTGAAGAGAGGAACAACAAACGATTTATGACAAGTAGCGATATTGGGTGTGGTATTGTTTTTAGTTTTCTAAAAAGATGTGGGTAATAAAATAGTTGACCTTCGAGAATAAAAAATCATTAATAATTCATTTATTAATCATTCTCCCATATATATATATATATATATGTGTGTGTGTGTGTGTGTGTGTGTGTGTGAGAGAGAGAGAGAGAGAGAGAGAGAGAAAGAGAAGAGAGGGAGAGGGAGAGAGAGAAAATACAATTGGTGAGAACCATTAATCTAAATTACAACCAATTTCCAGCATCTCCAACCAAAAATTTCATCAAAAATTGTTTTACCCAGAAAAATAACCAGACCAAAATCAAATATCCCCCCTCAAAAAATACTCTTATCTCCCTTAAAATAAGCCTGGCCTACACCCACAAACATGTTAAAAAGGACCACCGGAGGATTTCCGGTGGAAACCTCTCTGATGCTTAAGTCAGTTAATCATATCGCGTACTTCAGTGAGCAATGAAAAAAATGCACAAGAATGTCATACCTCTCTCAGCCTTCGGGTTGAGCTATTTATAATTTCCCCAGTGGGGACCTCTTCCGGGATCAAGGAAACAAAATCAGCAAATCCCGGGCCGTTATGCCCATAATCACGATAAATGTTCCCACCTTTTCCCTTTTAGGAAGCCAAATTTCCTAGTCTCCCATAAGTTTGTCCTCCTATAATCATTCTCAGAGGACTCGTATCAGATCAGGATGTTTTTCCTGACTCTAGGCCTTTTGACCTTTATCTCATCCAAGAATTTAGGCCAGATCAGGATCATCCCGAGCTAGGGTAATTCCTTCCTCATCTCCATCTGTTTTCCTGACCACCTCTGGAAAGTCAGCTCAGGACCTCACGAGGGTAAAATAGGTAAGGCCACTGGGCACCTCCTTAGTGATCCTATATTAGGTCTACCCTAATCCAGGTCTGCCTACCCAGGTCACATCAACTCGTCCCCCCTAAACGGTTTGGGTAGATCTGTAAAAACTTTAGGGCTTCTTTTGAGAGTAATTCAGGCTCCACACGTCTTTCCAACTCTTTGTATCTGTAAAAATCCCGAAAAATCCGCCTGATGATTAGGTCTAATTATTGGCATTATTAGTGATTGTCCATATCTAGAGACGGTTACCATATCGACACGTTTCCTCGGGTTCTGTACTACTAATAGGTCAGCGGCGGTTACCATACCCAGCAACGGTTGGCGTTCCAGCTCATCACCTAGGGTACAGTTCATCTGACAGGAATTAAATGAGAGAATCCCATCAAGATCTCGCTTTTTCATCGGTTTTCATTTTTTGAAAATCCCCTCTTCCTTTTATTTCCGCTGTCCTCCCTTTCTTCCTCACTTTTCATATTTTAAATTTCACAAACGTATTTGCTCTCTGCCTTTTCTCCTCGGTGATTCAGTATCATCTCCAAGCTTATCATTTTTCCAATCATCTTCATCACCAGGTATTTCTCCGACCTTTATTACTTTTCCGATAATGTCAAGGCCTTCGTCTTCTTTGTCTGCCGATTTTTCTTCTACCCACTCCCCTGCCGTCAATTCTTCTTTTGCCCCTTCTTCTCCGGCGACGTCTGCTCCATTGTTGTCATCATTCAAGCACCCCCCTTACATCCCGACTGACCATACGTATGCTCCAGTCTCAGTGATAGTATGGTGGAGAATTTAAGGTATAAATATCAGATACCGGAGGAGCTCGAGTTGGTTAACTCCCGCGGCGGCATAATGTCGTATCAGGCGCAGGCAGGCCACTTGACCTTCTTCATTGACCAATTTCAAGCGGGTGTGCACCTCCCAGTGAACCCCCTAATTCTAGAGATAGCCCGATTGTATAAAGTTACGGTTCACCAATTTATTCCCAATTCTTTTAGGATTATCATAAGTTATAATCTGGCCATGCGATATGTTGGCCTATATCCAACATCCCAAACTTTCTTCCAGCTCTTCCAAGTCAAGAGCTCTGCCCCAGGTTAGTTTTACCTATGTGCCAGGGCAGGAGTCCAGTTCCTTACCGGCATCCCTTCTTCTAACAAATCCTGGCAGAAGAAGTTTTTCTTTGCGTATTTCTCAAAAGATTGGGGCTTCCCTCCCCAATATATTGAACAATTGCCAGCTCAACCACACCTGTCAGTAAAAGAAAGATCTCCTCGACTCAAGAGGATTATTTCTACTTTGAATGAAAATGTCTTCAATATCTCCCAACTTCTCGTCCCTTCCGCCATAAATTTCTTCAATGATCGGGAGGACAATAGCCCCTTGACCCCTCAAATTGGTAAAGAACCTTGACCGCCTTGAATTTTTCTGATTTTTTGCTCAACTTTTATTTTATGATAGTTTTTAACTAATCTCTATCCTTATTTCCTCAGATAACATGATGCAAAGGACCATGGCCGCCCGCCAGAGGGGAGCAGCCGAAGGGTCGGAGCAATGAGCTCTGGTGCCTGAGCCTTCCCGAGGCGAAGCTAGCGTATCGAGCACTCCCGTTGCTCCTCCTGAGACGGAGGTAGAAGTGATTGTCCCCTCAGATTCAGGGGAGAGAACAGAGCAGCCATCAAAGAGGCCCCGTGCTGGCACGGGGGGTGGGAGGCGTCTTGCTCGAGAGTTAAGATTTCCACCCCCAATGACACTTAGTTTAACAAATCAATCTTGAATTGCTCGAGTCTCTTGGAAGTTCAGTTCATTCAGGGGCAGTGCCTGAGCGCAGATAGGGCCACCTTGGAAAAATGGACTGACCCCAATCTCATCGAGTCCTTGTGTCACGATGAGGCGAGGGTAAATCATTCATCACCTTTTCTACTTTCCATTTTTCCTTTTTATCCCACTAAGTCTTCTTTTTCTTTTAGGCGGCGGCCAAGAGTTCCATTTTGGTCCCCAGGGCTAGGAGGCCCTATTGAATGCCGATCTGGCCAAGGATCACAAAAATTGCAAGAGAAAGAGAAGAGGCTGTGCGACCTGTGCAAGGAGAGGGGCACCAAGCTGAAGAGGGTGGAGCAACAACTAGAGGAAGTAAAGAAGGCAGAGCAGAAAGTGGTGGAGATGGCAAAGGTCGAGGCAAGGGATGAAGCTTTGGCCAAAGCCAGGAGTCTGGCGGACAAAACAGTGGCTCGGGTGCATGAAGCATAAAAGACAGAGTTCTTCAACTCCAAAGAAGGGTTAAGGTTGATCCAAACCACCCGAGAAGTTACCCAGCGCGCTTTCCTGGGCTCAGAGTAGCTTTACCACTTACTGGCTCCGGAGGCGGAGTTGTACTACCACCTTGTGAAATGGGCCCAAGAGAAGCCCACTCTTCCTTTTGACCGTGCTGAGCCATTGAAAAAGCCACCTGAACCCACATCTTTCTGCTACTTTCCTGAGCAAGACTGTCTACACAAGCTCGACACCCACGAGTTTGCTGGGCACATTCTTGCGGCTTTCATTGATCCCCCAACTTCTCAGAAGCAGCTTAGCCAGATCCGAACCTGGCCCTTGCCTTAACCACTTCTACTCCCTTCCCAACCTTCGCCGATCTGAGTGAGCTGCCGCGAGAGACTTCTCAAGGTGCTTTGGCAGAGGATGCCGGGGAGAAGATCGCAGAAGAGTTAGACCCCGGGATTTAGGCTTAGCTTTGCTAGGGTTGCCCTTCTTCTTAAACAGATCTATTTGTTTCTTGCCAGTGTGGCTGATTTGTTTTTTTATGCATCTCTTGTCTGTTTAATGAATTTGTCATGTAGTGAGTTTTGATTTTAGGGTTTCCTGGTTTCATGGAAACCCTAGTACTTTTATTCGTAATGGCACGTGCTCCTTCTTTCTTTATATACGCGCATTTATGATTTGTGTCTTTCAATTTCATCATGGCTTATCCTTCCCTGCTTGAGGAGCTTGATACTGTAAGGCAAAAAAACCTTTCTCTATTGGTCGATAATTTGAAACACACTGATAAGATGCTAGCCCTCCGGGAAAAAATCTCCCACATGTGCCGACTCCTAGAGAGGAAAATACAGAAAAAATTCCACTACAAACGAGAGTGGGTTCAACTTTGCCAGCTTAATCGCCAACTGGAGGAGGAAAATGCTGATCTGACGGAGTCGGTAAGCCGACTGACCATCGCCGCCAGTGAGGTTCATGCAATTTTTGAGCGAGCTGATAGGTACCGCCAAGGCTTCCATGAAACAGAGCGTGAGCTATGGCGTGTTCGCCGGATTCTAGCGTCTCACAGGAGAGATCCTGCTTCTCATGGATGAATTTTCTAGGTTTTCTTTTGAATTTTATGTTTCTGCTTCTTTGTTGCACTTGTAATCAAAGTCGCCAATTTTCCATTTTCATAAGAAAGCGTATGCATTTCTCTTTTGATGTATTTCAAGAATTTTTGTGATGGATGTTTCTGAGCAAGAATTTTTTGTTGAGTAATCGTGATATTATAATCGACTTCTAGCTAATTCCAAGCTTGTTTGTCAATCGAACCGAGTAAATTATGGCCTCAGTCCTTTGCCAGTCCTGCCTTTTTCCGACCACCAGGTCAGGAAAATTAAGACATCCATCCCTTAGCCAATCTTGGTTAAAGTTTCAAACTGACAATAAGGTCAGGAATTTCATGGGCGTCCGTTCTTAGCCAATCCTGGCGTTATAATACTGACAATTGGGTCAGGAATTTATGGGTCTCCGCCCTTAGCCAATCCTGGCGTTAAAATTTTAAACTGACAATCAGGTCAGGAATTTTATGGGCATCCGCTATTAGCCAATCCTGGAGTTAAAATTTTGAACTGACAATCAGGTCAAGAATTTCATGGGCATCCGCCTTAGACAATCCTGGCGTTAAAACTTTAAACTGACAATCAGGTCAGGAATTCTATGGGCATCCGCCCTTAGCCAATCCTGGCGTTAAAATCTTAAACTGACAATAAAGTCAGGAATTTCATGGGCGTCCGCTCTTAGCCAATCCTGGATTTATAATACTGACAATTGGGTCAGGAATTTTATGGGTCTCCGACCTTAGCCAATCTTGGCGTTAAAATTTTAAACTGACAATCAGGTCAGGAACTTTATGGGCATCCGCTCTTAGCCAATCCCGGCGTTAAAATTTTGAACTGACAATCAGGTCAGGAATTTCATGGGCATCCTCCCTTAGCCAATACTGGCATTAAAATTTTAAACTGACAATCAGTTCAGGAATTTTATGGGCATCCGCCCTAAGCCAATCCTGGCGTTAAAATTTTAAACTGACAATCCGGTCAGGATTTTCATGGGCATCCGCCCTTAGCCAATTCTACCATTAAAATACTAACAATAAGGTCAGGAATTTCATGGGCATCCGCCCTTAGCCAATCCTGGCATTAAAATACTGACAACCAGGTCAGGAATTTCATGGGCATCTGCCCTTAGCCAATCCTGACATTAAAATACTCACAATCGGGTCAGGAATTTCATGGGCATCCACTCTTAGCCAATCCTGCCATTAAAACCTTTACAAAGTAAAAACATTGTGAAATAGGATTTTTATAAATATTTAGCTATATTTCATACATAATATTTTCGCAAGTTAGCTATGTTCCAGGCTCGTGGTAGTTTGACCCTATCTAACTATTCCAACTCATAAGCTCCACCCTGTAGGATTTTTGTAACTTTGAATGTCCCTTGCCAAGTAGCATCCAGCTTTCATTTTGCTTTCCCTAAATTATATCTGCGAAGGACTAAGTCTCCCACTTGGAAATGTCTTTTGATTACAGTCTTATTATAGGCTGCTTAGACTTGCCCTCTAATGTGCTCCATTCTAACGGCAGCTCTTTCCCTCTTTCCCTCTACTAGCTCCAGGGCATCCTGTATCAATAGCTTATTTTGATCCTCAGCAAAGTTCTGAACTCTATGGGTTTCCATACTGATCTCGGTAGGGACCACGACATCCATGCCATAAACTAGACTGAATGGCATTTCCCCGGTGCTCTCATTGGGATTAGTCTTGTACGCCCACATGATTGAACTGAGCTCTTCAACTCACTTGCCTCCGATCTTTCCAATTGTGCTTTGATTCCTTGTACGAGGATGCGATTAGTCACTTCAACTTGGCCATTGGCATGCGGATGGTAAACAGATGTGAAATGTTGATCAATTTTCCTCCGAGCACACCAAGCTCTGATTCTGGCACCCATGAACTGAGTGCCATTATCTGAAACTAAAATCCTAGGGATGCCAAATCGACAGACTATGTAATTCCACAAAAAGCCCATTATCGTATCCTCTGTGATTTTTGCCAAAACTTCAGCCTCCACCCATTTGCTGAAATAATCGATGGCCACAACCAGGTCCATCCCCCGGACAAAATCCTCTGCTTCCTTTCTCAATTGTGTCCAAAAGTAGCCCGCTCTAAAGATTTTGCTTGACAAGGCTCTGGCACCCATGTGATTACTACAGCATCCTCCATGGACTTCTCTAAGGACATGGGTGCCCTCCCCTGAGCTTAGGCACCGTAAAAGGGGCTACCCAAACCCCCTTCGAAACAGTTCTACTTTAATCAAGTAAAAACGGGATGACCTGGTACTTAATTTCATTGCTTCTCTCCTTCTCTCCGGCAGCTCTCCTTTCTCCAAATATGCTTTAATAGGAGAGCGCCAATCTTCTACTTCATCCACTGAGCATACTTTCTTCTCTCGGAAATTTTTATCTTCCATTAATAGAGTGATCATTCTTTCCCGACAATCCACTGCTGAACTAGCTACTTTAGCAAAGTAATACGCTTTCGTGTTTTCTTCTCTGGGATTTGGAGGACAGTCAGAGTCCCCATGGCACTAGCTAACTCCCTAAACTGGGCTAGGTATTTTTTCATATGATTGTCTCTTGTCTCAAATTCTCCATTTATCTGCCTACATACGAGCTGCGAATCCACTCTTGCGCATACCCTCTCTGCCTCCAAATCCTTTGCCATCTAAATTCCCCTCAAAAGAGCTTCATACTCAGCCGCGTTATTAAACAAGGTATAGTTCATCCGTATTGCGTACTCAGTGGTCACACCTGTTGGGTCAGTCAACACTATGCCCGCTCCACAGGCTTGGTTTCCTACCGAACCATCTGTATAAAATGCCCATTCCTTTTTGTCCTCAGGAGAGCTGGTCATTTCTTACATAAAATCAGTCAACTCCTGAGCTTTAATGGCTGTCCTTGCTTCAAAAGTAATATCAAACTCACTAAGTTCAATTATACATTTAACCAGTCGTCCTGAGGCCTCCCGCTTATCCATGATGGCTCTCAATGGTAGGTTGGTCCGCACTACTATGCTGTGTGAGAGGAAATAAGGGCGCAACTTACGTACTGTCCCGACCAGGGCTATCATTGCTCGCTCCACCTCCACTTATTGGATTTCAGCATCATGCAGCACTTCACACCAATATTATACCTGCCTCCGCATTTTTCCTTCCTCTTTGAGCAAGACTGAGCTCACAGCCTGCTATCCGACAGACAAGTACAGGATTAAAGGTTCACCCTGAACTGGCTTAGTGAGCAGCGACATGCTATCCAGGTGCTCCTTCAACATCCGGAACGCCTCCTGACACTCCTCACTCCACTGAAATCGAGCTTTTTGACGCAAGGCCTGGAAGAACGGTAGGCTTTTCTCAGCTGAGCGTGAGACGAACCTGCTCAGAGCGTTAATTCGGCCGGCCAGGCACTGCATCTCCTTGACAATCCTTGGGGCCTGCATGTCCATGATGGCTCTTATCTTCTCTGGGTTGGCCTCTATTCCTTTTTCTGTAACCATATACCCTAGGAATTTCCCAGCTCTCACCCCAAATGCGCACTTTTTGGGGTTGAGCTCCATCCTGTATCTTCTCAAGGTGTCAAAGGTTTCCTTTAAAAATATATACATGCGAGGCTACCTTCACGCTCTTTACTAACATGTCGTCGATGTTTGCCTCCATTTTCCTTCCCAACTGAGCTTTAAACATCAACTAATTATTTTAAACTAACTAATTTATCCTAATTAATTAACTAATGCTTCAAAATAAATTATCTAAAAATTATTAATCTAGGGGTTTTAAGAGCAATTTTAGTTCTAAATTAATTCTAAATTAATTATCTAGCATGCATCAACTTCTACAAATTAAACTAAGCATGTGATTCTCAAGAACAATAAGATCAATCTCAAAATTCTCAAGCAATAACATAGTATGAACCAATTATCAAAAAAAAAGCAATAATTAAATTAATCATGAACAAATCACCAACAAGCATGAACAAAAGAATAAACATAGCGACATGTTCAATCTTCAGCAAATCGAAGATTCATACGATTGAAATAATTAAACGGCTCAAAAACTCAAACGAAAACAATTAAAATCCTAAGCATAGATTATCTAGAACTAAACTAAGAATAACTAGAGTTTAGAGAACTTATTAAATAGCTAAAGGTGTTGAAATATTACTGGGAATTCGGACTTTGGATGGTTGATCTTGGTCGAGAAATTGGAGCTTGAACGAATGTGTTCGTCTTCGTGCTTCAGATCTTGAATCTTCGACGTAGTTCTTTAAAATATGTTGTAAGGTGTTCAGAATAGGTTTCTCAACCCTAGGTAAGTGTCTTGGGTCGTGGTTGTGTATTTAATCCGAAATATGAAGGGTTTATATAGTTGTTTCATGACTTGGCGCACAAGAAACCGTAAAAATCACGATTCTGGGCCGTCGCGTCGATCGACATCGGTTTTTGCGACGACCAACGTAACTGGTCAACATGTGTGCGCAGCGCTCGGCAGGTGTGCGTCGACCGACGCACCATGGGTCGACGCTACAGAGAGTTGCGGTCGGCCAGGGCTACTATAACTGTTCCAGATGGAAAACCGTTATAGAAAGTCGGCAGCTTCAAATTCTTCAAATCGCGGCCCGTTTTCGCTAAAACTCCATTTGTACGCCCATCCTAGACTATATTTAAACGTAAATACTTCAAAATACCTAAATAAACATAAAATTATTATTAAATTACGATAAAATAAGTTGGAGATAAGAAAATATGAAAATGTGCTCAATCTATCCAACTTATACCGAAAACAATAAGAAAAATAAACAAAAATACCAAGACAAATTCGTGCTAATCAACTACCCCAAGCTTTATTGGTTTGTTCGTCCTCGAAAAAATGATAGATTCAAAGTATAAAAAGTAAGAAAGTAAGCTCAAGCAATGAGTCGTGCTATGCTACATACATAATTTTGAAAATATAGATACAAGTAACACAATGTCAAACATTCCACCTTTATTACATTGTCGCTCCAAAAATAAAATCATGCATCCTCTCAAAATGGTAATATATAAGGTGTACGCTCAAAGCGCTCAAATCATACAAATGCAAATACAATAAACAAGAACCGAAAATCAATCTCTTTTAAATCTCAAATTAAGTGTGTTATCAACAAAGAATCGGTAAAGGTCTTTACGGGTTGTAAAGTAAGGCTCTTTGGACGGGTGTGGAATATATTAGTCATGTGGCTAACTCACGATCTAACGTGATCAATAACTCACCAAACCTATTATAATCACGAATCAATGCGCTTCACCTCGTTCAAAAATAAAAACCTCACTAAACACTCATAACATAGCCTTGCAACTTATTCTATTTCTCAACTCGAAACTCGTAAACCGACTTGTAGCGCAAACCACTTAAATACAATTGAAGCTTATAATACGCTTCTACACAACTCATACCTTTTAAACATTAGGCTTCATTAAATAAAATAAACAATAAACACAAGTCTTTGTTAGTGTAGGCATTAACTCAACACAATCCTACTAGACTCACCATCCTTGTCTTTTTTTTTTTTTTTAAGTTTGTCCCTTTTTTTTATTTTTATGGGATCTTTTACCTTTTTTTTAATTTTTTTTCTTTAATGATGGTGGTCCCCAATATTATTATAAAAACATAAATTCCTAGGTAAATTTCAAAAATTCAACTAACCAATAAAAATAATGAACTCCTCCTACCCCACGCTTTTAATGGTTGCAGGAGTCGACTCAAAAATCACTCATGGCTAATGGAAATGGATTATTTGGCTATGATTGGCTCATTCAGAATTTATAGTGGATATTAATATATGGATATGGCACGGAATAGGGTTTTATTTGTGCCTTAACGTCATGTTCAAAGTCAACTACACAGCGGTTTCAAAGAGATCTCAAATCAAAACTCATTTAAGTACATGCAATGATGATAAACACTCAGGCTACTCACAGACTTTTTACATGAAAAAGTTTGAATTGACGCTGCATTTAAGGTTTTGCAAAATCAATTGCGTACAAGTACCATTTTATAATATATAAATAATAAATTTTGAAAATTTTATGCACTTATAGACGCTCAAAAGACTAGAATCTCAAATCATACTTCGCTAACTTTGACAGCCATGCTGTACAAACACAATTCAGCACAAAAATAGTGATCAATAACGTAAAATTTAGCACTACAAACCCACGAAAATTTGCACAAATTCCTATTGTAAATCACACTCAACCATCCCCCCCCCCTTAAAAACATGGCAATCTCCCAATTTTCATAAAATAAATAAAAGTAAGTAGATAAGAAAACATCCCCAAAATTCCGATAGTTGAGTCTTTCCAAAATACTTGTGCAATAATCTTCGTCTTGAACTCGTGATTCAAATTGTCTTGAATTAAAAATGATTGTAGTCAATTGTGTTGTGCAAATGCCCGGTGGCACATCGTGTGGAATTGAATTTGCCAGATTGCGGCTCATCGAACGGTTGCCCGACTGCGGCTAAATTTGGTCAGATTGCGACCTCGATCGGTGGTGATGAATTCGTAAAATCGAATTTTCTGCACATTAACACACACATAAACGTACCATGACAATTGACACAATAAAAATAGAAATAAACTAAATAAAATAGAAATAAAAATTAAAGAAAAAGAAAAACTAATGCTCGGCTTGAGGTGGATCACCTAGCTCAACCATGTCACTTGCTAGAAACTCCATCTCAAATGTTTCGTTGGGGTCCATAATTTCGAAGTCAGCTCCAATGTTGTGAAAATCAATTCCAAATAGCTCGGCTATCTCCTACCAACTTAGAAAGTCATCGTTGTTCTCAACAACGATATCGTCCAAAACCATTACGCTCTTAAGCTCTTGGAAGCAAGCATCTATTGGGTCAACATACGAACACTCATCTTCTTCCATCAATGGCGTAGGGCAATTAGTCATATCTCGCAAAAAAAAAAAAAAACAGTGACCGTCTCTCCCAAAACTGACATGCTCATCCTCCCTTTATTCACATCAATCACTACATGGGAGGTAGATAAGAATGGACGGCCTAAAATAATAGTATGACCCTTGTCGTCACTCGGCATCTCTCCAACATCTAAAACTACAATATCATTTGGAATAATCAATTCACCAAATCACACCAAAACATCTTCAACGATACCTAATGGGTGTCGAATTGAACGATCCGCCAGTTGCAGTTGCATCTTCGTCGATTTCAAGGGTCCTAATTCAAATTTCTTATAAAGGGAATGCGGTAGTAATTTAATTCCCGCGCCAAGATCAAGCATTCTGTGCGCTTGTTTCCCATTCTCCAATGTAATATTGACACAAAAACTTCCACGGTCCTTCTCCTTCGTAGGCCGCGGGTGCTTGCATAATGCACTCACCTCCTTTGTTAAAGGAACGTACTGATTTATTTCTGAACGCCTATGTCTTGTAGCAAGCTCCTTGAAAAACTTCACATATGCCGTCATCGTTTTGATCAAATCCAAAAGAGGACGGTTGATGTTTACATTGTTCAACAAGTTGTAAAGCTCCATGAACTTCTTATTTTCTTTTGTCGGTCGAAGGCGGCTTGGAAATGGAACTTTGTCGACTAATGGCAAAGTGGGAGTTTTGTTCGTGAGATTCCCCTTAAAAGATCCCGGAATGTAAGGGTTTGGTGTCTTATGCAATTGTTCTATTGGCTTGGATTCATCTCCTTTTGGAGACGCCGGTGTTTGACTCTCCGTCATCTCTTCATCCCCTCCGTCATTTGTCTTGACTCCATTGTCAATCACATTTCCACTGCGAAGGACTTTAATCGCTGACGCTTACTCCGTTTGACTCGGAAACTTGTCATTTTCCTTATTTGATCTCGCAATGTCAGCCGCCAATTGTCCTATCGTCCTATCAATCCTCTCCACATTCTTAGCAAGATCATGCACCATCCTAGAGAGATTATCAATACTATTCACCTTTTTTGAGAGGTTGTCTATCTGTGCATTCAGATTCATAAGTCCCTCTCTATTAATGAGCGTATGAGTCACTTCATTTTGTTGCCAAACCAGCTATTGATCATTTGGTTTAACCGGATTTGACGTTTGCCCCTTCGTAGGTTGTGGTGGTGAAGGAAAGTACCGTGGGTCGATCTGTGGCTTTATCGGCGCATAATGTGGGTTCTCAGGACCCCACTTGAACAAAGGAGAATCATGCTGTGCCTGAAATTGGTTTTTGGGTTTCTGCCCAGAATTGTTGTGTTGGATCAAAAGTCAGTGAAAACGCATTGGATCCATGTCCAAATGCTCCACAAATTCCACATGTCTCTTGTGAAGGTTGCGATTTTTGCTTCATCATCATGTTCGTCAACAACTCCACTTGCTTTGTAATTTTTTCGAACTTGTCATCCTCCGCTCGTGCAACTGAAACCTCATTCACTCTAATTTTTCGAGTCCTTGAACTCGTTTGCCTTGACTTGTCACTTATTAATTCAAAAGATCTCGTGCTTCTTCCGCGGTTAAGCCCCCGAAATCTCCTGCTCGTGTTTTCACTTGTTTCTTGAAATTCGGCAATAATCCTTCATAAAAGTAATTGTTGATCATTTCATCACTGTTACCATGGTGTGGACATGCATTGAGGAGCTCCTTAAAATGATCCCACGCCTCGTGAAATAATTAGCCATCCGATTACTCGATGTTGGAAATCTCCCTCCTCAACTTCGTTGTCGTTCGGGCTGGGTAGAATCTTCCCAAAAATTTCTTGTAAACCACCTCACAATTTGTTAAGGAGTTAGTTTGTAATTGATTGAACCATTGTTTCGCTTTATCTTTCAGGAAACTAGGGAAGTATCTTATTTTAAGTTGTCCGTCACTGAGTCCTCGATCTTGAATCCCAGATAATGCTATGTCAAATTCTCGAACGAACTCGAGTGGGTCTTCATTCGCCAAACCATAGAGGGTAGTCTATTCAAATCGTCGGTCCTCAAATTGTAGCTCCTAGCCGCTTGGCCTAAAACTACTACTGAGCTATATGGTCCAATGGTTGGGCATGCGAGGTCACTTTTCTTTCGTACGTTTTGATATCGAGGGGCACGTCTTCCTCCAAAATCGTCCCTATCCTCATAATAAGTATCTTCATTAAACTCGTTTTCATCCTCATATTCATCGTCCAGTGTATCATCGTCTTGACCATCATTATACTGTCGTCCTCCTCGTCTATTTTAGAAACGATTTGGTACTCGCACCCGATTTATATTCTCATTTTATTGTTGGTTGTTTTGGGGCTAGGGCCCGCCATTACCAACTTGGTTGCATAAGATCTCCTTGTATGCACAAGCGTTGTATGCTTGAGCTTCCGCTCGATTCCTAAAGTGCTGCGGACGGTTGATTTGATTTCCTCGAATCACTGCTTGACGATTATCTTGGCCTTGGGTCCCCCCGTTGTTTGGATTGTTAAGGAGCTGGTTTCCTTCTTGATTCTCTTTGTTATTGATCCTTTGGTTTTTTCCGTCGTTATGCGCTCGATTAGGTTCACGAATCGGTGGATCTTATTGACGATTTTCATCTTGTGGGTCTCCAAAGTTTAGATCATCGATAGGTGGCATCCCATATGGTTGGTAGCGTAGAAGGGTATTATTATCATTTCCTTGTCCTCGGCCACCATTTGCTCGCCCTCATTCTCTGGGTCCTCGGCTGCCAATTGGTGTTGTATTCGACATGGTGGCTAGGATTGTATTTGATTAATTTCTATCAGGAGAAGGGAAGAGTCTTCTCGGTCTACCTACTCGTTCGATGTTGTCAACAAAAGGTGCGAGTTTATTTTGTAAGCTTCTAAAACCTTGCATCAACAGTAAACAATATCAACGTATCGAGTGGCAAATAAAGAACCTTTATACAAATAAACGTAAAAGCAAAAAATAACACGAACAATCATTATCAAAACCTATGCCAGTCCCCGGCAACAGCGCCAATTCTTTATTAGAGCTTTTGTGTGTGCCTACTTTATAAATAATTGTAAGAAATTTAATAGCTCGCCCGCAAAATAATGGGATCGCGTGTAGGTTGGCAAGCTTAACTCGAGTCGTCTCTCAAGGACTGATGTTCAAAGTTTGTAATGTATGTTTAGTCACAATTTTAACATGAGAACTTGTATAAATTTGGTTTTTGAAAATTATCAACTACTAATTAATTTAAAAGCATCAACTAATTATTTTAAACTAACTAATTTATCCTAATTAATTAACTAAAGCTTCAAACTAAATTATCTAAGAATTATTAATCTAGGGGTTTTAAGAGTAATTTTAGTTCTAAATTAATTTAAATTAATTATCTAGCATGCATCAACTTCTACAAACTAAACTAAGCATGTGATTCTCAAGAACAATAAGATCAATCTCCAAATTCTCAAGCAATAACATAGAATGAACCAATTATCAACTAATTATTAAAACTAAAGCAATAATTAAATTAATCATGAACAAATCACCACCAAGCATGAACAAGAGAATAAACGCAGTGACTAATTATTATTAAAACTAAAAATCTCAAGGTTCAAGCTTCAGCAAATCGAAGGTTCATACGATCAAAATAATTAAACGGCTCAATAACTCAAACGAAAACAATTAAAATCCTAAGCATAGATTATCTAGAATTAAACTAGGAATAATTAGAGTTTAGAGAACTTATTAAATAGCTAGAGGTGCTGAAAGATTGCTGCGAATTCGGACTTTAGATGGTTGATCTTTGTCTTAGTGCTTCGGATCTTGAATCTTCAACGTAGATCTTTAAAATATATTGTAAGGTGCTGAAAATAGGTTTCTAAACCCTAGGTAAGTGTCTTGGGTCATGGTTGTGTGTTTAATCCGAAATATGAAGGGTTTATATAGTTGTTTCATGACTTGGCGCACAAGAAACCCTAAAAATCACGATTCTGGGCCGTCGCATCGATCGACATCAGTTCTTGCATCGATCGATGTAACTGGTCGACAGGTGTGCGCAGCGCTCGGCAGAGCTCGGAAGGTGTGCGTCGACCGATGCACCATGGGTCAATGCTACAGAGAGTTGCGGTCGGCCAGGGCTACTATAACGGTTCCAGATGGAAAACCTTTATAGAAAGTTGGCAGCTTCAAATTCTTCAAATCGCGGCCTGTTTTCACTCAAACTCCACTCGTACGCCCATCCTCGACTATATTAAAACTTAAATACTTCAAATACCTAAAATAAACATAAAATTAATTAATTATGATTAAATTACGATAAATTAAGTTGGAGATAAGAAAATATGAAAATGTGCTCAACCTGTACAACTTATACCGAAAAAAATAAGAAAAATAAACTAAAATAGAAATAAAAACAAAGACAAATTTGTGCTAATAAGGAATCCATCATGCTTAACAGCTCACAACAAGACATGGAGTCAACCAACTGGTCTATCCTTGGCAATGGGTAATGGTGCTTAGGGCAAGCACGATTAAGATCCTAAAAACCTATACACATACGCCAATCTTCTGGGGTTTTGGGGACCAACACCACATTGGAAAGACACTCAGGGAATTGTGTTTCTTGAATGTGCTTAGCTTTTAATAATTTTTCGACTACAGCTTTGATGATTGCCTCCTTCTCTGGGCCAAAGTTACGCTTTCTCTGTTTAATTGGCTTTTCCCCAAGGCTGATAATGAGGCGGTGCTCGACCACTGTTGGGTCTATGCCCACTAGATATTGAGGAGACCAAGCAAAAACGTCAGCATTGTTTCTCAAAAACTGGACCAAGTCTACCAGAATTTATGAGCTCAGGGTCGTTCCCACTCTCAGAACTCTACTATTATCCCCTGGGACCACCTCTACCATCATCAAAACCTCCTATCGCTGGTCCAGCTCTGGCGTCGTGTTCTCCATTCTTGCTCTCTTATTTTTTCTGTCCTCTTCATTACGTCATATACACTCGATGTACGCTTGTCTGGACGCATACTGATCACCTTAATGTCACCTGTTCCATCCTGAGCAGTGAACTTCAACTTCATATGGTACACCGAGATCACCGCCTGGAATTGGCTAATGGATGGTCGTCCCAGCATAACATTGTATGAAGATGGTGCATCCACTACCAAGAATCGCATTGTCTTAGTAAACCTATACGGATCTTCTCCTAATGTTACCAAAAGCCTCACTACCCCCAAAAGGCTTCAGATCTCCCCTGGAAATCCTACTAACGAAGTTGTCACCTCTTCCATTTCCAAATCCAATTTTAACTTTCGATAACAATCATAGAACAAGATATAGGCTGAGCTCCCTGTGTCAACAAATACCCATTTAAAATTTTAATTTGCAATAGTGGCTATTATGACCAGGGCGTCCATGTGAGGAGCCAAGATGCCATTCTCATCCTCTGATCCGAAACATATGCTTTTGCTTGGGGTTATCTGTCCCACCTCTCGCGATTTACTGACCAGGTCCTTTGCAGCTCAGACATAGCTATTTTGGGTTCGTATAGAATGCTCCCCTCGTATGACTTGGGCTTGGTCACTTCACCTCCTACTGTCTCATCCATTATCTTGCTCATGTATGTTCCCTTGAGGTTGATCGCGCCTGCTTAAGTAAGACCTAGGCTCCTCTCTTGTCATCCGCACCATGCTATCTAGTTCATCCTTAAGATGAGTGCACTAATATGTGTCATGGTCGTATTCATTATGGTATCGGCAGAATCGGTCAGATATTGCTTTCCGTGATTTTTGAGAGTAATTTTGGGCCATTTGAGATCAGGGTGCCGCTCTATTGCTTGTAAGATCTCTCCTTGAGGTGTTGCCAGGGGTGTGTATTTGTCAAAACGAGGTCGTCCCCCCACAAGAACTGGCATGGAGTTTTTCATCGGCACTCTTTCTTCTCTATCAGGTCGGTCCCTTCTCTTCTCTCCTTCTTCCTTGATCTTCAAGGCTTCCTCCAGGTGGATGTACTTCTCTTCTCGTTCCAAGAGATCTCCAAATTTCAGCGCTAACTTTACAACCAGCACTGAAAAAATTCTCCTCTCCTGAGCCCCTGTGCTAATGCGTTAACCAGGAGCTCATAATATGCTGATGGCACCTCAGAATTTGCATTTGTGAATCGGTTGATGTATGTGCGTAGGATTTCATTTTCCTTTTATTTCAGGCTAAATAATTCAAACGGCATTTTTTGGTACTTTCGACAGCTAGTAAATTGATGCAGGAATGCCGAGTGATTGATGCAGATTTATCCTTATTTTTATTAGTATTTTAGTTCTTTTTTTGTATTTTTTTTGGTATAAGTTGGATGATTTAAGCCTAATTTCGTAATTTTATACTTCCAGCTTATTTTACCGTATTTTGATCATAATTGATGAGAATAGGTGATTATTCGTTGTTTTTCACCTTACTGATAAGTAACCGGAAGAGTTCAGAACGTAAATAGATGAAGTTCGATGTTCAAAAGTAGAGAACGAGCTTTACTGTGAACAACTAATAGAAAGATCGAGAAAACGAGACGTACTTTCAGTCGCGTTGATCGATGCGAGAGTCAACGCTACGTCAACGCGGATCCTGCCCACAACGGTCGACATTCAGTCGACGCTAAGCCGACGTAACTCTCTGAAGCGTCGATCCAAGGCTGGTCTGTCGACGCCAAGTCGACGCAACTTTCTGTTGCGTCGATCCATGACCGCATCAGTCGACGCCCCCGCCCAATCGACGCGAGTGCACAAGCAGCATTGACGCCGAGCTCCAGCACGCGGCGGTCGACGCGAAGTCGTCGTGGCTGCCCAGAAATGCATTTTTAGGTTTTCTTGTGTGCCAATACATGCTATATCTATAAATACCCTTCATATTTCGGATTTTTGAAGGAGAGACTACTACCTAGGGTAAAAAGCACAGAAACAACGCATTCACACACTCCGTTACGAAGATAGGGATTGAGATTGAAGATTCAAGTCCATTACGTTCAAAGACGATGTTCCTAAACTATCACCGCCAAAGTAATTAACAACACCGATCAAGGATGTTATTCCTTTTCCAAGTCATTTGCGTTAAGCGAAAGAGAACAAAAGATTCATGGAACTATATAACCTATTGAAAAACGTCAACATTAACTTGCCACTTTTGAGGTAATGAAAAAAATGCCCTCCTATGTGAAATTTTTAAAGAACTTGCTTCAAGGGAGAGTTGCTTGGCGAAAAATCAATTTGTAACACTCCCAAGAGAAGTAAGCGCGGTTTTCACGAAGCCATTACCACCCAAGGAATGCAATCCCTAAAGTTTCTACATTACTATTTCATTGGCTAATGGAAAACAAGAAAAAGGAATGTTAGATCTTGGATTAGGAGTTAATCTAATGCCTTATTAACTTTATCAAGAATTTGATCTTGGACCACTAAAGCCGACGACCATGCGACTACAGTTGGCCAATCGCTCAATTCGGCTACCTTTGGGGATGGTTGAGGATGTTTTAGTGGAAGTTGGAGAGCTAGTAATTCCGTTTGATTTTGTAATCTTGGACGTAGGCGAAGTGCCGGTTGCGAGCACGGAGCATACCATTTTATTGGGGCGCCCGTTTATGTCAACCACCCACACTCTTATTGATGTTCACAAAGGAATAATGAAGATGACCGGTTTGGGCAAATCAGTGACGTTTTCTCTGAAAGATATTCAAAACAGTCCTACCCCTGCCATGCTAGATGATTTTTCGTTCTTTGATCCCGTTACTTCATGCATCCACTAGCTAAAAGGAGTCGTGGTTGTGGACGAATTAGGGGACGATGCCTGAATTCGAAGGAAGGAGGGGGATACGCTAGAAGTTGATTTAAGCGAGGAGTTTGATGAGTTTGAAGATGAGAAGCATTTGAGTGGAGAGGATTTGATCAAGTTACTAAGGATTGACATAAAATTGTATCTGTTGCATCGATCTGGTTCGTGTCGGTTGACGCAGCGTCGACGCGAACCCAAAACTGGCCCAGACCGCATTTAAAACTTGGTTTTGATCCGCCGACCCGACCCGTACTCGTCTGACCCGCGGCCTTAAGCTTGAAACAGCTTATATATCCGCCCCTAACCCTCTTTTATCTCTTTTTATCTTCTTCTCAACTCTAAAATTTAAATTTTCTTGCCTTCTTACAAGTAGCAGAAAGATCGAGAAATGAGACGTACTCTCAGTCGCGTCGATCAACGCGAGAGTCGACGCTACGTCGAAGCGGATCCTGCCAAAGATGGTCGACACTCAGTCGACGCTAAGTCGACGTAACTCTCTAATGCGTCGATCCAAGGGTGCGTCTTTCGACGCCAAGTCGGCGCAACTGGCTGTTGCGTCGATCCATGACCGCGTCAGTCGACGCCCCCGCCCAATCGACGCGAGCGCACAGGCAGCGTCGACGCCGAGATCCATCACGCGTCGGTCGACGCGAAGTCGACATGGCAGCCCAGAAATGTATTTTTAGGTTTTCTTGTGCGCCAAGACATGCTATATCTATACATACCCTTCATATTTCGGATTTTTGAAGGAGAGATGACTACCTAGTGTTAAAAAGCACAGAAACAATGCATTCACACACTCTGTTACGAAGATAGGGATCGAGATTGAAGATTCAAGTCTGTTACGTTCAAGATTCACTTTAAATCAAGATCTATGTTCCAACGCCGGATTCGCTGGTAATTTTAATCGCTTTTATTAGTTCCAATAAGTTTTTCTAAACTCTTAGTAAATTTTTAGTTAATTCTAGAATTAGATAATTAGTTTTTAATTTACTTTATGCTTAATACTTTGGATTCTTTGGATTCATAAAGTTATTTATGCGAGTTTATTTATGCAAACTAGTTTGTGCTTAATTCTCTGTCTTAGATTCTTATGGTTCAATTGCTTCCTGATAGTTTCTTATATTCATGTTTTTAAATTTGTTACTAGAGACGATTAGGTTTAAACCATCACATTGTTTTATTGCTAGTTTAACCATTACTTAGTTCTTAGGTTTAAGTAGTTTAATTATTGTTCTTAGTTGGTAATCTAGTTTTAGATAATTAGTTTAATTAGTTTTAAATATCGCATAGTTTTAAATGATCAAATCAAATATTCAAAAAACCCCAATTTGAATGTATTATTTGAACATTCGTGATTGAGAAGAACATCTAAGAGACCGAGCAGTTGTCCTTGAGAGAATCGACTTGAGTTAAACTCACCAACCTATAAATTCCTCGTACTGTTGCGAGCAAGCTTGCGTGTTTAAAAATTAAATATCTTAAAGGGGTTGCACAAAAGTTTGGATCAAAGATTTGGCGCCGTTGCCGGGGACAACGAGTAGGAATTAAGGATGGTTTTCTTTTTATTTTCTATTTCGTCGTTATTTGTATAATTGCACTTGGTTTGGATTTCTTCCGCTTGGTACGTTGATTTGTTGTTGAGTTTATGCAAGGTAGACGATCACTTCGACGCGATCTTGCACCATTTATTGACAACATCCATCGTTCAAATCCACCAAGACCAAGGCCCCTTTTCATTCCCCAGAGCGTTTAGTCTACAACTATTGATTTTGTTTGGGATGATATCTCTGAGGCAATGTTAGGAGCACAATCAATCTGAAATGGTGATTCCCCACAAAGATCATCACCACGGCACATTCGAAATGGGTATGGTAATGAACCAATCGTTATGCAAGGACAACTACAACCACGAGCCTACTGGGCTAATTATCAGCAAAATGTGGAGAACATGAGACAAGTCGAGGGGAGAAATGTTGGAGTTAACCAAAACATAACAACGAACTAAATCGCCAACTTAACAACGTAGTTGATCATCCACCCAACATGGAGAATATAAGACAACATGAGGAGAGGAACAACAATGTTAATCGTCAACACAACATCGAGAACTTGGCATTAAGGAATGACGATTTTCATCAGCATAATGAGTATGCTAATAATCACAGACGGGTAGATGATTGGTTGGCGAATCAAAACCGTGGCTACGAAAAAGACCATTTTGAAAGGAGATACAAGCGCGAAAACGATTATGAAAGAAATGCATATGACAACGGCTACGAAAGAGCTAATTACAAAGTTAGAGAACCAAGGGGAGATTGTGCACCTAGACAACGCGATTTGGCACGTCCGAAGGTTATGTCTTTTAGATCCGCTATTGTTCTTGGACCAACCTCAAGGGAAGTGGATATTAAACCACATCAACTAACTTTACTCACGACCTTCAACGGAGGAGCCCATGAAGACTCTTTGGCATTTTTTAACTATTTTGTTGATGAGGTTGGCAGATTTGTGGTTCATGGCCTTAACCAAGAGGAGGTACAATGATTTGTTTCCCGTATAGCATAAAGGACAAAGCGAAATCATGGCTACTATCCTTAGAGCCTGGTTCGTTGACTTATTGGGAGATGATAAGCGAGAAGTTTTTAAATCATTACTATTTAGCACAAACAACGGGGCATCTTCGGAGGCAAATTGCTACCTTTGAACAGTTAGAGGGAGATCTATTTCATGAAACGTGGGAGAATTACAAGACGCTTTTGCAAGCTTGCCCCCACAAGAACTACTCTCCGAAGATGACTAACCAATTTTTCTTTGATGGATTGTTGGACCATGGAAAAAGAGAAGTGGAGATAGCAACAGGAGGAGATTTTGGAGATTTAACAGCCCCCGAGGCAAGACGAGTGTTGGAGTAGCAAAGCGAGAAATCTAGACAAACCAACTCTCGACATCGTAAATTAAAAGTTAATGAGATGTCCATCCCCGATCCTGATTTAGATGACGGAAAATTAGTCAAGGCAAAGTGTGGGGAGATATTTGACAAGAAATTGGCATCTTGGAAGGCCGAGCGGGCGAGAAAGGCCTCTTCAAAAAAGGTTTATGCGACGTGTCACCAATGCGGGTTCCCCGATCATTTAGCAGACATGTGTCCAAATAAAGTTGAATAGCATGAAGGCGTTAACGCAGTTCAGAATTATTCAAATCAGGGGCCCAGGAAGTTTACTGTGCAACATGATAATCCTCTTTTTAAGTGGGTCCCAGGAAGTCCGAATTATATGACACCCGATCCGCAATACCCACCACCACATGCACAAGCACCATTGATACAACCACAAAATAATTTTCGTACGTAAGGGAGGGTGCCTACAAGAGTTCAATCAACTTATCATCTTTTGGTTTGGCAGCAGAATCAAGTTGCCGAAACTATTAAAAACCAAGATGGACTCGCGGATGTTCAAAATGAAATCAATGACATGAAAAGGGCTTTTCTTGAGAATACAGCTGGGTATAGGAAACTTGAAACATCAATAGGTCAATTATCGACTCACCTAGTCAAGCTCTAAAACGAGAAAGGTAAACTTCCATGCCAAGCGGAACAGGCGTCGGCAGTTCATGTCCTTCGCAGTGGAAAGAAGATCGATAACGGAGTATTTGACCAAGATGATGAGGTCGAGGTCGAGAATAAAACACCAACTCCTAGCAAGGGCGATGATTCTGAACCAGTAGATCAGCTGCATAAATCCTCTAATCGATATGTTCCCGGATCAATTCAAGGGACTATTCCGAATAACGCCCTTGGCAAAGACGATGTTCCTAAACTATCTCCACCAAAGCAATTAACGACACCGATCAAGGATCCTATTCCTTTTCCAAGTCGTTTGCGTCAAGCGAAAGAGAACAAAAGAATCATGGAACTATATAACCTATTGAAAAACGTCAACATTAACTTGCCACTTTTGAGGTAATGAAAACAATGCCCTCCTATGTGAAATTTTTCAAAGAACTTGCTTCAAGGGAGAGTTGCTTGGCGAAAAATCAATTTGTAACACTCCCAAGGGAAGTAAGCACGGTTTTCAAGAAGCCATTACCACCCAAGGAACGCGATCCCTAAAGTTTCTAAATTACTATTTCATTGGCTAATGGATAACAAGAAAAAGGAATGTTAGATCTTGGAGCAGGAGTTAATCTAATGCCTTATTCACTTTATCAAGAATTTGATCTTGGACCACTAAAGTCGACGACGATGCGACTACAGTTGGCCAATCGCTCAATTCGGCTACCTTTAAGGATGGTTGAGGATGTTTTAGTGGAAGTTGGATAGCTAGTAATTCCATTTGATTTTGTAATCTTGGACGTAGGCGAAGTGCCGGTTGCGAGCACGTAGCATACCATTTTACTGGGCCGCCCGTTTATGTCAACCACCCACACTCTGATTGATGTTCACAAAGGAAGAATGAAGATGACCGTTTTGGGCAAATCAGTGACTTTTTCTCTGAAGGATATTCAAAACACTCCTACCCCTGCCATGCTAGATTATTGTTCGTTCTTTGATCCCGTTGCTTCATGCATCCACTAGCTAAAAGGAGTCGTGGTTGTGGACGAATTAGGGGACGATGCCGGAATTCAAAGGAAGGAGGGTGATACGCTAGAAGTTGATTTAAGCGAGGAGTTTGATGAGTTTGAAGATGAGAAGTATTTGAGTGGAGAGGATTTGATCGAGTTACTAGGGATTGACATAAACGATATTATTGAAGGATTTTAAGTGGAATTAGATGTGGAGAGAAAAGCACCTAAACTCAAGCAAAAGGTGGAGTTGAAGCCACCAACAAATCATTGGATGTACGATTCCCTCAACCCCAAAAAAAGATTTTCACGTGCAAAGAACAAGGGCGAGGCATACGACAGCACTTGGATGCCAAATAAGAAGAAATCGAAAGAGGTTCGCACCAAGGAAGTTATAAACTTGCAGTATGAGGTTGGTCAATTAGTGTTGTATAATCACAACCGTAAGTCTGATTCAACCAATCTCGAAGCCGAATGGAGTGGGCCATTTTTAGTTAAAGAATTGGATGAATATGGAGTAGCCACTCTATACAATGAGCGTGACAAGACGTATTTCCAAGTTCTTAATCATCGACTTAAGACTTATCACGAGACCTATATGAAGAGTCGAAATGAGAGCTGAAGAAAGTTCGTGGGCCCACCACGAGGAAGAGATTGATCGAGCATATAGCGTCGAGCAAGCGACGTTAAAATTTGCGCTTCTCGGGAGGCAACCCGAGCTTTTTGTATCCTTTTGTATTTTATATTCAGTTTATTTAATGTTTTATTTTGGTTTTTATCTTTTTAGAACAGATGGAAGGACTCGAACAAGGAAAATTGATCAATGAGTGAAGGAATATCGTCCCTGGAATTTCGCCCGCGTCGACGTCGAGACTGCTCGAGTCGGTCGACGCGGCGTCGATGCACCTGCCTAGAAAATTGTATCTGTTGCATCGATCTGGTTCGCGTCGGTTGACGCAGCGTCGACGCGAACCCAAAACTGGCCCAGACCGCATTTAAAACTTGGTTTTGATCCGCCGACCCGACCCGTACTCGTCTGACCCGCGGCCTTAAGCTTGAAACAGCTTATATATCCGCCCCTAACCCTCTTTTATCTCTTTTTATCTTCTTCTCAACTCTAAAATTTAAATTTTCTTGCCTTCTTACAAGTAGCAGAAAGATCGAGAAATGAGACGTACTCTCAGTCGCGTTGATCAACGCGAGAGTCGACGCTACGTCGAAGCTGATCCTGCCAACGATGGTCGACACTCAGTCGACGCTAAGTCGACGTAACTCTCTAATGCGTCGATCCAAGGGTGCGTCTGTCGACGTTAAGTCGGCGCAACTGGCTGTTGCGTCGATCCATGACCGCGTCAGTCGACGCCCCCGCCCAATCAACACGAGCACACATGAAGCGTGGACGCCGAGCTCCAGCACACGTCGGTCGACGCGAAGTTGACGTGGCTGCCCAAAAATGCATTTTTAAGTTTTCTTGTGTGCGAAGATATGCTATATCTATAAATACCCTTCATATTTTGGATTTTTGAAGGAGAGACGACTACCTAGGGATAAAAAGCACAAAAACAATACATTCACACACTCCGTTACGAAGATAGAGGGATCGAGATTGAAGATTCAAGTCCGTTACATTCAAGATTCACTTCAAATCCAGATCTCTATTCCAACTCCGGATTCGCTGGACATTTTTTTATCGCCTTTATGAGTTCAATAAGTTTTCAAAACTCTTAGTAAATTCTAGAGTTAGATAATTAGTTTTTTATTTAGTTTATGCTTAATACTTTGGATACTTTGGATTCATCAAGTTATTTATGCGAATTTATTTATGCGAACTAGTTCTTATGATTCAATTGCTTCATGATAGTCTCTTATATTCGTGTTTTTAGATTTGTTACTAGAATCGATTAGGTTTACACCATCACGTTGGTTTATTGCTAGTTTAATCATTACTTAGTTCTTAGGTTTAAGTAGTTTAATTATTGTTCTTAGTTGGTAATCTAGTTTAAGATAACTAGTTTAATTAGTTTTAAATATTGCTTAGTTTTAAATGATCAAATCAAATCTTCAAAAACCCATAATTTGTATGTATTATTTGATCATTCGTGATTGAGAAGAACATCTAAGAGACCGAACAGTTGTCCTCAAGAGAATCGACTTGAGTCAAATTGACCGCCCTACAAGTTCCTCGTACTCTTGCGAGCAAGCTTGCGTGTTTAAAAATTAAATATCTTAAAAGGGGTGCACAAAGTTTTTGATCACCGAGCTGAACTCGTCGAAATTGATGATAGAGCGCGGTGGAAACTGGCTGAACCAGAGCTGGGCCGATTTTGTAAAGGTTGTTGGGAAGACTCGGCACATGACCGTGTCTAAGAATTTGTGCAAAGTCGCAACAATCTCAAATTGGCTCAGGTGATCCCACGGGTCTGTTGTCCCATTGTATTCAAAGCCCATGGACCTGTAAGAGGTTGGTATGTCATCGGGCATAATCGCCTCCGTAAACGGCATACCCCTCCGCGTCGGCACCGCATCCGTGCTCGCCATCTTCCTTTTAAACTCCCTGACCTCTTTCTGTAGGTTTTGCATCTGTTCAGTGAGGTTCGGGTTGGTTTGGCTCGATGTTTCACTTTCAGAAGCGGAAAAATTCTCTTCCTCCTCCCGGAGAGTAGTCCAGACCGTGCGCTGGGCGCGCGGTGGTTCCATCTCCAGCGGCAGGACTGTCTGGGACCGGGGTGTTTCGGATGGGGGCATCGAGAACTCTGCGAACTTCCTATCCACAGCCACTTCCATGGCCTTACCGATGAGATCAGATGGTTGTCCGAGAAAGGTATCATTCAGCAACCCACCGTCAACTTGCGCGCACACACTAGGGGGAGGTTGCGCTGCGCCTGGCCGTGCTACTGTTGATGGTCCTGATTCTGACGGACCAGCTGTGTTTGGTGCACCCATCGGAGTGGCAGAGCTTGGCGTGCCACCCAGATCCGCCACCAAATTCCGCCAGAGTCCATCTGAAGCCATGTCTTATCTCACGTCTTAGCCTTGATTTTTCCCATAGACGGTGCCAATCGTAAAAAGACCCCAATAAAATATCCCCCCTCGTAAAATACTCCGATCTCCCTGAAAATAAGTCTTACTTGCACCCACAAACACGTTAGAAAGGACCACCGGAGGATTTTCGGTGGAAACCTCTCCGATGTTTAAGCCAGTTAAGCGTATTGCGTACTTCAGTGAGCAATTAAAAGAATGCACAAGAATGTCATACCTCTCTCAGCCTTGGGGCTGAGCTATTTATAATTTTCCCCAGTGGGGACCACTTCTGGGATCTGGGAAATAGAATCCGCAAGTCCCGGGCTGTTATGCCCATAATCACAATCAGTGGTCCCACCTGTTCCCTTTTAGGAAGCCAGATTGCCTAGTCTCCTATAAGCTTGTCCTCCTTTAATCATTCTCAGAGGACTCATATAATATTAGGATGTTTTTCCTGACTCTAGGCCTTTTGACCTTTATCTCATCCGAGAATTTAGGCCAGATCAGGATCATTCCGAGCTAGGGTAATTCCTTCCTCATCTCCATCTGTTTTCCTGACCACCTCTGGAATGTCAGCTCAGGACCTCACGGATGTAAAACAGGTAAGGCCACTGGGCACTTCTTTAATGATCCTAGATCAGGTCTACCCGAAACCAGGTCTCCCTACTTAGGTCACATCAAACATAAATTACAACTGCCTTCAACTCAAATTCAAACATAATGAGATAACGGTAAAGATTTACGTCTACTACAAGAAAAGTGATAGATGGTGATAGAATATCTTTTGGTATCCTTGAGAAATTAGTCACGGTGAAAGGTGGACTGTTTTAAGTTTTAGCATTTAGCCAAAAATATTTAAAATACTAATAAATATTAGCAGTATCAATTACTTTGACAAAATTGTTGTTTATCGATAATTAAATGTTATTTTAGGGATATATTTTTTAATTCATTTATAAACTTTTGTAACTATTTTTTCTCAATTTTTTGATAGTTTATTATTAGATTGAGCAAAGTTTATACATATATACAAAGAGAAATTAATAAAAGAAAAAAATGAAGACAAAGGGTTTTTGGAGTTAAACAATGAAAAACGTATGTTAAAATAAAAATGTAAAGCAATTTATAGGCCTATAACCTACAGTATTAGGAAATAGAGAAAGTACTAAATTCTCTTTAACAACAACAACAACAACAACAACAACAAAAATAATAATAATAATAATAATAATAATAATAATAATAATAATAATAATAATAATAATAATAATAATAATAATAATAATAATAATAATAATAATAATAATAATAATAATAATAATAATAATAATATACCCCCTCAAACTGAAGGTGCGACTTCAATGAGCATCGCGAGTTTGGCAATTAAAAACTGAAAACGTGGAAGTGGGTGTACTTTTCTACAAAAGTCAGCAGGCTATGATGTAGAGAAAATTAATGGCAAGTAATAGTGCCCTGCTGAAGATTATGACGAGTGAAGTGACAATCAACCTCAACATGTTTTACCCTTTCGTGAAACACTTCATTGTGGGCAATTTGAATAGAAATCTGATTATCACAATACACATGAGTGGGGTAAATAAGGGAAACAACCATAACAGCAAGAAGTTAGCATTAATCAAGCGATCTTAGTATTAATGGTAGCCATGATACTCGGCTTCTGTGAACTCTTCCAAGATAGAAGGGGTTTCCCTATGAAGACACAAAATCAAGCAGTAAACTTACGATCTATTGGATCACTGGCATAATCAGCATTACAGTCGACATGCGACTCTAAAAACGATGTGGATGAAATAAGAGACTCTAAACGTGGGTACTTTGAACATAACACAATATATGGAGCACAACGGTCTAGTGAACGGTCATAGGTGCAGTAACGAACTAACTAACAATGTGAACAACATAAGAAATATCGGGCATGTAATAGTGAGAAAAACCAATTTGCCAACAATTGCACAATACAAAGTAGGATCAACAAAAGGTTTGCCTTCTGAAGAAGAATATCGAACATTGACTTCCATGGTAAAGTCAACAATCTTAGTGACAATGAGACGAGCGTGATCTAAAATACCTGCTGCATACTTAGACTGTGAAAGAAGATATATTTTAAGTGACGAAGTTATCTTAATACCTAGAAAGTAACGAAGTGAACCCGAGCCTTTCATTTAAAGAAGAGAAGACAATTCTGACTTAAGCACTGCAATTCCATCAACATCACTATAAGTAATAATCATATCATCAACATATAAATAAAACAAAACGAGACCAAAGGAAGATTTCATGATAAAGAGAGAGAAATTATAATGGCTACGTCGAAAACAAAAGAAATAAGAGCAACTGAGAATTTCTCAAATCTGGCAAGAGGTGCCTGATTGAAATCATACAAAGCCTTCTTAAATTTTCAGACCTCTCCTTGCCTATGCAGCACACCCGGAGGAGAAACCATATAAACCTCTTATTGATACTTCCATTTAAAAAGCCATTTTGAACATCCAACTGAGAGATATGTTATTTAAAAATAGATGCAACAACAATAAGAGTACAAATCATAGTCATCATAGCAACAAGAGCAAATGTTTCCTCATAATCTAATCCATACTGCTGAGAAAATCCTTTAGCAACCAAGTGTGCCTTATATTACTCAATATAACCGTCAGATTTAGTTTTAATTTTATACACCCAACAAGAATGAATTGCGTCTTTACCTCATGGTAAAGGTACTATATCCTAAGTTTCAATTTTAGACAAAAATTTAGTTTTTCAGCCATATCTTGTTGCCAAAGAAGAGCCAGAGTTGCCTCTTTGTAACTCGTTGGGTCAGAGATATTGAGTTTTTCCCAAAAAGGATGTAAATGCAAGAGAATATGAAGAGGTTTATGAAGAGCCATAGGAAGCTGAAGCAAACGTTATACTTCCCATTTGTTGATATACGAATCATATATGTTGAGCTTCGCTTTCTGTAAGAGCTAATTAGTTCAAAAGATTGTCATTACCGAATAGAGCTCTTAAATATTCATGTCTTTCTGTTGGAGAGTTCCAATATCCATTTACAATTGATACTCTTTAGCAAAATTCAATTGGGTGGCAATCTTTCTAAGTTCTCCTAAACATCCTTCGTCGTGTAGTATGTTGCTAGATGCATACGAATTGAGTACCCAACTAAATTGTTAATTCATGTAATAATTTTAAAGTTATTAACTTCCCGACATCAAGTTGTACGACAAACTTGTCGTTTTTCTCACCCTTGGGCTTAGATTGAACCTCATTCACATAGTTGCACAACCTTTTCCCCCTTAGTAAATTTATCTTCACATAACTCAAGTATGTATGATTTTTTCCATCCAAACGAACACCAGTAGATTGTAATGTGTCACCTTTCTCAATACCCATGACGCACAACCAAAATACCATCAAATACTAACTCCAAATAGACAAATTATAAACTCAAACGAACAAATTGATCGAAACCTTATGAAAGTAAAATATGAATGAGGGTTACCAAAGTATCAAAATTACAAGTATTCAAAGTATAGTAACTTCGCTAAACGAACGACTCCAAACTTTATTATTGAATCGAATTATGTTATGATCCCATGTTATATTGAATAGAATTTATACATATAAAAAGATTAATCAAAAAATGAGAAAAACAATAGATGAAGAATTATTGAAATTATATAATAAAACGTATCCATTATAAAAAAAAACTAAAGCAATATATATATACACATATATTACCTAGGATTAATATAGAAAGTATTGAATTAATATTAATAATTATAATAATAATTCTAACGACATCTAATACAGATGTAAGTAGTACGATTGGCGAAATCGTTTCAACATAGGAGAAATGCATAGGATTACAAGAAATATAGAAAGTATTAAATTAATCTTAACAATTATAATAATAATTCTAACGCCATTTAATACAGACATAAGTCGTACGATTGGAGAAATTGTTTCAACAGAGGAGAAATGGTGACCGCTAATTAATTAATCCACATGCAAGCCAAAAAATTATTGCATGTGAAGTTTAAACATGCCAAAAAAGGAGCCATCTGCATAAAAGATCAAATTTGCCATTAAATACTAAGCTAAATTATTACTAACTAATAAAATCAACAAGATTGATTACCAAGCTATAATACCAAGCGTTCCATAAAAATTTACCACATAAATACGAGACCTCCAAAAGATCAGCTCACTGAGATCGCTCGTCCTCCAAGAAGAATACTCCTCTTGGAAGAAGAGATCTGCGAGTCCTCAGGCCGAGTCCCCAGACTCCAGACCTGATGACCTAAAACCATAGAACCTTTCTCCCACGACCTGAAGTTGTAATTGGGCACAACAATCCAAGAAAATGTAATCATAAGCAGCCCCCAAAAGTCAAAACACGCCTTCCTTTACCCATCCCATCTCCTTAAAGATTCATTAAATGCATCCTAACAAAGTGTAGGACACGCACCATCCCTCCATTTTCTCGTAGTATAATAAAGGTTGTGGGCCAAAAACAAAAGGCCCAAAATATTTCTGAAAAACCCTACTAACTCCCGCTCCAATCTGTCCCATCAGCTTTCTCGCCGCCCAACACACAAAAAACCCTCCATCTTCTCCCATTCGTCACTTTACAAAAACTCAAGCAAAAAATCGCCATTTTCGCTCTGCATAAAAGCTCGCCTACTCTTTAATTTACAAAAAATTTCCAGCAGCGCACCGCTCATCACCGACCTCCACGACTCTGAAAATGTGTAAGTACCCTAAATCCCCCCTTTTCAACAATTTATTTAAATTAATATATGTGTTGCATTTGCTGAGTTGTTGTTGTGTTTTTTGCTATTTTTCCCCTTATAATATTTAATTAATGACAAAATTAGCTTCTTCGAAGCCGGATTCCCAAAATTTAAGCCTTTCCCCCGATTCCAATCCTACTGAAAACCCGTAAATTTTTTAAAGAAGACAAAAACAACCTTCTTCTCCTCCCTCCGCCTTCGTGACGAGCCAGAAGGCGACGTCAGTTGGTTTGAGTAAGAGGCTCAGACTAGAACTCATACTGACCCCCAAGACCTCTTAGAAAATATACCAGAAGCCCCTTCCCCTGTCCCCTTAGCCATCGTAAATATTCCAGAGGGCATTCCCTTACACAAACCCAATGACCCACCACCTTGAGAGAACTTCTTAGAAAACCCAGTGACTGTAGCACCCTTTGTCAATACTGCCGAGCTACCTCCTTCACCCCTAACAACCAAGGCGATCAAAGATAACTATTGGTTACTCCCTAACCTATAAAAACTTGAAGAATTCCAAAAAACCCTTAACCTCCCTGAGTCCGCCAAAATGGTTCTACCCGACATCCTCCACTTAGACACTATGAAACCTTCCCCAAACCACATTACCCTCTTCGACGAGCTATTTAGGTTGGGATTTAGATTCCCACCGCACGAATTTTATATCAAGATAGGTCGCTTGTACAAAGTCCCCATTTTACAATTAACCCCCAATTCCATGAAGTTTTTGGCGGGGTATATCATACTATGTAAATATTATAATACTCAACCTGACCCCTGGTTTTTTCACTTTTGCTTTCAAATAAAATACCAAATACATTCTTTCTATCTTTCTGCTCGCACCGGCGAAGCCCGGTTCTTAGTGAATCCCCTAAATAAAGTTGCTGACTTGAGGAGAAATTTCTTCTTCATTCACAATACCGAGGACTGCACTTTCAAAACCGAGATGCAATACCACACCCCGAAACAAACCAATCCTCAAAGTCCAACACATTTTCTCTCCTTGTACAAAAAATATTCTGACCAGCTCGCGGAGTAAGCGCCCATTTGACGTGGTGCTAATCACTAGCCAGTCCAAAATTTTCAAATTAGTGGGCATCGACTCTCGCCCGATCGATCCAAATCTTGCCATGACCCATTCGAAGTTCGGTAGTTTCTCTGTATTATATAACTTTACACCATCATCAATTGTTATAATTCGGTAATAACACATCACCTTGTTATTAAAGTTGCATTCATTAATAAGTGTGCCTCGTCGAGCTCCGAAGAAGTCACAGAGCAAACTAATACGCAACCCGCTATCACCTCAGCACCTCCTCCCTCAGTCACCAACGTGGATGAGGTTCTGAATCAAGCCTTTTGGACAGAGGATGGACAGGACGTGGAGGACGACCTGGAAGAAATGCAACTGGTACAAAGGTACTCAAAGGGGAAGCGACCCCTTAAGACCGCTGCCAAGAACCGAAGCTCTCTCGTCCAAAAATGTCGTCGCCTTTCCAAAACCTACGCCGCGACCTCCTAGAGCTCTCCCAAATTGGGAAAGGGGTTGTCCCAGGGAGACAATGCCAAAGAGATCAAGGCCTTACTCGATGAACGGATAATCAAACATGTAGTTACTTAAGACTCCTCTCATTACCATGATAATATCTGTAAACCCTCATACAATTTCGTGATGCAGTTGAGTCCCATGGTCTCCAAGTTATCTGAAGAGCTAATGGCTCGGTCTGCTGAGAGCGAGCTACAAAAAACATGCGATGAGCTGACCGCCCAAACTGAGCAACAAACCGGCAGCTATCCTTGACCCATCAAGAACTGGATGGGGCGAATCACCTGCTGAAGGCTCGCGAAAAGGAGATACTTATCCTAAAGAGCCAAGTGAACAGCTTGAAGGATGAAATAGCTCGTTTGGGTAACAAGGTCAAGGATGATTAGAAATAAGCTCGCCAGGTCGAGGAGCTCAAGGTGCAAAATCAGAGCCTCGAGGAGAAAAACCAGGTGGCGTGTGAGAGAGGTGTAGGTGAAGGTCGGTGGACCTTCTTTATGAGTGCAGTAGGCCAAAAGTACATGGGCGCCTACCGGAAAGAGCTGTTAAAGGCGTACAAGAAGTCCTCCTTGTACTTCAGCAAGATGGCTGGTGGCAGCAAGAAGTGGGTTTTCAAGGCCGCTGGAATAATCAAGGACCCTCTCTCGGCCCTGAATGTTGCGTACAACCCTGATGTGCCAGCCATCATTGACATGACTTTCAAGGGCAACATGAACCAGCTGATCGATGCTAAGTGGTGGTTGTCTTCCAAGGTTGAGCTGTGCTGTCCACCAAACTGACCACAGAGCTGGACACACCTTTGGAGGACTTTGTCCCTGCTCCTGGGCCGAGTGCGACCTGATGGCTTGTTGCTTTGTCAAATTTAAAAACCTGTATCTTGATCGCACACTTTATGAACAATATTTATTTCTGTATGAACAACTCCATTTCTATTTATTTTATGTATAGCTCTTCAATCTCAAACAATATATGAACCTGCAATTTAAACCATGTAAAAGCAAAATTGTAAACCATGCATAAAGTAAACCCATAAGTTAATATAGGTCGCGCGAATTCATAACCAACCGCAATCATACTTCCCACCCTCATAAGGTCATGAGATCCAAAAAAATAATCACACCACAAATCACAAATAATCCAATGGAGCAAAAACAAGCTCGCAGATAAAGATTAAACATATTATCTCGCAAGGACATAACCATTCATAACATAGTAACACAATAGCTCGACAAAGATATATAAGTCAAACATATCCTTCCCAAACATGTAAAACAACATGATCACACCATTTAACCATATGAAAGTAGTTCGCTAAGTTTTATTATATATTGAAAAAGAGTTCCGCCACTAAGGGTACATCATAAAGCCACCATCCGCCCCGAAGGGTAATGAAACAACCGCCTGAATGGTAAAAGACAACCAGCCCACCCCGAAAGGTAATAAAACAACCGCCCCGAAGGGTAATAAAACAACCGCCCAAAAGGGTAAAACACAATCAGCCCGCCCCAAAGGGTAATGAAACAACCGCCCCGAAGGGTAAAACACACAACCAACCCACCCCGAAGGGTAATAAAACAATCCGCCCGCCCCGAAGGGTAAAACATAACCAGCTCGCCAGCTAGGCGTAATACTTCTTTAAATGACACACATTCCAGCTCCTAGGTAGAACTTTCCCAGTAGCATTCTCGAGTATATATGCTCCTCCACGTAGTACTTTTACCACTTTGAATGGCCCAACCCAATTTTGATCCAGCTTCCTGGTCTTACGCAGCGCATCAGACCGCCTCCATACCAAATCACCCACCTGAAAACAACGATGTTTAACAAGTTTCTTAAAAGCAACTTGTATCCTTTGCTTGTAATGTTCTACCCGGGTCGCAGCCTTCTCTCGTATCTCATCAATTGTTTCGATTGCCCCTCTTGCAAGCCTTTCGTTCTCCTCCACATTAAATTCTACTAAGCACTACGATCCTCCCACTATCTGGGCGGGAATAACTACCTCCATCCCATATACCAAACTGAACAGCAACTCCCCTGTGGAAGTTCGGGGAGTTGTTCGATAAGCCCATAAAACCGATGCGAGCTCCTCTTCTCAGAGCCCGCTTGCTTTTTCCAATCGTAATTTAATACCCAGTACAATGATACTATTAGTAACTTCAACTTTCCCATTAGTTTGGGGATGTGCCACAAAAGCAAATCGCTGCTTCATCCCCATTTCCTTACACCAATTCTGGATTTTCTGTCCATCAAATTGGGTTCCATTATCTGAAACCAACACTCGAATATTGTTAAAAATAAAATCCATCATATCCTGCTCGCTTATCCCATAACCACTTCTGCCTCCACCCACTTTGTGAAATAACCAACTGCCACCACTAGGTTTTGTTTGTTGCCCGGTGTTTTCGGAAAAGGTTCCACAATATCAATTCCCCATTGTGAAAAGGGACAAGGTGAGCTCATAACAATCATATCTTCAGAAGGTATATGGATAACCGGAGCATGTATCTGGCACTTCTTACAAATTTTAACCAGGTCGCCAACCATGCCTTTCATTCCTGGCCAAAAGAAGCCTGCCTGCAATGTTATGCCAACCAACGCTCTTCCCTTCGCATGATCACCACAATATCCTTCATGTATCTCCTTTAGCACTTCCAATCCCTGATCTTTAGCCAAGCATTTCAAAAAAGGTCAAAAGTGCGACCTCTTGTATAACTCCTCATTTATAATGCAAAAACGAGCCGCCATCTTAGTTTCTTTCATTGTCAATCGCTCTGCCCCTTCCTTTTACTTTAACGAGAGTATCCCGGATAGGCGTGCGCCAATCTTCCTTAAACTCGAGATCCATTACCTCCATTCCTTTTTCCACACTGCTATGATTCAACTCCATCAGTGTGGTTTTTCGAGTATCACAAGTCACCAATGCGCCCGCTATCCGAGCGAGCTGATCAGCCCGAGTGTTTTCAGCTCGCGACAAGTGCTCTAACTTAAACTCAAAGCGTGCTACTTCTTCTCATAACTTACTTAAGTATACCGCCATATCTTTCTCCTTCGCCTCAAAAGAACCATCGAACTGATGAGCTATCAACGGGAATCCGTGTATGAACATACCTTTCTTGCTCCCAGATCGCTCGCCATTTTCACACCCTGTAACGCAGCCTCATACTCAGCCTCATTGTTAGATGCCTTGTATCCTAACTTAATTGCGAACTCCAAGTTTTCTCCTTCTGGGCTGGTTAACACAATACCCAGCCCTGCTCCGGACACCATAGTTGATCCATCGGTATGCAACACCCATGCCTTTATCTAATTACTTGAATCAGATGGACGCACCATCTCCTGCAAAAAATCTTCCAACACTTGCACTTTTATGGCTAACCTAAGTTCGTACACCACATCGTACTCGCTTAACTCCACAGCCCACTTCACCAACCGTCCGACACATTTGGATTACTCAGGACCTGCTTGAGAGCTAAATTGGTACATACTCTAACCCAGTCGCTCAAAAAGTATGGCCGCAGTTTCCTTGCTGTACAAATCAGCGCAAAACCCCCTTTCTCCAACTCGAAATAGTTCAGCTCAACTCCTCGCAGCATCGTGCTTATACAATAGATAGGTTTTTATGTACCGTCATCATCTCTAATCAGCAACAAACTTACTACGACCTCCCCAACCGATATGTATAAGATCAGGTCTTCTCCAGGCATTGGCTTAGTCAACAAAAGTATTTCAGCCAAGTATTTTTTTCAATTCCTCAAACGCATTCGTTGCCTCTTTTGTCTATTCGAACTTTGACCCTTTCCGGAGTGCCCTAAAAAAGGGGACACCCCTCTCTGCCGACCTTGAAATAAAATAGTTAAGTCCTACAATGCGACCTGTAAGCACATGTACATCGCATATCGTCCGAGGATGTGACATCTCCAAAACAGCCCGCACCTTTTCTTGATTAACCTCAATACCCCTCTCTGTCACCATATAACCCAAGAATTATCCAGATCGCACACCAAACGCGCACTTCTTTAGGTTAAGCTTCATCCCTTATTGTCTTAATATAAGAAATGTTTTTCTCAAATCCTCCACATGAGATTCTTCTTACTTGCTCTTGACCAACATATCATCGACATAAACCTCCATAGTGGACCCCAACAGGTCCTTGAACATTTGATCAACCAATCTTTGATAGGTTGCTCCTGCATTTTTTAAGCCAAAGGGCATGGACACAAAGCAATATGTCCCCGTAGAAGTAACAAAGCTCACATTGGGCTGATCCTCCTTTGCAAGAGGTATTTGGCTATATCCATGTGAAGCATCCATCAAACTCAGCAGCTCGCATCCTGAGGTTGAACCACCAATTAATCAATTCGCGATAAAGGATAATGATCTTTTGGACAAGCTTTATTAAAGTCGCGGAAATTCACACACATCCTCCACTTTTGTCCCGACTTTGGCACCATCACAACATTATATAAGTACTCATGAAATTGGATCTCTCGAATGTGGCCAACATTTAGCAATTTTTGCACCTCCTCTTCAATTACCTAGTCTAACTCAGGCCCAAAATGTCTTCTCTTCTGTCTAACCGACCTCGCCTCTGGGTCTGCATTTAAATGATGTTGCGCAACCTCTGGAGACACTTCGGTCAATTATCTATCCCTAAAAGCAAAGACGTCCCAAAATTCCTTCAACAATTTTACCATCTCTTCTTTCAATGTCTCTACCATCAAAGTCTCGATCCTCGTAGTGTATTCTGGGTGACCTTTTCTAATGAAATTTACATCAACTCCTCATGTGGCCAAAAATAATTCTCCTGTTCTTTCACCTTTTTTGCACTTAAGTAACCCCTCTGGTAGATCGGCATCCCTTTCGCGCTTGTTCTCACTCAACCCTTTCCTGACCATCATTTGGTTACATGACCCTGCGACCTGTTGTTCAGAAATAACTTCTCCCACTCTATCTCCCACCAAATACTTGATACTCATGTGATAAGTTGATGTCACTACTTGGAATGCGTGAAGGCCAGGTCTTCCTAATATGGCATTATACGCCGACCTCCCCCAGAATATCAAAAACTTCAGATTTCTCCTTACCTAAAACTCATCCTTCCCCAATACCACCGCCAGTGTCAGCTCTCCTTCCGTAATCACTTGTGCCCCATTAAATGCGTATATGGGTGTATTCACAGGTTGCACCTTGGTTTCAAACTTCATTTGTTCAAGATAATCCGTGTAAATTATATTGACCGAGCTCCCGTTGTCCACGAAAATTCTGCCGACCTCATACCCCGCCACCTCAGCTTCAATTACCAAGGTATCATTAAGATCCTCCTGCAGCCCGCATCGCACTATTGGTATCGCCATCTGTTGGTCCGCCCGAAATCATATTTATTCTCCCCTTGTTCCTTCTCGGGCCGTTATGTCCTTAATTTTTTTGTTGTGGCTGCCTCGCGACCTGATCTTGAGGCGGATCCCACGGTGGTGGTGGAGGCAATGGTTGCCTCGGTTCCTTTAGCTCTCTGTCCTTGTAAATAACTTCTTTTAGGTGCCCAGCTTTTATGAGCCTCTCGATTTCCTCTTTAAGATGTATGCACCTCTCCGTGGAATGCCCATAATTGTTGTGAAATAAACAAAAGAAATCAGATTTGGGATTAGTAGGGAGTGGTGTACGATTTTCTGGCCACTTGATGTCATTAGGTATCAAGCGCTCCATGATAGTAAACACCTTAGCCCGCGGATAGGCTAGTGGTGTAAAGTCCTCGTTCCTCCAATTTCGCATATCTCCAGATTTTCCCTCACTACAGGACTCGGGGTTAGGAGCCCACAAACTATCCTTTTAGGTTCTCTTTTATTCTCCCTCCTTGGAATACTACCTCCTGTATCCGCGACCTCTCGGTTGAAACGCATCCAATGTTCCTCTTCAGCTTCCTCCACCTGTATGTATTTATAGCATCTTTCCAGAACCTCATCGTATGTTCGCGCCTCCTTCTTCACCAAGGACTTACGTAAGTGTTCTCTCCTCAATCCTTGATGTAAATCTCCCGCCTTCATCTCGTCTGTAGCGGTGGGTACTTCTAGTGTGGCACTGGTAAACCTGTTAACATATTGCTTCAATGTTTCGTCAGGTCGCTGCACCATAGTAAAGAGCGACTGTGCAGTCTTCGCATTCTGCCTCACACTGGAAAATTATTTCAAGAAAGCAGCTCGCAGCACCTGAAAGCTGGTAATTTTTCCTCCCGGCAAATGATAGAACCAGATGTGCACGATTCCCCTCAAGGTAGACACAAAGGCTCGACATGCCACAGAATCTGTATATACATGTAACATCCTCTCATTTTCGAAGAGCTGCAAATGTTCCACCGTGTCTGTCATCCCGCGATACTAAAACTCCAAAGCTTTATACCCCTTGGGCATCGCAGCTCGCAACATATCATCCGAAAAAAGATGTCCCTCATCTTCATCGAACTTTTCTCCTTCCATCCGTTTTTGCAATTTTAACAAGGCCTCCTGCATATCTCTAAAGGCCTTATTCCCTGGTCCGACATCATTCTCGCCACCTTCTTCATGGTACCCGCTCCAACTTTTAGGTGACTTATCTCGAGATTCACCATCCATACTCGAGGTTTGTGTTCTTCTCTCACTTGTAGATTTTCTATGCCGCCGACCTCGGCGTTTATAGTATTTTCGCCCTATCTTCACCTTCTTCGCCTTCTTGTACTTATAACTGTGGGTACGAGACTCCGTGGACGAGGTAGAGCTAGAAGAATCTACCTATTCTTGCTTTCACCCGCTCTTCCTCCCTTGAGAAGATCTCCGAGACAGAGACCATCCACTTTGTTTTGTATTTTTTATTATCGATTTTTCCCTTTGCCCACCGTTCGATCCTTCATAATTCTCTTTTGGAGTACCCAGCTCGCCTGCCAGGTAGCTGTTTAATTCTTCTTGTTTTTCTAGAGGCACAAAATCCATAAGCCCTTCTAAGAATTCTATTTTGATTTGACAGGGCTTATCTTTGGGTAGATCTTTCCATTCTTTTGTCCCTATATGAACCACTATTTGCGCCACAACCTCCGGCGTCTTTTCCTCCAAGTCTCCTTCCGGCTCCTTTCCATTATGTTGCCTTGGTGAGGGTGGCGGTGTGCCACCCAAGTTCTGAACGGCTGGTTCCTCTTGGGATGGTGTTTGCCCGTCTTTTGTCAGTTCTCCTTTATTAATCTCTGCCATCTTCTTCTTCTTCTTCTTCAGTTTGTCTGATCCAGAACCAAAGTCCAAGGTTCTGGGTTGTATGTTTTTATCCTTCATACTGCGCTTGCGAGACTTCTCACGTCTTTTGCTCAAGGACTCGGTGTCCCTCTTCCCTATAGACGGCGCCACTTGATAAAACCAAAAGGATTGGTTACCAAGAATAAGGGGCACTAGCCTCAAATCTAAGATCAGCGACCTGCAACAGCTTTTAAATACGTCACAGCGACCTGGTAAGTCTCCAAAAATATTTTTGGCGACCTAGCCGATCATGGAAAACAACACCTTCAACAAACGCGGGGGGCAGCCCCGGCGAAGGTCCTCTGATGCTTAAGTCAGATAGTGCAAGAGATAATTTGAGAGATCAATCCATTATAAACAACCTTAAAATAAAGAGAGGTATGCACCCATTTTATAGAGACGAGAGAAGTGTTCCCCAAGCCAGGGTTTCCTTCTCCCACCACAATTCCATAAATACCGTTACCGACTTATAATTAGGATTTCTCCTATATGCTAAGTTACCATAAATAATAGATCTCTCGCTTAAATTACCAGAATAGACCTGGGTTTGTGATTCGTTCCATACAGCCCGCCGGGACCCCATAAGACCATCCATATAAGCCCATTCGGGCCTGATATTTATAAAGCCCTTGACCAAGCTTAATAGCTCGCGCCCAACGCACAAAACCATAAAAGGTCGCTACCCTATATGAGAATTCATCCTCATACTCTAGGTTGCTACTCAACAAACCAGCTCGCCCACCTCTCAGAAGAAATGCTCCTTCCAAGAAATGAGGTCATTTACCATAAATACACTCATATATTACGTATAGATTTTTAGTGTCGTATAACAAACCCAACCACCATTTAGCACATAAGCATAATAAATTGTCTCTAAGTCACTATCATTGGCTGATTCTTGGAAAATCTCTGCTGGAGAACCTATGGAACTTCTATTTATAAGCTAGAGTTTTTGAGTTATATGCACAACTCCATGTGCTTTTACAATGTTACAAATTAAATGTGAACAGACATTACTACAGAACAGACAAACAAAGGCAGTTCTTTTGGAGAATTAACGGCGGTTTTTGAACCGCCGTTATATCGACCGCCGTAAATAACTACGGCGGTTCTCAAAAACCGCCGTAAAAAATACCACTTTTTACGCGGTTCTTGATAGATACCTTCTAGATAGTCTGTTTTCTAAAACGGACATTTTACAGCGGTTTTTGAAAATACCTTCTATAAAGTTTATTTTCCAGAACGGATTTTTAAAAATACATTCTATAAAGTTGTAAAAAAAATTAAAAAATGAAACCAGGTGCACAAAATATATTTCATATTGATTCAATGAAATATGTACAAGAATTGACATATACATCGATATACAATCATCCAGATATACACAACCATCGAAGAAAATATTCAATAATTTGTAGATTTTTCATGTACAATAATTGACATGTGTAAGGCCACTGCTCCATCTTAGTTGAAGTTTTGATATCCAAAAAATTAATTGGCAATTTTTTCCTTTATAATTGATGTGGTGAACCAGGTTTTCAAGCAAAGGTAAATAGCATTCCAATTTCAGGATGTCCTTGGAGAGTTCAAACAAACAGAAAATAATAATTAACACAAAAACTACATCACTCAATCACTCACCCCCTTCCTCAAGATTCTAATTAAATTATTCATTATCTGAAACACCATAAAATATTTTTTCAAGGCAAAAATAAAAATAAAAAAGAGCGTTCACGAAACGCAGTGTTCACATAAACTATCTAATAAAATCCTTTTTTTTTTCTCATGCCATGTAACTGGGGGTTTCATTTGTCAAACTAAACCTATATATTATAACGAACATGTATTATCGAATCACATTCAGCCAGAATATTATAAATGTAGGATTTCAATTTCAAACACACCGCAGTTAGAAAAAAAAAATTCGAATAGGAAAACAAGGCCCTTTTTTTTAAAAGAAACCCCCATGATTGAGAATGCAATTATAATGACCAAATTTCCGAATACAAAAGGGCATGCAGAAAACACATTGAATCACAATCCGAATAAAATGGAATTTCTGAACCATCTATTGCAAATTCTAAATTGCACAATGACAAAACAGCCAGTTGTTCAGATTTCACTTGAGAAATGTACATGCTAAAAACATGAAAACATATGCTACCAGGGATGCAAGAAGTTCATACGCACCCTCACTCGAAAAAATAAAAAAAAAATCATTCTTCTTTCAAAAATAAAATATAAAATATAGTTATTGATTACCTGTATCTGGTTGATAGTGATGAGAGCTTCAAGCTCTTTCTCCAGGCCTGTAACACTTGTATTGAAAGCATTTGCCATCATATTAAGTTCCACGGAGACGGATGGGAGAGTGTACTGGATGAGAGCTTTGCTGCGAGTTTTCTCATACAGAGTCTCTACATGATCGTGTAAATGGATATCAAGCAACAAGTTCTCCTTGGAATTTCCAAGATATTCCAGACAGGAAGCATAGTTGCTGCAAAAAATATAAACATTCATATATTTTTCAAACAAGGAACTTAAGATGCAAATTGATGTTTTATTTAATAAGCGAGTTTGACATGATAATGTTACTAAAGAGATTGTTGATAAGTATCTGTTTCATAATTGTTTGGGCAACTAGACAAAAATGAATACTTAGTATGGAAATCATTAATGAGCTCCCTAATTTCAGGTACCAATTCCAAGAAATTCCTAAAGTTGATGTTGTCAATGACTTTGCTCTATCAAAAAAAAAAAAAAAGAACAATTCAAGTAAGAAAATTTTAAAAATTCACAAAATATCATGAAGCCCATATAGAATGATAGAATCACTAGGAATATTGCCTTCAATTTAGCACGGTCGAAACTTGCAAGTGAACATAGGCTACCATAGGTTTCATAGTGTATCTATATTAAACCACACATCATTTAATTATTTCCCGATAAAAAATTAAAATCATTTAAAAATAAAAAAAAGTATAGAGCTTAGTGAATCAATTACTTAATTATATAGTTAATTACCTTTGGGTTGGCAGGGTTTTCGAATTGCTGAAGGATGTAAGAATTAGGCGTCTTATCGCGTATCTCTTTAGCCTTCTGAATCGCACCATTCACTCCCTTTGTGGGGTCCATGAGCACCACCTCAGCACCGAAGGCACAGAGAATGATTCTGCGTTCGAGATCATAGTAGCTGGCATCGTGATGATCATCTTGTAGTTTTTAGCTACTGACATGAGTGCTAACCCTATGCCCTTGTAATGAACACCTACAAAGCCGCATAAAAAGAGAGAAATATAAAGTGACTTTTCAATGAACATCAAAATAATTATTAAAAAAAATGAAAACTGGAGCTATACTTTGAACACTGTCGGCTTGATCGACTGGAAGACCAGTGTATCGCTGTCTACCAAGTCATGATCAACAGCGAACTTTTTCCAACCGCCACTAAGTCCACATTTCCGAGCCAAATAGATAGGCGGCCACTCTTCTCCTTGTTCATTAACAAACATTATAACTCCATCACTCATTGGGAGTATCCTCTTGCACAGAACAGTTAAAAGGCCTACCCTTTTCAAAATCATAATGGCTAACCATAGTTTTTTTTATTTTCCTTTGAATTTTAAGCTACATACAAAGAATGCATATCATGTTGAAATGAATTAAGTCAAATAAGGAATCTTGAAGCATATCATGTTGAAATGAGTTTTAAACTATATACAAAGAATGCATACCATGCTTAAAGGCCCTGCCATTTCGAAAATCATAATCGTATATCATAGTTGTTTTTATTTTCCTTTTAATTTTAAGCTATATATATAATGAATGCATATCATGTTGAAATGACTTAAGTCAAATAAGAAATCTTAAAGCACATACCACTTCTTTCAAATTCTGATTAAAAATATGCAGAGGCAGAAGTTGGTGTTTCAAAACACTAAAATCTACCTTATGTGATTAGCTGGCAAATACTTATTTACAAAATGAAAAATGTTTCAAGCACTCGTTAAACCAATGTTGACCACATATTAACTCATCAGCATCATTGGTATAAAACTAAAAGAAGGATTTACTCATACCAAATCCAAAGACTCATCCAAAGCATTCCCAAATTCAACAATCTTTAATTTTATGAACAATAATATTTCAAACAAAGAATTAGGATAAAACAGCCAAATTTTCTTAAAGTGAAAATATGATTAATATGCTAAAAGTGCTCACCAGCCAAAAGCCTCTGCTAACGTGGGATGGTAGCATCGATCTCACAAACGAATAATACTCAGACCCCATAGTTGTTTTCTTTTCCTCTGCTTTCTTTATGGCACATTCCCTCGCTTCGTCCAAGGCACAATTAACACAAACACAGTTAGGCCCTCCCCCCCTCCAAAGAAAAAAAGGAGAATTCTTTATCAATGATGAACTAGAAATATATATTAGCTTTAATAGTGTTTTAGTATTTAACCTTCTTGGAATCTGCACGCGCTCATAAAATGTAACCTGTGAGAGTTTATAGAGATCAATAAGAGCACACAAAAATTGGGTTTTCTTGAATTAAAATTAGCGGTAAAAATGAAAATTAAAGAAATGATAAATAAAAATACTTCCTTGTACCGAGGAGCTAATTTCTTGGAAAATCGTTCTGATCTTCTGGCGGGAACAAGCTCTCTTCTGGCAATCCGGGGTTTTGTCTTCATCTTTATTTTCATCACAAAGGGAAAAATATAAACAAATACATATTACCACCCACCCAGCCACCCACCCACACAGCAACAAATTAAACTTCCCAAAAAATAATAAAATGTATTTTCAAACTACAGAATCAAATTCACACACAAGAAGTTCAAAAAAATTAAAAATAATAAATAAATAATAATCATATTGACCCAGGTAACACGGGTCTGGCGAAAAGAGCAATCAGATGAAGATTTCTGCGAATGAAAGCTTTGAATCATTTTGATGATTTTGGATTTTCCCTTTTTTCGAAAAGTGGAGGATCACGCAATCGGATGTTGGGATTAAAATGGACTTCTGCTTCGATTTCGTGAGTAAACTCTTTAATGGCGCTGAGGCAATGGTTGAGAATAGACGCGCGCGAGATCGAACTAATGTGCACATTATCAGTTTCCTACAGTTCGAATTAGGGTTTTTGGATTACACGGAATGGGGGCTTGGGGTTTTGACCAGGTTTCTTGAGGAGAGAAATGGTAAGAACGGAAAATTCTTGAATGGCGCTGAGGCAACGATGAATCTGCTATTTTCTGAGAAAAAACGGGGAGGAGGAAGAAAGCAGATCTGCAATTGTGTTTTGTATGAATTGGGGAAATTAATTATGATTTAATTTATATTTTGGATTTCTTAAATAATTATCCAAAATTTAATTATTTATAAAAATCAAAATAACAATATAAAAAGAGAAAGTGGTTGAGAGAATGATGATCGTTGGATGAGACACATATCAACGGTTAAAATAACTTGTTTGAGCAAGACTGGGATCGGTGACATGGCAGACTGAGTTTTTATGGCGGTTCTAAAATAACCGCCGTAGAATGTATGATTTTTACGGTTGTTCTACTAAAACCGCCGTAAATGTTTAACTTTTTACGGCGGTTGTTTGTGAACCGATGTTAACATAAGCTGGCCTCCAGTTTTAACGTCGGTTCTCATATACCGTCGTAGAATAGGTAAGTTTTTACGGCGGTTTAAAAAAAAACGCCGTAGAATGTAGTATTCTACGGCGATTTTTGAATAACCGCCGTTAAATTATACATTTAACAGCGGTTTTCTGGAAAACCGCCATAAAAACAAAATTAACGGCGGTTTTTCCAGAACCGCCGTTAATAAGGCGCCTTAGTATCCTGTTTTTGCAGTGGTGAGAATCAAGGATTCGAAACATAAAATCACATGGGAAATTTCTTTTTTGTCCATTATGTTGAAATATTTTTAAAAAGGGTACGTGATGTTGGCCGACATCTAATTACGTATTCTAAGTTGACAAATTTATCAAATAATAAGGTTCAAAAAAAGCCCGATCGGGCTTCTATGCTTACGTGACATGACTAAATCATTTCTTATTATTTTTTTAATTTAAATTAATATGCAAAATTAAAAAAATTAATTCTAATTATCCAATTTGACCTCAAAATTAAAAATATATCGTCATATGGAAGAGTTATCTTGTAACAGGCATACAACAAAATTGTATACACTTACAGGGGCTAAGTTGTCACACACCCCAAATATTTGGAGAGTATTATGATGAAAATGAAACATAAAATTAAAAAAAAATGTTATATATCTTACTAGGAAAAAGTAAATTGAGCGAGAAAAAAAATATTAAACTCAGCGTATATAACTATGTATTCTGGTAAAGTTAATAAAAAAAATGGAAACTTCCATTTATGAAACTGATTCATTGCGGTTTCATTTTATTGAAGGAAATAAATCAAATAATTGTCACATGAGTTTGACAGTTCGTTTCATTTCCAGTCCTTGCGTCCGTTGATTCTTTGCCTTTGTAAGCACAATATACACTCAAAATATTCGGTCTCCACACAAAAATTGTGGACAAAAATGATTTTTTTCAATTTATTATGCACTTACTTACAGAATATTGATAAGAAATATCCACAAATCCTCAATCATTTTCTATTTATCTGACAAATAGTTATTTATGGCAAATCTAGATACTGTAGTGATCTTTATTAATAACAATTTTAATTACAATTTACGGTTTTATTTAAGAAAAAAAAATATTTTATTGTACTTTCATTACACTTAATACGACATCAAATATTCAAATTGGTAAACATGCAGGTTTATAAAGATTTATAAGACGACCTCCCGGGGCGATCTTTTTTATAGGGGAGCGAGTTGTTTTAGAAGTGGCGAGCTCTTATATGAAGGTGACAGTCTCTTATCAAATAAATGGTATTATAGCAGTTCGGTACTGAGAGTTGGGTTTTATGGTTAATAAGATCTTGAGCCCTGATGGCCCAACAGACCCGATTTTGTGGGCTGGCCCGGCCCGAACCAATTTGGCCCGCCAAATTACACTATATTCCCTATGATGGGCCGGGCTAGGGCCGATAAAATTGCGGCCTGATGAAATTTCGGCCCGGACCGACCCAGTTTTTGATGTTTGTAATTCAAGCCTTTGTGTGGCCTACTTATATATTTTTGTCAATAGTTCAATAGCTTGCCCGCAAGAGAACGGGGTCGCGTGTACGATGGTAAAGTTGACTCGAGTCGTCTCTCGAGAAACATACAATCGGAATCTCAAATAGTTTGTTCAATTGCAAGTAACTTATACAAATTGGGGGGGTTGATTATTTTGATTACTTAAAGAATTAAAATGCATGAATTAATTAAAACTATGTAGTCTAATTTAGCAACTAGAACATGTAAATTCGAGAATTAATCTAGGTACTCAAGCATGATCAACTAGCATAATCGAAAAGCAATCATCTAAAGCATAACTCACGATCTAACGTGATCAATAACTCACTCAACCTACTAATCACGAAGCAATTTGCTTCACCTCGTTCAAAAAGAAAACCTCACTAAACACTCATATCGTAGCCTTCAAACATAGGTTATTTCTCAACTCGTAACCCAAAAACCGACTTGTAGCGTAAACCACTTAAATACAATTGAAACTTATTAATGCTTCCTTATTACAACTCAAAACTTTGCCTTTTAAACATTAGGCCATAAGAACTCGAGCCTTTATAAAGTGCATAGGCAACACGATTAACCAAGATTCACCATCCTTCATATTTCTTTTTTTTTTAATCTTTTTTTTAATCCCCCCTTTTATTCTTTTTTTATGGGGTCATTCATTTTTTTATTTTTTTATATTTTTTTGGATGGTGATCTTACAAAAGTTCATAAATTCCTAATAAAATTTCCAAAACTCTAATAACCAGTAAAAATTAATGAACTCCTACCCCACACTTTTAATGGGTTTTAGGGGTCGATTCAAGAAAACTCGTGGCTATAGGCATGGATTATTTTGCTATGAGGGGCTCATTCGTAATTTATAGTGGCTAATGTATATGAATATGGCCGGAATAAGGGTTTTTTTCAGTGCCTTATCGTCATATTCAAAGCTAACTACACACAACGATTTCAAAGAGATATCAAACCAGAACTCATTCAAGCACATGCAAAGATGATAATCACTCAAGCTACTCACCGACTTTTTGTATGAAAAGTTTTGAATTGACGCTGCTTTTAAGGTTTTGTGAAATCAATTGCGTCCAAGTACCATTTTACAATAATAAATTTTAAAAAAGTTATGCACTTTTACACCCTCAAAAGACAAGAACATCAAATCATACTTAGCTAACTTTGACAGGCATGCCATACAAACATAATTAAGCGCAGAAATAGCAATCAATCACACGTAAATTTTCAAATTGCACACAATTTTCAATCATACTTCAATCATACTCCACCATCCCCCCTCTAAAACTCGACAATCCCCTGATCGCCATAAATATATGAATCAAAAGAGGATATGAGTAGGAAAAACGGCCCTGGAATTTGATGGTCGAATTTCCCCAATTGAAGTCGTGTAATTTCCAGTATCCAGCGTCTTGTGATTGATTTGTCCTTGAAACAAAACATCTGAAATACAACGAATAACAAATAAACGAAAAAAGAAATAATAAAAGTAAATAATGTTCATCAGCAATAATAAAACACAGTAAATTGCTGCTACGGCCCTCAGCAAACAGTGGAGCAAGAGCCATTGTCCAACTAACGAATCAGGGATGACCGCCGGTTAATACCAGAATGCATCGACCGACGCGCACCATCAATGCCGTCGATGGCCGCCGAAAACCGTGTGCTTCCTGCCTAGCATCGATGCCGAGTGTAGGTGGCATCGACCGACGCGCACGTCGGTGTCACTTTGTTTTCCAGCGGTTAACCTCTCCGCTAAATGATTTTTAACCATGGATAAATGCACATTCTCTCAAGAAAAATCAAAAACGTCCATGGGACAAAGAAATACGTAAAAAACAAGGGCGTACGAAAAAAAAAATTTTATTAATGCTGATTCGAAACACTTAAACAACGGAATAAATAGCTAGTGGCAAGTCCTACGAATCTAAGGGGATCCCCTTGTGCAAGTTCTCTAGTGCGGAAATCTTCTTATTAGCTTCATCCAAACACTGCTTCCAGTATTTAATGTTCCATTCGTTTGCCGCTTTCCCCTCTTTTAGATATTTTATTTGGGCTTCCAACTCCTTAATTCGGCGTAAGAGCACGAATTTCTCCTCTTGGATGCCGTGATTCTCTCGTATGAGGGTAAACCCATCCATCACCAAGTCTTGTATTTCGGCTTCTTTCTCTTCGAGGCGCTTGTCCTTAAGCGCGATCTCACTTGCAAACTTAGTTTCGCCCCAAAACATATAATTGTTTTGCTTGGATAATTTCACAATTCTCTCTAGCCAAGAGAAGTTCGTCGTGAAGCTCGTCTATGGTCATGCCACGCTCCTCGGAATACTCCTTGCTTTCTTTGAGATCACACTCAATTCCCCTCAATTCTCTCATGGTTCCCCTTAGTTGGAGATTCATGTCCCTTAACCCTTCGTTTATTTCTTCCGCTCTCCTGAATTGATCCTTCAAAGAATCTATTTCGAGGGTGTAATGGACCTCGTCCATACGACAACCACCAACCTTTGCCTTCATCTTCTCGACCTCAACTTGCAGCTGGTCCAATTCCTCCTTATGCTCCTTCCTCAACATCCAAGTATTTTTATGGTAGTTGGTTTATTGTGTAATTGGCCTCATGGTGTTGAAAGGCTTGGAGAATTAAATTATATTTGTTATGGGGAGGCTTAGAACACAAGAGAATAATGAAATAAAGAGATTAGGGGGGTTGGTTTATATAAGAATCAAAATCTCTTGAAAATAGGAGTCCTAGATTCACCCAAATTATAAATAAGGGAAGAGATATTAAGTTTCCTAATCTATTTAGAACTCTCTTAAGGTAATAGATCTTGACCCCAAAACCAGCCAAATTCGTGCAAAATATTCCCATAAAATCACTTACCTATTGGGAATAAAACTCCAAAAATCGCGGCCCAAAATTTTTAAATTTCGCGCAACCGGTCGACGCACGCGCTCAGGCAGCGTCGACGCTGGCGTTGATCAACGCAACTGGCGCGTTGGCCACCAAAATGGATTGCCTGCTTTTCGTTCAGTGAATTGATCCCTCATTGACAACTTAAATCCTGTTTCATAAGAATAAAACACACAAAAAAATGGAAAAGAAAGAAATAACTAAAAAGAAATACAAAGGTTAGAAAATAAAACAGCTTGGGTTGCCTCCCAAGAAGCACATCGTTTAACGCCGCTTGCTCGACGCATGTTTTTGCAGTTAATTCGTAATTGGAGGTGGGTTCATTATCTTCAACATCTCGCGATCTTGACTCGTTGCCTCTCCATCACGATATAATTTAACTCGGTGCCCATTAACTTGAAATTTTACGTCTCATTTTTTGCCGTAAAGGGTGACCGCTCCGAACTCGTTAATTTCTTTAATCACAAACGGGCCACTCCATCTTGACTTTAATTTTCTTGGAAAAAGTTTCAATCTCGACTTGTAGACTAGATCCAACTTACCGACCTCCAAATGCTTGTTAACGAGTTTCCGATCATGGCGGGTTTTCGTCATCTTCTTCTGCCTCCATGCGTCATAGGACTCGTTTCTTATTTCTTCAACCTCAGTCAACTCCAACTTCCTATACTCGCCCGCCTCATCATAGTTCATGTTTAACTTGCGAATGGTCCAACTAGCTTGGTGCTCCAGCTAAATGGGCAAATGACATGCCTTCCCATAGACGAGTCGAAAAGGACTCATACCAAGCACTGTCTTATAGGCTGTTTGACAGGCCCACAAGGTGTCGACAAGTTTAACTGCCCAATCCTTTCGACTTGGTCCAACTATCTTCTCGAGAATAGCTTTTAGCTGACGATTGATCGTTTCGACTTGTCCAGACGTTTGAGGGTGGTAGGGTGTAGCTACCTTGTATCGGATCCCATATTTCGTCATCAGCCTCGCAAATGCTCGGTTGCAAAAATGGCTTCTTACATCACTTATAATTGATTTCGGCACTCCGAATCTACTAAAAATATTTTCTTAGAGAAATTTAAGAACGACTTCTGCATTAGCTCTTTGAGCGGGGATTGCTTCCACCCATTTGGATACATAGTCGACACCGACAAAAATATACTCGAAATCTCCACTTTTAGGAAAGGGTCCCATAAAATCTATTCCCCATACATCGAAAATATCTACCACTTGGTTAGGTACTTGCGGCATTTCGTCTCGCTCTCCTATGTTGCCGGTTCGTTGACAGTTGTCGCACGTTTTGCAATACTCGAATGCATCGGCAAATAAACTTGGCCGATAGAATCTAGCTTGTAACACCTTAAATGCCATATTTTGAGCTCCAAATTGTCCTCCATGGTCATGGCAAAATTGCAGAATGCTCCTCATTTCATCGTTTGGAACGCACCTTCTGTTTAGTCCATCCTTGCAGCGTTTTATCACATAGGGGTCATCCCAAAAGTAATCCCTGCATTTACTCAAAAATCTCTTCCGTTCTTGGTAGGATAAATTGTTATGTATAATTTTGCAAGCAAGATAATTCACAATATCAGCATACCAAGGGGTAATTAACTGCTCAAGATTAAAAATATTCTCATAAGGGAATAGATCGTTAATCATAAATTTCTCGCTCTCGTTCTCCTCAATTATCATTCTAGACAAATGATCAGCTACAACATTTTCACAACCTCGTCTATCTTTAATTTCCATATCAAATTCTTGTAGCAATAAAATCCACCTAATTAGACGTGGTTTAATATGGGGTTTAGAAAATAAATGACGCAGTGCAGCATGATCCGTATGTACAATTACTTTGGCTACAACTATATACGATCTAAATTTATCAAGCGAAAACACAACTGCCAATAGTTCTTTTTCAGTCGTGGTGTAATTTCGTTGGGCATCGTTTAGCATATAACTAGCATAATAAATAACCCTAAGTAATTTATCCACACGTTGTCCTAAAATGGACCCCACCGCCTCATTAGAGGCATCGCACATTATTTCAAAGGGTAGGGTCCAATTAGGAGCAACAACTACAGGGGCAGAAGTAAGACACTCTTTTAGCTCATTAAACGCGTTCATACATTCTTCATTAAAAACGAAAGGAATATCTAAAGTCAACAGTTTACAAAGTGGACGACTTATTTTTTAAATTTTTTTGATAAAACGTCTGTAAACCCTGCATGAACCAGAAAAATCCTAATTCCCTTAACATCTCGAGGGGGAGGGAGGGTTTCAATCACATCAATTTTTGCTTTATCAAACTCCAACCCCTTTTTAGAAACAACATGATGTGCCACTTTTTACCATAAAATGGGATTTCTCACAACTCAATGTTAGATTCTTCTCAATGCAACGTTCTAAAAATCTAGACAAGTTGGATAAAAAAAATTCAAAATATGACCCAAAAATTGAGAAATCATCCATGAATACTTCAAGAAAATCATCAAGAAAATCACTAAAAATTGAGAGCATGCACCTTTGAAAAGTAGCTGGTGCGTTGCACAAACCGAAGGGCATTCTTCGAAAGGCAAATGTGCCAAAAGGGCATGTGAACGTTGTCTTGATTTGATCTTCCGGAGCGATGGCTACTTGGTAATAGCCCGAAAGGCCATCCAAGAAGCAATAGAACTCGTGTCCATCATGCTTATCAAGAATTTGGTCTATGAACGGCAGAGGAAAGTGATCCTTGCGAGTGGCTGCATTTAACTTCCTATAATCGATACACATACGCCATCCAGTCATCAATCGGGTTGGAACTATCTCGCCCTTGTCATTTTCGGTGATGGTGATGCTTCCTTTCTTCGGAACCACATGAATTTGGCTCACCCACTTGCTGTCAGAAAGGGCGAAAATAATTCCTTCGTCCTTAAGCTTAAAAACTTCCTTTTTGACCACCTCATAAAGTGTTGGTGTCAGTCTTCATTGACTGTCCCTAAAAGTCCTGGCGTCGGGTTCTAGCTCGATTCGGTGCATACAAGTAACAGGGCTTATCCCTTTGATGTCGCCGGTGCTCCATCCTATTGCCTCTTTGTGGTTACATAGCACCGCAATTAATTCTTTTTCTTTGTGTTCCGTCAATGATGAATATATGATGATGGGTTTTGTTTCGTTGGGCTCGAGGAAAACATACTTCAAATGGCTTGGCAGTGGTTTCAACTCCACTTTCGGACCAAGTTCGGGTGCGTTAGCTATTTCGCACAATTCCTCATCAAAATCTTCAACTTCTTCATAATCTTCATTGATTTCGTTCAAGTCTATTTCTAGCATCTGTACCACCCTGTTTAAAAATTATGTGTCATCCTCGACACTTAACTCATCTAGCACAGTGATCCCTTTGAGCTCGCGAATACAAGAAGCAATAGGATCAATAAAGGAGAGATCTTCATTCATGTACTGAGAAGGAGTGTTGTGGATATCTTTAAGCGAAAATGTGACTGTCTCACCCTGAATAGATAGGGTCATCCTTCCCTTGTGCACGTCAATCAGCATGTGAGAAGTGGACATGAACAGTCGGTCGAGCAAGATAGTATGCTCCGTGCCTTCTTTTGGAACTTCGCCGACATCAAGTGTGACAAAATAGACTGGAATCACAAGCTCGCCGACTTGAACTAAAATATCTTCAAATATGCCAAGTGGTTGTTTAATTGATCAGTCCGCCAATTGCAGTCGCATCGTCGTTGGCCTCATTTTCCCAAAGTCGAATTCCTTATAAAGTGAATACGGCATCAAATTAATTCCTGCTCCAAGGTCGAGCATTCCACGTGCCGTTTGCCCATTTCCTAGAGTGATGGTTATGCAAAAACTCCCGGGGATTCTCTCCTTTTTGGTAGCGTACCCTTGCAGATGGCGCTCTCTTCCTTGGTTAATTCTACTCGTTGAGTCGTCTCCAATTGTCGTTCCCTCGTGACTAATTCCTTGAAAAATTTATCTTACGCGGGCATCGTCTTGATTACGTCCAAAAGAGGGATATTAACATCAACGTTCTTCAGCAGATTGTAGAGTTCCATGAACTTTTTGTTTTCTTTGGTTGGGCGTAGACGACTCAGAAAGGGAACTTTGTCTCGAATAGTAGGTGCTAGCTGCCTTAGTTGTTGATTTGGAGATTGGGTGGAGTCGTCGACTATGGTGGGTGGATTTGGAAGCTTCCCTTTTAAAGAACCTGGAATATAAGGATTTGGTGACTTATGCATTTGGTCCACCGGTTTAGGGTCGTCATCCTTTGGTGATTCCGCAGTTGGTATTTCCGTGCTCTCCTCTTCCTTTTCCTCGATTCCATTATCTACCTTCTTTTTGCTTTGTAAGATGTGGACAGCTGAAGCTTGCTCTGGTTGGCTTGGCAATTTTCCTTTCTCGTTCTCCGCCTTCGCCCTAGAAGTTGCCATTTGGCCCATGATTTTTTATAAATTCTTCACAATTTTGGAGAGGTCACTCAGAACTTCTCCTTGCTTATTAACTTGCGTGGTTAGATTGGCGACTCCATCTCTATTTCTAATTGTCTCGGTGACTTGGTTCTACTCCCAAATTAATAGTTGATTGTTTGAATGTATCGGAGTAGGTGTTGGCCCGGATGGTGGCGGTTTGTTTAGTGGTGGTGGTGGTGAATCAGTTTGTGCGGGGGAGAAATGTGGATTCCCTGGCCCCCATTTTAAGTAAGGAGAATTACGTTGCACGTTGAATTTCGTTGGAGGTATGTGCTCATAAGTTGGAAGGCCTTGGTGGCACATTTGATCCTTGATGGCGTATGCCTCGGCTTCACATTCGTCATAGCACGCCACTGTGCATATGTCTGCCAAATGCCCTTGCTCTCCACATCTTTTGCACGTCCCAACGGTCTCGTTGCTTGGTGCCTCAATTGCTTCGTTAACTCTTATCTTTCCGGGTTGAGAGCTCATTTGCCTCGATTTCTCGCTCATCTTCTCAAATAGTTGCTTGGCCTCCGTTGATGTCATGTATCCAAAATCTCCTCCAGCAGCTACTTCTACGTTATTTTTGTAGGAGTCCAAAATCCGTATCTGGGCCGTCACATCCACGCACGTCGACGTCGCATCGACCGACATGAGCTGGGTCTCGGCGTCGATGCATCTGGTGCGCTCGCGTCGATAGGGCATGGGCGTTGACCGACGCAGTCATGAATCGATACTTCAGAGAGTTACGTCGACTTGTGCGTCGACAGAAGCACCTTGGATCGATGCTTCAGAGAGTTATGTCATCTTGGCGTCGACCTAGTGTCGACCGATGTGGGCAGAGTCGCGTCGACGGAGCGTCGATCGATGCAGCTTGATGCACATCTTGTTTTCTCGATATTTCTGCTACTCTTTCATCGGAAAGCTCGTTCTCGATTCTCGAACATCAGAATTCATCCATTTATGTGTTGAACTCTTCCGGTTACTTAGCTATAAGGTGAACAAAAACGAATAATCACCTATTCTTACTTATTACGATCAAAATACAGTAAAATAAGATGGAAGTATAAAAATATGGAATTACGCTTAAACTATCCAACTTATACCAAAAATAAATAGAAAAACAAACTAAAAAGCTGATAAAAACAAGGACAAATATGTGCTAATCAGTTTGCCCGATGGGCCTGGGCCGAGCTAGCCCGACCCAACCCATTGCCAACTCTAATTGTTTATATAAAGAGGACACAGGCCTAACTTTTCTTTGTAAGTTGATTTATTATCTTATGTGTTTTAGCTCCCGCATATCATTATTAAAAACTGACTGACTTAAGTATTGGAGAGCCTACGTCGGGGCTATCCGGCTTGAGTTTTGTTTTGTAGGTTGATTAGGTCGCTAGGAGCTCTATGGAGGTCTATCAGGTCACCGAGCACGTATTCTAGATCAGTACTTTCTTTTATTGGTGAACCAAACTTTAAGGTCTCATCAAGTGGGGCAGTCTGTGGAAAAAAAGAGTTTCGAGTACTTGAGTAAAAGACGTGAGAATTTCAACAAGCAAAACATCAGAAGAACTATCATGACTCAAACATTAGATTTTGACACCGAGGAGAGTAAATCCAAGGAAGCAGGCAAGGAGAAGCAGGTGGAGGAAGAACAAACACCACCTCAAGGGGAGACAGTGGATCAAACGGACACAACAACACCATCACCATCACCACGAAATAAAAAGACAAAAAAGTCATAGGAGGACAATAGGAAAAGAACCCCAAAGATAATTAAACAAAAATCTATTAATATTGGGACCAAAGAGTGGAATGATTTATCGAAAGGAGTATATTACCACGTGGACAACCTTGAAAGGTTGATGGGATCAGTGTCTCCGAGCAAGTTGTAGAAGATTTTGGCAGGCGAAGACGATAGCGAGGAGGAAAAGGTTATGACGAAAGATGAGGAATATAGGCTAGAACCACCCAAGCAAAAAGAAGAGCAGGGAAGAAAAACCTTAGATACCGGATCCCAAGTTGACTCAGACCACAAAGAGGAGGAGGTATCCGAGAGAATACCCATCATCATCTGACGAGGAAGAAAATGGGGATAACAACCAATTCTTAACTAACAGTACGCGAAGAAGAAACTTTCAACATCACACGGAGGTAGAAGAGGACGAGGTGTTACCTACATTCTGCGCGTTGAGGGATATGCAAGAGGTAGTACGAACGTTAAGAGGCAAGTCACGGAAGCAGGAGGAGAGGAGTCGAGGGGTCATCCAATCTAAGAAGTAATATTGAGAGAATCTTTACCTCGTAAATATAAAAGGTTGGATTTTTATTATGAGGGGATATCGGAACTCACACGTCATGTGCAGAGCTTTTAGAATGAGGCGGTGTTGAGAAAAGATACTGACGCTGTAGCATGTAGGGCCTTCCTATCTACTTTGAGAGGATTAGTGTAGGACTTGTTCCATCAGCTAGGACCTGGAAGGATTAATAGTTTCCAGGTCTTGAAGTTGGCTTTTTGAAATATCTTTGTTCCATGCAATCTCTTTTTTCAACGGTCCAACGACCTTAGGAAACATTCAATAGTTATGTGGCCAGGTTTACTAGGGCTACTTTGGAGGTGCCTGCAGCTACGATTGAAATGAATGCAGGAGATTTACATAAGGGCTTAAGGATGGGAGGTTTGCAAATATTATTGACTAAGCAATTTGCACACACGTTCGAGGATGTATTGGATAGGTGAATGAAATACATACATGTGGAGGAATCTGAGGAGGAATATAGATTGCGCTTTGGACAAGAGGTCACAGAATTAGAAAGAGTAGCGCCCAGGAGGTCAGAGCCTAGGAGAGAAACTAGGCGAGCTGCTCGAGCACTCTTAACTACTTGAGCAGATGTTAGAGGGGCGACAAGAAGTGGAGGAAGAGTATGGAGAGATGATGAAAACTTCACACCTTTTTCAATTCCACAAGCAAGGGTGTTCAGAATTAAGGAGAGCCAAGTACCTGATGCTATCAGGTGGGCAGAAAGTGATACGCCAATTCCTACTAACCCAAAATCTCACTTCTTTTGCAGGTTCGACAATAATTATGGACATTCAACTGAGTGATGCAGACACCTAAAGTAAGAGATTTAGGTGGTGTATAAAAACAATGTACCTCAAGAACAAATACAGATACTGCCCGGGACACCTCCTGGAGGACCCCCACTGACATAGGCGGAGGGAGAACCATGGTTGGAGGGGGAAAAATGAGCTAAGCGAGGGGAATTTGATGGAAACAATTAGAGGAGAATCATTATGATATCAGGCGGACCAACGGATGGAGACACAAATAACGCATGGAAGAGACATGTGAAAGCAGCTCGCCCGGGACCATGTGAGGTCGCTGCAATTAACAGGCGACCTACAACATCAGGGCCAGTGGTTTCTTTTTGTCCAAAGGAACAATGGGGTTTGTATGTGGAACATAACGATGATCTTGTGATTGAAGCTTAGGTGTAAGGGTATGAAGTCGGGAGAGTATTTGTCGATGATGGGAACTCAGCCAATATTATCTACCGGCCATGCTTAGATCAGATGAATTTGAAGGTTAAGGTACGACCTGCCCAAACACCTATCTAGTGGTGCTCCCAGTAGCATAGGAAAAGGGCAAGCTACTAGTGGAGAAGGAGTTGAGGTTTTTAATCATTCAGGCCACTTCAGCGTACTATATAATACTAGGCGACTTTCTCTCAATAAATTCTAGACATTCACTTACACTTATCACATGAATATAAAGTATCTAGCGGGAGACAAGGTGGGCGAGATAATATCGGAGCAACAGGTCGCCATATCATGTTACCAGATAACAGTAAGAAAGGGTATGAGTGAAGGAAAGTGAGAGAAAAGTGAAGTTAGGCAAGAAGGGATACTTAGTGCAAAAAAGATGAGGAGGAGGAGGACTTTGTCCGACCTCATGAGGAGCTTATGGAGATTACATTGGAGGAAGGCATGTCAGAATAGGAACGTATATGACGGAGAATGTTAAAGTAGAGCTGATTGCTCCATTAAGGGAATTTCCTGACATCTTCACTTTTGGAGATAGGGAACTACCAGGAGTATCTCTTGAGGTTGTGCAACACCATTTGAAAGCCGATCCAGATGCGAGACTTGTACGATAGAAAAGTAGACATTTTCGGGTAGAGTTGGACATTGTGATTAAGGAGGAGGTACAAAAGTTGTTGAAGGCTGTCCATATCCAAGTGATCCAATTCCCAGAATATCTATCCAATGTCATGATGGTACCTAAACATGGTCAGAAATGTAGGATATTCTTAGACTTCTGTGGGTTGAACAAAGCCTGCCCAAAAGATTATTACCCATTATCACGCATCGACCAAATGGTCAACTCAACTTCGGGATGCGAGCTGTAGAGCATGATGGATTCATCATAGGGGTATCATTAAATCCCCTTGGAAAAGGAGGACCAACCTAAGGTGAGCTTTATCACCTCGATGGGTAGGTAATATTTTATTTCCATGTCGTTTTGGTTGAGAAATGCAGGGGTAACCTATTAAAGGTTTGTTGACAATAAGTTCAAGGACTTGTTAGGGTCAACCATGGAGGTATGTGTGGAGGATATACTGGTAAAAAGCAAGAAAGCAGAATTGCATGTGTAGGACTTGAGGAAAACCTTCGCTATACTAAGGAATTACGACGTGCATCTTAACCCAAAGAAGTATGCTTTTGGGGTCCGATCGGGCAAGTTTTTGGGGTATATGGTAATGGAGGGAGGCATCGAAGTTAATCTAGAGAAAGTGCGAGCTGTCATGGTGATGCCACATCCTCGAGCAGTGAGAGACATACAAGTACTAATGGGTTGCATTGCAGTACTTAGACGTTTTATATCCAGATCAGCAGAGAAGGGCTTTCCGTTTCACAAAATGTTCAGTAAAGGGTCCAAGTTCGAATGGACAAAGGAGGCAGCAGAGAATTTTGATAAGCTCAAGAAGTACCTGCCTGAAACCCCATTGTTAACTAAATTTATGCCAGTCAAAGATCTGGTCCTTTATGTATCTGTCAGAGAGGTCGTAGTGAGGTTGGTACTGATCAAGGAAGAAGTGGGTGTTCAAAACACCTTTTGAAGTAAGCGAGGCATCCATGCAGGAGTATTTGGGGAAGCTTAAAGAAGGCGTAGCTCAGTTTAAGGAATTTAGATTGGAACATCTATCGCGAGCTTATAATACTAGGGCGGATCAGCTCGCAAAAATGGCAGGACCATTGGGTACTTGTGACACAAGAAGGGTTGCATTGATGGATTAATCTCACAATATCTTGGAAAAAGGAAAGAATTTCATGGAGATAAACAAAAGTGAGGATTGGTTGATGCTAATTCGGGAGACTCTCGATAAGGTGGTTACCAAAAATATGCAGTTATCGACTAAAGAGGTCAGGACAGCAGCACAATTTTATTTTATGAATGGTTGTTTGTACAAGAGGTCGCACTTTGGGTCGTACTTAAAGTGCTTATCATGAGAAGAGGGTCTCGAGGTGTTGCGAGATATACATGAGGTATATTGTGGGGATCACCCAAAAAGCAGAGCGTTAGTCGGGATGGTCTTGCGAGTTGGGTTTTTCTTGCCAGGAATGAAGGGGATGGCAGTCGAGCTCGTTATAACTTGCAAAATATGTCAGATGCACGCACCTATTATCTATGTGCCCGCATAAGATGTAATGGTGATGAGCTCGCCCTGCCCGTTCACACAATGGGGTATCAATATAGTGGGGCCACTACCGAGGACGCCCTACAAATGGTTTCATTTGGTGGTCGCAGTTGATTACTTTAAAAAATGGGTGGAGGCCGAGGTTGTGACTAGTATAGCCGAGTAGAACATAAGTGATTTTATTTTAACAATATTTTTTGCAGGTATGGCATACCATGGGTGTTGGTCTTGGATAATGGCACATAATTAAATTGACATATGATGCAGGATTAGTGCAAGACGATGGGGATGAAACAACTATATTCTTCTGTAGCACATCTCCAGGCTAATAAACAAGGTTAGGTCACTAACCGAAAAAATTATGGGTACTTTGGCTTCAAGAGATCTCTTCTGTTTTATAGGCTTATCGAACTACCCCGCAAACTATCACAGGCGAATCATCTTTTATTTTGATTTATGGTATGGAAGTTGTCATTCCAGCAGAGATAGTAGGGAGCTTGCTTCGATTTGAAACATTTAATGAAGAAGGAAATGAGCGATTTAGGGGAGCTTTGGAAAAATTGATGAAATACAAGACAAGGCTGCAACACACGTGGAAAAGTACAAACAAAGGATTCAGGCAGCCTATAAGAAAATAGTAAAATAAGGTATTTTCAGATTGGTGATATAGTGTGTAAATACGTCGATGCAATGTACACTAAAAAGAAACTGGATCGTAACTGGATAAAACCGTTTAAGGTTATCAAAGTATTAAGGGGAGGTGCATATGTGCTCGAAGATGATGAGGGAAAAGCGCTGCCAAGGAACTGCAATATTTTCCATCTGGAGAAATACTATGCCTAACTCCTTAAGAGATGGATGGAGGTCATAATTTTTATTACTATTACTATGGTCCGACGCTTGTCTAGGTCGGTGATGGATTTAAGTTTTATTATGCACTTTTTCACAAATTATGGGCTGATGCTTGCTTAGATCAATGATAAATAAAGGATAATCCTTATGGTAATACGATGGTTTATGGATATGATTTGTATGGTTATGGGTTGATGTTTTTATTAGGTCAGCGATGATTTATGGATGGATTTTATGGTTTATGGATATGGTTCTTATGGTTATGGGTTGACACTTTTATTAGGTCGATGATGTTTTATAGATGGTTTTTATGGTTTATTGATAGGGTTTTTATGGTTATGGGATGACGTTTTTATTAGGTCGGCGATGTTTATGGTTGGTTTTTATGGTTTATGAATATGGTTTATATGGTTATGGGCTATCGCTTTTATTAGGTCGGCAATGATTTATGGATTAATGGTTTTATGGTCATATTTGTGAAAAACATGTTTGATTAACATGTTCTTTTAAATCTTGGACTATTTTCTCTCGAATATGTTTGATTAACATATTCCTTTCTTGGTTGTTGTGTGTCTAGGAGAATGTGTTTGACTAACATGTTCTATGTCGCTTAGAGGAAGGATTGGATCTTGTGAGCGTTGTCACATCACAGAAGGCCATTTTTAAAAATTAGGGAGCCCGAGCTAGATGCTCCCTTGACACGATGGCGCTTCGGGCGAGGAGATATGGATCGAGCTTGGGCTCGACTACGGAGAATTCGCTTCTTCTTGCCTTTGCCTACTGAGGCATGAAGAGGCAACTAGTCGTCCGAGTTGGTAACCTCCATCGGCTTGTCCCTGGTGGCTAGGGCGAGCTCCACCTAATCTTAAATGTTTATGGTGGGAGCTGCAAAGGTCACGGCTGGAGTTGGGTCTGGATTGACTATTGTTGCACCCTCCGAGCTCGAGGACCCACTTGCAAGTATAATGCATTCTGCAGAAAAAGAAAGTTGGTTATGATTTTTTTATGCATGTTAAAAAATAAAATAGATCTATAAATGTGTTAAATATACCAAATTTGAGCCTGGTTATTATAAGAAGTCATTGGCTGAGGCCCACAAAAGAGTACAACATCTCTGACTCGGTGAGTCTCATTACGTCGCAAGGAAATTTGCTCCATTCTTTCAGCATGTCTGAGTATTTTTCATAAAGATAAGGGTGTTTTTTATTTGTGGGCACTGGCTCTTGGAAGGTTGGGGGGGGGGGTCCACTTCCCTCCATTCCATAGTAAATGGCCAGAGCTTGCTAGAATAAAGGAAGAAAAATTCTGATCACCACTTGTGGACTTTTGAGTAGGGGCGAACAAGGAAATGCGTCTTTTGACGTGAGGAAAGGTAGAAGGAACCTTTATGCTCTTTTATTTTGTAGCAGAAGAAGAAATCTATGTCAGGCTCTATGTTATAGTATGTACATAAGGTTATATACCTGGTTATAAACCTAATGTAATTCGGAGTCATTTGGAATAAGGGGACTTTATATTTTTCAACTGCGACGACCAAAAAGGGGTGCATAGGAAATATAATTCCTTCCCATAAATGGTCGTCAAAGATAGTAATATGGTTTGGAGGGGGATGGTCTGGATCGTGTTTGCCAGCTTCGGGCTAGACAAATTGGATGGTGTCGGGAAGGTTGAGGCTTTCAATGACAGTCGCGAGCTGATTTTTGTCTGGGAGTACCCAGGGATTTTTAGTGTTCACCCGGTAGCTTGCAAAAGGAGGGGTGGCTCGGCATGAGCATATGGGGGTACAATGGTTACAGGGTTGGAGAAGAAAAGGTCCTGGTTAGATAAGGATGGAGGAATTTGTGGTTGAGACGAGGGAATAGCTTCTGGGATCCCCTTAGTCAATGCTCTAAATTGAGCCTCAAGCTCGGACCAGGAGGGGCTCCCTGCAAGTTCATCGACCAAGTCGGTTCTGGGAGTGGAGATATTTTTTCATTAGCTTAGTCGGACCAAAGGAATTTCTACGGATTCTATTTCAGACAGCATGTCATTGGTAGGAGAATTAAAGTTTTTGGAACAAAAGTTGGAGGAAGCTAAATTTGACATAAATTAATAGTAATAAAATAGAAAATGGGGAGGGGAAACAAAGGAGAGGATACATGTTCAGATTGAAGAAATTCAAAATAAAATAATTGGTGTTGAAATGGTAAAATGAGTTGATGAGATCAGGAGGACTTACACATGGTGTCGAGAAGTAGTAAATTCGCTGAGTTTGATTTTTGATTTGAGGATCATACTTTTTCGCCGGAGTATTCTTGAAGTTTTTGCAGAGGGAAAAGCTGAAAATTCTCTTTGGATTTTTGGTATACAAAGGAAAGAAGGTGAAAAGAAGCTTGTATGGGGAGCGGCGTAAATTTAAAAAATAAGTAAATTTTGGCCGATGCAAAGGTCGGTAAGGTTAATTGTGGGCCTTTCATTTCCTGGCCCACAAGAATAAATATATTATGAGTAAATAATCATACGACAAATATCCGACATAATTGTAGATGCATTTAATGTTCGTAAGTCTTAGGTGATGTTTGATGGGTTTTGTGCTTTTACCAATAAGTGTGTGGGATTGACTTTTAGGGTTACTTATGATTACATTCCACTTGATTTCCTTCCTCAATCAAGTATAATGTGGGGGACTAGCTGATAAGACATCAAATATCAAAGTCGGTAAACATGCAGGTTTATAGAAATTTATGAGGCGACACCCCCTTTACAAGGGGCGATCTTTTCTATAGGGAGCGAGCTATTTTAAGAGTGGCGAGCTCTCATTTAGGAGTGTAGAGCTCTTATATATAAGGGTGGAGAGCTCTTATTTGGTAAATGGTATTATAACAGATCGGTACTGAGAGCTGGGCTTTATGGTTGATAAGATCTTGGGCCCTGGTGGGCTGATATGGGGTCTCGGCGCACTAAAGGCATGGCATGGTTATTGGCCCATGGTTATTACGGTAATTTAACGAGATTTCTAATATTTATTGCAACTTAGCATATAGGAGAAATCCTAATTCTAAGTCGATGGTTATTTATGGTATTATGGTTTGAATAGGAAACGAGAACCCTAGATTGGGAACACGTCTCTTGTTTAATTAAAGAGTCCACAAGCCTCACTTTTCTCTCTAAGTTGATTTATTATCCTACGTTTTTTAACTCTCGCATATCATTATTAAAAAGGGACTGACTTAAGTATCAGAGGGCCTATACCTGGGCTGTCCGGCTTAAATTTTGTTTTGTAGGTTGATTAGGTCGCCAGGAGCTCTTTGGAGATCTATCAGGTCGTTGATCATGTATTCTAAGTCAGTACTTTCTTTTCTTGGTTAACAAAACTTTTTGGTTGCATCACCACTAATTGTCAAATATTCTAATTAAAAAATATATAATCTCATTTAGACATACATATCCTATTTAATCAAAATTACAACTTAAATGATCAAAACTACCCATACACCCCAAAATCTTATAATAATAATAATAATAATAATAATAATAATAATAATAATAATAATAATAATAATAATAATAATAATAATAATAATAATAATAATAATAATATAATAATAATAATATGAATTTTAAAATATATTGGCATCAAATTTTATTAATTTTCGTGAATTTTAGTAGATTTATGAATTTGATATGGCAGTATGGATTTGAAAATATAATAGTATGTAATTTGATAATAGTAGTATGAATTTAAAAATATAATAGAATAAAATTTTAGTATGAAATCCATAATATCAGTTTGAGTTTCATATATAGTATCAAATTGAAATTAAAAACATAAATTTGTGGGGAAAAAAGGTTGTATTTTAGTATGGCATATTGCATAAAATGATTACATGACATAGTATGAAATCTCACGATGTAGTATGGAATTTTGCATACACAGATTAATAGTATAAAAATTTGTAGCATGGAATTCCGACTGTATACGAGTACAAGTATGAAATTTCAATATGTGGTATGAAAATGCATAGTGTAGTATGAAATTCGACTGGTAAAAAATCGTGACAATGATGGTGGGAACTATGAAAATGTCATGGAATAGTATGAATGTTGGTCGTATTAAATGTTTAATAAGGAAAAAAAGAAAATTGAAAAGAAAAACGAAATGATTAATAAGGGTAAACTAGTATTCTTATGTAGTAATTTGGATTAAATGGGAAGATAATTAATTATATGGAAGTTAATATTTTTACTAGAGTATTTGTGATAAGTTATTTACTTAAATGCAGCATATCAGAACTGCCCCTTTTATTAACATATATTGAAAGTTTTTTTGTTAGTGAATTGGTATTTTCTTGTATCTATACTATTTGTTGATTCTATTGACACATGGCTAATGTGTCAGCTTTTGATTGCTTTGTATTACAAATTTAATCTTCTGATAGCTCTGAAAGTTGATGTGTCGAGCTCTGGTGGTTCAGGCTCAAATACTACCTCTTTCCAGTTTTATTTTTGCCTAAGTATAAAATAGAGTTTTTCTTATTTATCCTCTTCATTATAAAATCTAAGGGGTTGTTTAGACTAGACTTCGTTAGGATTCTAAGTTCTGGTATTCAAAATCTTGAGTATTGAGAATTCTGTGAATAGTAAGAATCTTTGTTTGTTATATGATTCAGAATCCTTTACTTTTTACTGATGTCTGGAAAGTGGATGATAATGTGTTTTTATATTGTATTTGATGTCAAATCATGTCTGCAAAGTGGATGATAATGTACTATTGTATTGTATTTAGTAATATTTAATTTTTTAAATATGATGATGATGTGATGAAATAATTGAGTGTGGGGTAAGGTGTAAGAAATGGTTGGTTGTGGGTTGAAAATTTGAGTCGTAGAACAAACGAGGATTGGGATTTAGAATCCCAATCCTGGAATCGGGAGTCCTAAACCAAACAAACCCTAAGGGTTATGCAGGTTTCCACTCCCACTCATCATAAGTAAGCAGCAATTACTTCCTCCTACCTTTTTTTCGGCGATGAAATACATTCACTTGCAAAGAAAATAACAACAAAAATTCTAGATCGCCCTCCAAACAAATCTCGATGGGATTCGGCGCTCTCCAAACAAAGATTCCAGATCACTCATTTTTCGATTAGATCTATGTGTGACGAAGACGAATTTGAGAACTTTTTGTTGTTGTTGTACGGACGCGATGGGAAAATTTAGTTATGAAACCTATTTAAAAGAGGTAAGTGTTTAATATATTTTTATTTATTTGTTTGTTTTAGTTCTAAAAAAATTTATTTTGTAATTGGGGATTGTTGATTTATTTGGGATTGTTCAATCGGTCCTGATACTAGTATTCAGAATATGATTTCTATGAATATTTGTCTAACTTATTTATTTTGTTGATTTAATTTATGTATATGGCTTCAGGGATTGAAATTCATTTAATTTCAGTGCAACTAGTTAATTTCTAGATTGATAAGATGAAAACCTGTGCAAGGGTTTAAGAATAAACCAAAAAGAACAACTCAAAAGCTAAATTTTGGCACTGCCTAATGAAGAGTGGTTTGGCCTAAGTTTTTGCTCATGAACTAATTATTCCTCTCACATACTTCCGTAAATAACTGTTAGGACATAGATCTTTATTGTAATTCATGAAAGTGCTCATATACGTTGAAGGAGATGGAATGGCTGATATGGTATTTATCTGTATTCAGGTGATGGATATTCAATTTAGCACTACGATACTTTAAAAAAACACCATTAGTTACAAGTGAGTATTTGGGCTTTTTACTATATAAGCAGTGCTTTTATAATAAAGAATAAAGGCTTTTTTAAATATGTGGGCAGTGCTAATTTATTAGCCAAGACAACCTTGACGGCCTCGAGAGACGACCTCGCCAGGGACATAGTTTAGCCTGCAAAAAGACTCGAAAAGAATCCCATAAATTTGGACAAATACTTGCACCGTACAAAAATCTGGAGTGTTTTTCTTATATAAGAGATGTGCTTTTTTACTACAAACACAAATCTTTTCGATAACACAGTAATGCTATCCATCAAAGTCATATATTAGGCAACACCAAATCATCTTGAAACCACATTCGAGAGTCTAAATTGCCACAACTCCAACAAAAAGCCACTACCATGACCTGGAATCAAAGGCCTCATTCCCCCCCAATAACAAAAAACTTTTAGTTTAGGTGCCAATTTAAAGTCTCTCAACTACCACTAATAAATTCTCAAAATGTGAAGATAAGAAAAAATCTTTATTTCCATTTGTCCACGCAACTATAGTCAGATGTCACTGCAATAATAACTCAAGCAAAATCCCACCACTCGGTCTGTCGATTAGACCTATGTATGATGGCAACGAGTTCGAGAATTTTATTTATATGTTTTATATTCAGTTAAAAAAATTCTCCTTTATTTCTACATAATTCTAAAAAGTAAAAAACACATTTCAATTCATAAACCAATACAGAAATTAAAAACATATATCAAGTTTTCAGCACATTCTCAACTTATTAAACATATACAATCAATAACAACAAAAATTATGCAATCGACCCAAATATATTATTACCACTACAGACTTTTGTGCGCACATTCTTAAAATCATAGCCGGAGGTTCCACGAAAAGATCATTTTCAAATATCAAAACTTGATCAACGTACTCGCCCCAAAGTGTACAACTAATTTGACAGCCACTACAATACCAGATGATTACAAAGTTTGATTATTACTTAGTATAAATATAATACAAAAAATAATATTTGTAATAATATTAATGAAAAAACCATAATTGAAACTTATGTTAAATCCTCGAGAATAATCTCAATCAATTGCGTCCGTCGTCCACCCAGTAATTCTTCTCATGGGGGTTATGAATCTACGATACCTTCCCAATTATATTGAGAACAAGAATTTAAATTAAATTAGTTCTAAAATATCAAACAATTGTATATATTCTTAACTATTCAAAAGTATAAAGAAACTAACCAAATAACATGGTCTCGTCCATTTTGTTAATGTCGGTGAGTCTTGGAAAATTACAAAAATCAAATATATAATTAGGGAGCAAATCATCCTTCACATTGACTAAAAGCATTTTAGCATGAAAAATAATTTTGAAATTGGCCATTATTGTACAGAATTTGCCGGTGTTGCTTTCCACATAATAATTTCGAATTGCGTAAATGCGACCCTCAACTATTTGCTTCTCGAACAATTTTACATTGATCTTCTTTATCACTCCAGTAATTCGACCTCAATATGTTACATGATTTAAGACAATTTAAGTCAATCAATTGATTAATCAAACAATTAGTAGACAATTCAAATCTATGTATCTATATATAATAATAAAAATATTGAACACCAATAATTACCTCTAAATTATGAAAAATAATCTCCATAGAATTTTGTTTCTTGTCAACAAATCCTGACCAAGCAAAAAATCGAACAACCCTTAACTTAAAGGTTTTATTATTAGTTCGGTTCATGTCTTTGATGAGTCCAAACAATGGAGGCATCTTACCAAAAATCGTTGCTACCCATGGTTTGTAAATAAAGAAAAAGCACAGACACGTTCTGATGGGAATTGTGTTGTATCGAAACTGATTTGCAAAGAATAAACCCCTCTATTTGTAGGGAGAATTAGTTGAAACCTTAACAATTTAAATTTCGGAATTCTGATAACTCAAACAAATGAGATTTCATATTCCTTCTTTTATGCGATTGTATCCGATTTTATGTTTCTTTTTCCCTTTTTTGATTGGTTGATTTAACCAAAAAATAAAAAAAAAGATCTGATGCATTTTTTGATATATTAAATGTCTTTAAAGAGGAGAAAAATCGGATGCACTACAAAAAAATAGGTGATTACTAACAGAATATGGTGACGGCCAAAACACCGTCAACATATGTTGACGGTTTCTGACAAAAAAAAAATACTAACGGGCATATGCTGTCGGCGTCGTGCCCATCAACGACCCGTCATCATTTTTTTTTGGGGCGAGGAATTTGCTGACGTGCCCGGTTGCTGACGGTTCTCTGCCCATCAACAATAATAAAATTAATAAAAAGAATGATGCTGACGGGTTTCAGCAATATATAGTTAT
>BMAC01000426.1:117256-137853 GCA_014905375.1 Phtheirospermum japonicum | reverse complement strand
CAGAAGAAAGACGGCGCGTGGATCGACACGAGATCTGCTAATATTAACGTTAGTCTCTTTTTTATTTTTAACTTATTCTTTGATTTTAACGTAAAATTTTAATAACGAGTTGTATTTCAAGAGGAGTACGAGAGACATCTGACCCAGGAGCAGGAGCGTGCGTCTTCCCAGGAGGAGAGTAACGAGGTTGACCAGGACCAGGTTTTTCTAGGCGTCGCCGGTGTGAAGAAGGGACGGCTTTACGGCACCGGCGCGTATGGGAAGATAGTGGCTGTTGCGAAGAGTTTACTGAAGGGCGACTCTTCCACCTCCTCCTCATCCCAGGCTGATAGACGACAGATCAGAGAGCTCGAGGCGCAGGTCGAGGCTCAGAGGGCGCAGCTTGAGGCGTTGCAGCAGCAGGCAGCCGAGGAAAGGCGACAGCGTGCGAAGAGCGCCGGCAGCAGGAGGAATTTCAAGCGCGGACGAACGCCCAGATGGCTGAGATGTACGCTCATTTCCAGCAGCAGTTCCCCGCTCCCTATTAGCAGCAGCAGCAGTTTCCCCCTCCCCATCCATAGAACACTTTTATTTATGTAATAAACTTTGTTACTGTTTCGATCGAACGCATGTAATTCATAAATTTTTATATATTTTTTTTATTATAATTGATTTATTTCTTTGACTTTTCTTTAATTGCTTTTTTCAATTTTTTGGGAATTTTAATAATTAAACAAGAATTAAAATTAAAACAAAAAATTAAAAATTAATAAAAAAAATTAAAAAATTAAAAATACCGAGGGAACGTTCCCTCGGAATTTTGAAAAATCTGAGGGAATGGGACTCCCTCGGAAATCCGAGGGAAATGTTCCCTCGGATTTCCGAGGGATTGTCCGGTAATGGTTCCGAGGGAAACAATCCCTCGGAATTCCCTCGGTTTTGTAATTTCGAGGGATTTATTTCACTCGAAACCGGTTTCCGAGGAAGGTTTTTTCGAGGGAATTTTTTCCTCGGAAATTCCCTCGGTTTAACCAAAATCGAGGGATTTTTGCTTAATTCCGAGGGAAAAATCCCTCGAAAATTTTGATTTTTTTTGTAGTGGTATATTCAAGATTGTGGTACGCCATAACCCATCAAAACAAATTCCAAAGCGAGATGTATAGTGGAACTGATGATGCACTGTTACAAGGTGAAACAGATGGCTCAAGTGTTGGTACTTATGTCTTGCCTACGACATTTACTGTCGGCGCTCTATTTATAATTGAGAGATACCAAGATGCTATGAAAACTTTCTGATGCACAGGCTATCCTTATTTCTTTATTACATTCACATGCAATCCGAAATGGCCAGAGATTATTCACTTTATTGATAAAATGAATCTAAAGCTACAGGGTCGACCTAATATAATTCAAGGATTTTCAAAACTAAGTTGGATGACAAAAATTTTAGATAAATAATTTCAGGTTAGTATAAAGAGATTTTATGTTCTCTTTATTTAGTCCAAGAGTAATAAATTATTAATATTTATTTTTTTAATTTTTCATTACTTATGATTTTATTTTTTGTTTATTTACGCTGCGTAGTTCCAAAATAGAGGTATTCCTCATACACACATATTTCTTTTTTTATCCAAGCAAGATAAGTTCCCAAATGTTGGTTCTATTAATCAAATTATTTGAGAAGATCCAAGATAATATTTTGCTTTATTGTATTTGATGATTCTTTCACCATGTTGTCATTACAAAGATCGTCTCCTTGCATGGTTGATGAAAATTGCATAACACATTTTTCAAAGTAGTTTATAAGTACTACTACTGTCGATAATGATTATTACCCAGTATATGGACGTAGAAATACTAGAAGAACTATTACAAAGAATGGGGTTCAACTAGATAGCTTGTGGGTTGTTCAATATAATCTTTATCTATTACTAAGTACGGAGCTCATATGAATTTTGAATGGTGTAACTAATCCAGATCTATAATGTATTTGTTCAAATATGTCAAAAAATATAACAATAGGATCAGTGCAATATTCTATCAGAATAGAGATGGAGAGGAAAAAAAGATTGATGAGATCCACATGCATTATGATTGCCATTACATTTCCCCAAGCGAAGCAGAATTGATAATATTAGGTTATGAACCCAGTATATAATGATAATGATCAGTTCGACGTGGTAATGAAACACAAATCAATACATCATAGCATGTTTTGATTGGTTCGAGGCCAATAAGAAATATTTGGAAGTGCAGAGTTTGGCTTATTCGAGTTTCCTCAAAAAAAAAATTGGAACTCAACAACAAAAAAAAAAGAATGGAAACCTAGGCAGCTGGATTTGTTCTCATTCGCACAAACATACTATATTTTGTAAGGATCAGGTGATAATATTATGCTCAGTGTCTCCTAAAAGTAATTTGAGGACCCCAATGTCACAATGATATAAAAAAAAAGTTAACGACACGCAATACAATATATATCGTGATACATCTAATCTAAAAGGTTGTGGTTAAATGATAGAGAGTATATTAATGGTATATCAAAATAAGTAATATGGAATCATCACATTCCGTGAGATCTTTATTCGCAACCTTACATGCATCAAAATCTTTAGCACGTCCCAAAAAAGTGTGGGATAAATATTTTGAAGATTTTTAGATGATATTTAATCAATACGTTTTTGTTACGCTTTTGTACATATTAGTAATATTTTAGTCTTTTTACCGTCCTCTTAGGTCAAGAATAAGCTATTTTGCATAGTTTTGCATTATTTAGCCTTTTGCTTAGCTTTTCGACTCTTTATTCAATAATTGGCCTTTCTTAGCCATTTTTTCTTGTTTATCTCTTTTAGCCGAATCATTTGACAAAACCCGGAAGATGAAGACCAAGAATCAGCGCTCGAAGTAGCCAAAAGAACATTTACCTGATCGGATTGACCTTCAAGACATGCACCGATGGGAAAAGACCTACGTCCGACCGGTCAAGAGGACAAATATTTTCATCCGATCGGACCAATGAGCAATCCAATCGGATTCGAACATTACAAATGAAGAATTTCGGGATTTTTTAGTTACGAAACGGTTCTTGGGCCTATTAAACTCAGAAACTTGTAGAGAATAATCATCCTTTCACGTAGAAGACTGGATCATATACATTGGAAGAGATAATTGACAAATTTTCAACTTTTGACCTATAGCCCTTGCGGCAATAATATTTAGAAGTTCGATCGGTTCGGATAATTGTTGAAGACGGAGGTTCGTGACAAGCTTCCCAAATTCAGCGAGGTTCATTCATTCCCCAGAATAATGAGAATTTTTCATTCCCCGGAATAAAAACGATTAGGCAAGATTCACCGTAGTATCGTGATTGAGAAATCTCACGATTTAGTAATCTCTAAACTTTATCTCGTAGTCTAGTTTAATATTTATGTTAGATAATGATTTCGTAACATTGTGTTGGATGTTTCGTGTAGACCGTTTATTATCTATGAACGATTGTTGACATTTTATTTTATGATCATTGGTGATTCGTATTATTCAGTTTCGAATAATTAGTTTGGTTGTTACGTTTTGATTGTGCTTCGTGAATGCATATCAACTGTTCGATTGAATGTCTGAATGAGATTTGGTGGAACGGTCTTTAGAATAAGTTATAAAAACCGTTGTTGAGTTTGTTCATCGATCAAACTACTCTTGCAAACAGGTTGACGACCTCAGAGCAAGATAAGTTATAGAGTTTTTATTAAAATTAAGTACTTTGGTGATTTTCAAAACAAAAACCCTGTTGATCGCGTGTTTAGTATTAGAATTTATGTTCTAATAAACATCGTTGACTCCGTATTTCCACTCCTCAAGAGATTGACCCGAGTTTAACTCACCGGTCTACAAGTGACCCCGTTCTCTTGTGGGCGAGCTAAACCTTTTCAAATGTAGATGCGCATTAGTTTAACTTGGATTTTCAATTTTGAAAAGAGGAACACAAAAGATTTTTTTAAAAGAGGAACACAAAGGTGTTAACGAAGTTTATTCGTGTTAAATTTATATTTGTTACGTTTGTTTTAGTCTTTGGTATACCACTCGATACGTTGAGTTTGTTTGTTGTGTATGCAAGGTCGTAGAGGGCTAAGAGGTGAACTCAGACCAGTCATAGACAACACCAAATGAATAGGAATACCAAGGAGACTATTTCCTTCCCCCGACGGGAACCAATCCGAAGCAACTCAAGCCATCATGGCAAAGAATCCACTTAATGGTGGCCGAGGAACCGGAGGGAGAGGAGAAAGAACAAATGGTCAAGGAAGAGGGCAAGACAACTGCAACCCTCCTCACAATCAACCATATGGCATGCCTCCCGAAGATGACATGCAAAATCAAGATCCTCAAATGGAAATCCAAAATGAGGATGCACGAGCATATGCTCAAATTAAAAATCAAGAGCATGATCGTGTTGAAGAACCGAGAGGACATGATGTCCTTGGAAATGTTAGTCCATTGGCGCACAATAGGGTAACACAACCCCATAATGACTGTCGAGTTTGGTGGCCAGAGCAACCATTCGATAGAATGCCACAACATTTCCGAAACCGAGAGGAAGCCCGAGCTTTCAACGCGTGGGCAAACCAAAGATTCGAAGACAACTATGTTGGAAATGGAGGGCCGGAGCCCCGAAACAACCAACAAAATCACTTTTAATATGAGAACCGAGCACGAGGACCAAATCATCCAAGAAACGGGAGGAACGAGCCAATGTACCGTGTTTGGAAAACTGACAAGTACGACCAACAATATGAAGATGAACAATACAATGTTGGAGGAAGAAACTTTCGTGGTGGCCGAGGGCAACGATTTCCAAATGAGCGCCAACAAGGAGACCTCTTATGCCCGACCATTGGCCCCTATAATTCAGCCATTGTCTTGAGCCTCGCGGCATGAGACTATTATTTGAATTCAAACATTGTAAACTAATTGCCAACGTTATATGGTATGGCAAATGAGGACTCACTCAACTTTATTCGAGAATTTTACGCGGCGGTGTCCGGAGTCCCAGCATTTGGCTTGAACGAGAACCAACTACGGATGAGATGTTTTCCGAGTAGCTTGAAGGACAAGGCTAAACAGCGGCTATTGTCATTGCAACCCAATTCCTTAAATAATTGGGATATGGTGTTTGAAGTTTGTGGGCTGATTCGATTCGGCTCAAACGACGGTGAAACTAAGAAGAGAAATCGCCAACTTCAAACAAATGGATGGAGAATCATTCCACGAGGCATGGGAACGATACTAAGGACTCCTACATGCATGCCCGCATCATAACAATAGTCCTGAAATGGTGAACAACTATTTTCACGAAGGATTATTGCCAAACTTCAAGCAACAAGTTGAGAACAAGTTCGGAGACTTTGGTGACTTCAATGTAGGTATGCGATTTGTTCGAACTTTTGGGTGAAAAATCAAGACAAAAAAGTTTGAGACCAAGGAAACTTAGAGTGAATGAAGTATCAGTATCTAAAGGGGATAATAGCAAACTTGGGGAGCTTACAAAACAAGTTGCCATGTTGGCAGGGATGATGAAGCGAGAGAAAGAAGCAATACAACCATCACATGAAACGTGTGGAATTTATGGAGCATTTGGACATGGTTGCCAATGCTTGTGATGCAATATTTGACGAAGACGAAGACGAGGAGGTGAACGCCGTGCAAGAGTTCCAATCCAACAACAAATTCGGAAACAAGTTCACTAAGGGTTCGTATAATCTGAGCAACCTCAGATACGGGCCGGGAAGTCCCAATTACGTACCACCGCCGAAACAAATGGGTCCTCAATATTTGGCACCACCCCCACCAAATAAAAGTCAAGGAGGACCAAGCAATTACACCACCTATCAAAACAAGGGACACGGTGGTTATCAACAATGTTTTCCGCAAAGGTAAGGTGGTTACCAATAACAACAACCATATCAAGATCCACCACCACAACAAGCTTCACTCCCCCAAGATTTCGAAGAAGAATCACAACTTTAGAGGCAAAGGCAAGAGGTGGAAACTCTAAGCAATCGGGAAGAAACCCTTTAAACCATCGAGGAGAATAACCGAACAAAGAAACAAATGGATAAATTGGAATGATGATAGGGCAAATTTCCGTATTCGTGGCGAGACTTGGAGCCGACCCGACGAAACTCCCCAGTAAACTCGAGCAATCAATGGTCGTACATGTGCTACGAGGAGGCAAGAAAGTAAATAACGGAATCGGAGCGATGGAGGGGGTGGATCATGATCACGAATGCATTTCGAAAGGGAAATCAGCCAAGGAATCCGATCGGATGGGCCTAAAATCCGATTGGTGTGATGGGCAAACAACTTTGTCCGATTGGACGGAGCGAAATTCCGATCGGACTGGAGGAAAAGAAGTATCATCCAACCGAACGGAGCAAAAAACCGATCGGGGTGTTGGACAGAAAAATATATCCGATCGGATGGGGCCAAGTTTCGGTCGGACTAGAGAACAGAAAATGTTATCCGATCGGATAGGAGAAGATATCTGGTCGGATGAAACTGATATGCTGGAGGATTTGAGCGTTCTAAAACAGCAACGAGTCATCCGAGACTCGGTGCCATTTCAAAACAGACTCAGGCCAGAGAAAGAAAGCAAGAAATTCATGGAGTTTTACAATATGTTGAAGAACATGAATTTGAACTTACCATTGTTTGATGTGATCAAGGCAATGCCGGGATACGTGAGATTATTTAAAGAACTAGCATCAAAAGAGAGGACACTAGAGGCATACGAAAAAATAGTCATATCAAATGAAGTAAGTGTAATCTGCCATCAACCACTACCACCGAAAGTGGGCGACCCAAGGAGTTTCTGCATTACGATAACTCTTGGGGATGGGAAAAAAGCGAGAGGAATGCTCGATTTAGGGGCAGGGATCGACTTGATTCCTTACGCCCTTTACAAATGGCTCAACCTTGGGGAGATGAAACGAACAAATTTAAGACTTCAATTAGCCGATCGATCAGTGCGACATAATTTGGGAGTAGTCGAGGACGTTTTGGTAGAAATCGGTACCTTAGTAATCCCCATGGGCTTTGTGATATTAAATGTCAAAGAAATTGCAAAATCAAGCAAGGAGCACACGATTCTTCTTGGTAGACCTTTCATGGAAACATCACACACCTTGATCGACGTGGGCTGAGGAAAGATGACACTTTCAATGTCTGATGAATCGGTTGCGTTTTCATTTAGAGACATTCGAAACGTTCATTCACACTCAATGGAACCCGATTGCTCATATCTCGATTCAGTAGATCAATGCGTTAAAGAACTATTCGGTATCACACCTTTTGAGGAATGGAACGTCGAGGATGATGATTTTAACACCGAGGGGGTGGTCGACTTAATTGAGATCGAAAAGGAGCACGAGAGCGAACATCTATTCAACCCGTGTTAGAACCCAAAGTGGAGTTGAAGCCACTTCCAAGCCACCTCAAGTATGTTTTTCTCTAAGCCAACGAGAGAAAACCGGTGATAATTTTTGCGGAACTAGCCGAGTATGAAGAAAAAGAATTGATCTAGGTACTTAAAAAGTACAAACAAGCTATTGGTTGGAGCACCAGAGATATTAGAGGGATAAGCCCAGTGACGTGCCTGCATCGGATTGAGCTAGAAGAGGGAGCCAAACCAATAAGGGACGGGCAAAGACGCTTGAACCCGACACTTCAAGAGGTAGTCAAAAAGGAAATCTTCAAATTCATTAAAGAAGGAATTATCTACCCTGTGTCCGATAGCTAGTGGGTTATCCCCGTGCACGTTGTTCCAAAGAAAGGAGGCATAACAATTGTGTAAAACGAGAAGGGAGAGGCTGTTCCAACATGCTTAACCACCGGATGGTGCATGTGCATTGACTACCAAAAACTTAATGCAGCAACAAGAAAGGATCACTTTCCACTTCCATTCATGGATCAAATGCTCGATAAACTGGCAGGGCATGAAAATTATTGCTTTTTAGATGGCCTTTCAGGTTATTATAAAATAGAGATAGCTCCGGAAGATCACAAGAAGACTGCATTTACATTTCTTTTTGGCACTTATTCTTACCGGAGGATGCCATTTGGGTTATGCAACGCACCGGCAACATTCCAGTGATGCATGCTATCCATCTTCACCGAGTTCATTGACGACTTCCTCGAAGTCTTCATGGACAATTTTTCGGTATATGGCTCATCTTTCTCTCATTTCTTAAATAACTTGTCTAAAGTACTTGAAGATGTGTAGAGTCTTATTTGACGTTGAGTTGGGAAAAATCGAACTTTATGGTGAAAAGTGGGATTGTGCTTGGGCATGTTGTTTCAAGTAAAGGGTTAGAAGTTGATAAAGTAGAAATTGATGTTATTGAAAACCTTCGACCACCTAAAGATGTTAAAGGAATTAGAAGTTTTCTTGGACACGCGGGATTTTATCGGTATTTCATAAAAGATTTTTCTAAAATTTGCCGCCTGCTGTGTAAATTGTTAAATAAAGATGTGCCTTTTGAGTTTGATGATAAATGTCTTGATGCTTTTAACTTATTAAAGTAAAAACTCACACAGGCACCGGTTGTAGTTTGCACCCGATTGGTCACTACCATTTGAGATTATGTGCGACGCATCTAACGATGCAGTAGGGGCTGTGTTGGGGCAACAAGTCGATAAATTTCTAAGGGTAATATATTATGCTAGTCTCATGCTAAATAGTGCACAACGTAATTATACTACAACCGAACGTGAATTATTTTCCGTGGTATTTTCATTAGATAAATTCCATTCTTACATCGTTGGGTCAAAAGTAATTTTGCACACCGATCATGCGGCCTTGTGCCACAGATTCGTTAAAATCCAAAATAAACCGAGGTTGATTCGTTGGGTTCTCCTTTTGAAAGTGTTTGACGTTGAAATAAAGGATAGAAAAGGATGTGAAAATGTGGTTTCCGACCATTTATCTCGCATGTTAGTAGATAATGAGTCTAGTAAACTTTATTTTATTGATGACATTTTTCCATATGAGGATGCTAACATTGTTGAAAACATTGGCGAGCTTTGGTATGCTGATTTTGTCAATTATCTTGTGTGTAATTTTAACCCTAACCACCTTTCTGCACAATAAATAAAGAGGTTTTTGTCTAAATGCAGGAGTTTCTTTTGGGACGATCCATACCTATATAAACGTTGCAAGGATGGGCTCTATCGGAGGTGTGTACCGGACGAAGAATAGAGCGACGTGTTGAGGTTTTGTCACCACGAGGGAGGACATTTCAGGAGTCAAAAGACAGCATTCAAAGTCCTCCAATCCGGTTTATATTGGCCCTCACTATTCGCCAATGCACACCATTACTGCAAGACATGCGATAATTGTCAAAGGTCGGGCTCGATAGGAAAGAGGAATGAGATGCTATTGGTTCCAAATCAAGTAATCGAAATCTTCGATGTATGGGGCATCGATTTCATTGGACCATTTCCGAAGAGTGGAGATTATGAGTACATCCTTGTTGGAGTTGATTATGTCTCGAAATGGGTGTAAGTGATACCAACCCGGAAGGCTAACTCCTAGATCGTTCTCAAGTTCTTACACGAGAACATTTTTAGCCGTTTAGGAGTGCCAAGGGCGATGATAAGCGACGAAGGGAGCCATTTATGTAATCGTGCTTTCGAGTGGTTGATGAGCAAATATGGGGTGCGACACAAAGTAGCAACCCCCTACCATCCAAAAACATCGGGACAAGTGGAAACAAGTAATCGACAAATAAACGGCATTTTGGAGAAGACAGTGAAGCCAAACCATAGAGATCGGGCGATGAAACTCGTTGATGCATTATAGGCGTATCAGACGGCCCACAAAATGGTTTTGGGCATGAGTCCTTTTCGATTAGTTTATGGAAAGGCTTGTCATCTCCCGGTTGAATTAGTGCACAAAGTGGAATGGGCAATAAGGAAACTGAATATGAATGTGACCGAGGCCAGTGAATTTAGGAAATTAGAACTAAGCGAGTTGGAGGAAATAAGAAACGATTCTTACGAGATGGCAAGGGCAAGAAAACAAAAGATGAAATAAATGCACGACAAAAAGTTTGTTCCAAAAGAATTTGAGGTAGGGAAACTTGCCTTACTATATAACTCACGTTTTAAATTGCTTCCAAGAAAACTCAAGTCGAAATGGAGTGGGCACAAATTTGGGGCCGTTACTTTGTACGACAAGAAAATCAACACCACGTTCAAAGTTAATGGCCATCGGGTAAAATTACACCATGGGGGACCCATTTCTAGAACTGGTCGTGAGTTCATGCTACTTGACGATCCACCTCAAGACTCTTGAACTAAATGAGGTAATGTTTAGAAAAGGACGTTAAAAGTTTCACTTCTTAGGAGGTAACCCAAGTGTGTTTTATCTTTGTACATACTTTTCATTCTAGCAGTTGTTATTTATGCTTTAAATTGCTTAGAAAGCTTGATATGAACCTTCAGCACAGATTTCCGATCGGAGGGATGAAGAACCCGGTCGGATCAAATTTTCTGGGATACCATCCGACCGGACAATGGTAATGACCGACCGGGCAGGAAAATGCATACAATCCGGTCGGAAAAAATAGTATCCGATCGGATGTTGCGGTGAAATCTGCTAATTCTGGACACAGATTTGGTAAGTGAATTATGCAATGTAAGCCTGATTTGATGAGGATTGCGTAGAATATATGGTGATTTTTGATTTCTTATTTTTAGTATTCAAGAAAAAAAAATTTAGGAACGTTCTGATTTGCAAAGATCCTTAGACTCCCTTCTCATAAGCCTCTTACCCCTATAAAAACCCATCGTAAGAGTCCTATTTCTCCACAACTATCTTCTTTAAAAAATTCCATGGTGTTTGAATATTCACTGGAAAGCATGAGCGGAAACCCACCTCCCGTTAACCTTGGGTACGAATGGCTAACTAGAAAAAAGTATGAGGATATGGTGGAAAGATTTGAAAAAAAATTGGAGGAGCAGCGAGAGACAATGAACGAGCTAAGGGACGACTCCAACTATATCTACGAGGAGATCACGCTAAAGGAGGACATATCCACGCTCCATAAATACTTGTCCAAAGCGGACGACGATATCATCAAGCTGAAGGCTAAAATTGACAAGATGGAGGAGGAGATGAAAAACCTCAAAGACTTGGCCTATGGGACTAACCCCGATCCCATGCTCAAATAGCGTTATAGGATCTTAGTCATTTATTTACCTTAAGTTTATGAAATTATGATGAGGATTTGGCTAGTTTGGTTGAATTTCTAGCTTAAATAAAAGCATTTATGCTCAATTATTAAATAAATATTTATGCTTGAATTATTTATTATTATTTAACGAATTCTTCATGAGTATTGAAGGGACAAATCGATGTACATTATTTAATTAAAATACAAAAAAATTACATATACACAAAAAACAAAAAATATATAAAAGAAAATATATAATAGTAAAATTAATTTTTTACGACGAATAGTACCATCTGACCGGATGGAGAGCACTATACGACCGGACCAAACACTCTGGACTTGCATCCGATCGGACAACACCATAATCCGATCGGACGACTACGCAGATTTTATAAAAGCCAGGTTTCTAAACCCCAAAAATTTCATAATTCAGTTACATTCTCTCTTATTTTTACAGAGCAAAACAACAAGATCGTTTTCAAGACAACCCTAATCCCGAATTCTTGCAACAAACATATCCGATCGGAGAACTAAACTCAAGCAATTTCATCCGTTCAGACGAAAAAGATCAAAGCCCAACTTGTTCCTTCAAACCTCAACAACATGAATCTGCGATTCGAGAGGTAAAACGGCTTGAACTCGTACTCTTTAACTGCTTGGGAGTTGATTTGCAGGGATTGTGAAAAGGGGGGCGATTGTTGGGAGAGATTGATGTTGCTTTTTAGTGAAAGTTTGCTGCACGGAAGGTGTTGAACGATAGTCCAGAGAGAGTATTTTGTGCTACAATTTTCGAAATCTTGTCGAAATGGCTTCCGGTTTGCGAACGAGAAAAGGAAACAACTCGGGGAGAAGATGGGGGAAAGAACTGAGCAACGTCGGGGGAGGCTTGGCTCCGTTAAACTTGATCGATGAAAGGGAGGTGGCGTTGTTTAAATTCTTGATCCCAAGGGACGTCTACGATCTTAGATATATCGATGTTGACTTTTCAAACTGCAAAATCACATTGGGCGATAAGACGGCGGAGAAGTTCATGGTGGGCATCAATGCCCTCAACTTGGAGAATTAGGCGGAGGTTAAGCTACCCGGGCATCGAATTCTTATGTTGGAATTCTTTACAACGTACAAGACGGTTGCCGATGGCTCTTTCAATTTCTTTCTCCACGACCAACCCTTCCATACCTCAAAAAGAGACCTAGACGACATCTTCAGAATAAACAGCAACAAACCGGGGGACGACTCGTTTCAACACAATTATTACGACAAGAAAGTTTGATGTACAAGTTCTTCATGCAAGTATTTTGGGGAAGGAGGACATGACCCGAATCTCATCATCCGAGTTACGAGCATTGTGGATCACGCACAACTGGGGTGACGCAAAATTGTATCCAATCTTGATCGGAGCGATAGAAAATGTTCAAAGAGTGAACAATAAGAAGACGTCAAAGCTCACCTTTGGAACATTCATCACCGAGATCGAACGGCACCATGGCGTCGACCCTTACGATGATGATGTTGTATATCCGAGCATGCCTATTCTTGTTGAAAGTAGAACTTTCAATGGTCGGAACATATCCATACTGACCTTCATGATGGGCGCAGAGAAGATGAGGGCCGAAGCCGTTGAGGACACGGACGACAACAAGGATGACGAGGATGAATAAGAGAATGAGGAAGATGACGAGGACGATGAGGATGATGGAAACACGAGTTTTTAAAGTTACGAGCAGGATAACTACAGGGGAAGCCCGTACGGAGAAGGGTCGGGTGATCACTATTATTACTCGGAAGCGCGATGGAGGCAGCAACAGGATTTCCAAGTGAGCATGATGGATCAAATGAGGCAAATGAGACTCAATCAAGAAGAATACGCTCGGAACGCTCGCCAGGATGCGTGGGAGGCAAGAGAGGAAGCAAGGACGTTTCGAGTTTCCTTGGAGAGATTCGACGCCAACATGACACAAATGAACCAATATCTCGCCAGTTTGAACGACAATATCCAAGAAAACCATGGATACCTTGTCTCCATTGATGAACGATTGACGAGGATTGAGAATCGATACCCACCACCACCACTGGACAACATGGACCAATAAGCGGGCCCGTGCCCCAATTCGTATCATTTCTATCCAAACTTTTATTTTCTTTTAGTTTCTAATTTATGTTGGATGCATGAGTGTCTGTATCTAAATAATTGATTCGAATTTACGCATGATTGAACTGTCCCTACCCCATTATTATTTATTTTGGTCACCAACCAGGAGTTTGCTAATTTCTTTTTACATGGGGGGTGAAATCGATCGAAAATCAACCAAAACAGGTATTATCTGGTCGGACAGGAGGTATATCCGACCGGATAAAACAAACTGTTTTATTGTCCAACCAGACAAGAACAATAACCGGTCGGATATCTCAATTACACCTCATCCGGTCGGACGGATGCTATATCCGACCGGATGGAACTGTTTGCATGCGTAATTCAAATCGCTTTTATCGTTTTACTTACTTTTTGTCATTTCATTTAGTAACTACGTATGAATTAACCAACTTCTTATTTCAATCTATGTCGAAATCATTCCCATGCTTATTGTGTTTGTACTGGCATGCCTGTCGAAATCATGTATAGTGTGGTTTATTGTTAGAATCTTTTGGGTTTTTTAGTGCAAAATTTTCAAAACCTATTTATATATATATATATATTTTTAACAACACTTAGTCGTTAACAATTTTTCAAAGCTTTCAAAACTGGATCACCTTGCTTTCAAAGTTTGAATAAAACCCATGTGAGAAGCCTTGTGTGATTACCAACATTACATGCTTTAATTCGATAAGTGTTTTGAGAAGTCTCTAAGTTGCACGTGTACATTTGATTTTGAAAATGACGAGAGGCACATATAAAACCCGACTCCAGCTATATTCAAAAAATAAAAACCACTATAAATCCCTAATAAGCCTTTATTCCATCTCTTTGTTAGCCACGAACTTAATTGTAGCTCTTATTTCGAGTAAGTTTGTGAGATGAGAGTTTATTTATCATTTATCTATTGAGATTGACGATTGCAGGGTGGGAATTAGTGGAGTTTATAAAAAGAAAAAAGAAAATAAAAGAAAAGAAAGAGAAGAAAAAGAAAGAAAAAAAAAGAAAAAAGAGAGAGAGAGAGAAGAGGAAATTATGGGTGATTAAGTTCATAAGAGCATCCATATGTTAAGTATAAAGCCTATTTATAAAGGCAAGTGCATATTGGTAGTTCGGGTGTTGGGTTAAGGAATAACCTTATTTATAAAAGTTTGGAAATAGCGATACATGGTTGTTTTTGGAGGAATGAGGAGCAAAATTTTGCTCTATGCTTAAAAGTATTCGATTGAGCGAGTTATAGATTGCATTTGTTTGCAAGTTAGCCACACATATTTATATATTACACACCTTAAAAAAGAGCCTAAATTAAAACCCTAGAAAGTCCTAATTCGATTCTTGATTTAATGTGCACCCATATGCGATGTACGAGTCTTTGATTGAATGTGTTGAGGAATTTATTTTTGGCAATAATTCCTTTTTTGTTATTTGCCTTTCTTGGGCACAAAATAAGTTAGGAAACTAGATTTAGGAGTATATTGTGTTTCCTAGTATGTGTACAAGACTTTAATTATTCCTAGATTGTGTTTAGGATTTGTTTTAGGTATTTACCAAGTTTAGGATTCTAGGTTTGTCTATTTAAGACAAGGGGATTCCTAAAGCTTGCAATCGATCTTTACGCACGGGATTTTAATGAGGAGATCAACGCAAGACGCACGGCTAGGACTAAAGAACACGAAGACTACTTGAAGCCATTGATCGAGATCGACAAGTGATTCAAAGTTGCGTGACCAACGGAGAAGAGCTTGTTCAACTTAGGCGACAAGTATTTAGTATCATGTGTTGATACTTTAGTATTCATATATTACTTAATATTTATGTATTGATCGAAAAACAAGGAAGTAATATAGTTTTCAGGTTTGTACACCCAAGTTCGCAAGTACTTTTACTTTTGAACAGAATTTGTTTAAACCGTGTTCTTGAATTTATTTTCCGCTGCATATTATTATTTTACTCTGGTCGATGTTGTTAACCAGTGTTTTTAAACATTGACAACAACATCGTAAATCTGAGACTTATTTTTAAAACCATAGACTTTCAAATTCTACAATTGGTATCAGAGCGGGTTACTTAACCTTTTAAGTATTGATCCTTATTTTTAGGTGCTATGGATGCTCAAGGCAACCCAAGGCCACTGATTCCCAACGGATAAAATTATTCTCTCTTGAAGCAGAGGATACGTTGGCACTTAAAAAGCATTGATGAATGAGCATGGAGAACCATCTTCGTTGGATGGGAAAAGCCACGTGTCACTAATGGTGAAGGCGATACCATTCCCAAGAAAGAGGAAGACTGGACTGCTGATGAAGTGGCTGCTGCGAACTTGAATTCTAAAGGCATCAACGCCTTGTGTGGTTATGTAGATGCAAGTTACTACATAGTCATCAAGAATTGCGATTCAGCAAAGGACGCATGGGACGCATTCCAAAGGGTGTGTGAAGGAACTGCGAGCGTGAAGAAATCAAGGCAGAGAATGTTGTTGTCCACGTTTCAAGCGATGAGAATGGATGAGAAGGAGTCGATCATGGACTACTCCATGAGATTATCAGACATCACAAACGAGTGTAGAGAACTTGGTGAGGCAATAACTAACTCTCGTCTTGTAGGAAAACTGCTGAGGTCTATTTCCAAAAAATATAATATGAAGGTGGTTGCCATAGAAGAACCTAAAGATGTTGATAACATTGATTTCAACACCCTAGTTGGAAACCTTAAGCAGTATGAGATGGAACACCTTGGTTCCAACTTAAAAGAGAAGAATGTTGCTTTCTCCTCAGACGCTAATCCGGACAACTACGAAGATGATGAGGAATTTGATTTCAATAGGATTCTGAAAAAGATGGAATCCACTAAGCTTGATGAAGACCAATTGTCTTTTGTCACCCAACGTTTCAATAGTTTCTTGAAGAAGAAGAATAGCCTTAGAGGCTCAAGTACGAAGACCAAACCACAGGTGTCTACACCAAAATTTATTGGACGTGCTCTTCCTAGATCTCAATCCACATCCGCACTCCCAAATGCATCCAACCCCATGAGACCTCTCAGTGAGGTGCAATGCCATGAATGTAAAGGTTGGGGACACTACAAGAATGAATGTCCAAATACTCTTAGGAATAAAAGCATGGTTGCGACTGACTTCACTTAGGATGTCGATGATTCCGAGTCAACTGATCCTGTTCCATCCTTGTTTACCCATGTTATGTGGGACGACGGCATCCATGTTGATATACTTGAAACCAACATCATGTGCTTGAATGCTGAAACTACTGATTACCAAAAGGAGTACGGACTGGTAAGTGTTGAGCACCAGCAACTGTTTGTTAGCTGGGGAAAACAGGTTCTCAAGGTCAAGGCTCTCGTGAAAGAAGTGGAGAAACTGACCAAAGAAAAGGATGATCAGCTGGACATAATTTTCCGTTTGGAGACACCTCTTACCATGAAGGATGCTGAGTTAGAAAAGATGAAAACCGAGTTGACAATGGTCCAAGGAACCATATTAAATCTGAACAAAGGCAAGGCAAACCTTGATGAGGTCTTAGAGATGGGCTTCCCAGAAACCTCAAAGCATGGAATTAGTTTTAAACCAGATCAACCAACGTAAGTTCCAAGTCAAAATCAGAAACCGTTCAAACGCCACAAAAAGCGAAGGAGATAGTTCTTGTGCCATCATTGTGGTGAACCAGGGCACATTAGACCTTTTTGCTGGAAGATCATAGGCGAGAGAAGACACTTTCAGAGAACTAATGCCTCTGCTAATTTCAATGTTGATTTCATCATACCAACATCAATACCAACACCAGGTTCAAACAAGTGTGGGTCAAGAAGAATAACGTCAAGTGTAACATGATCCATACCTCCCTAAAGTCCCACGTCCATGGAGCCTGGTATTTCGATAGTGGATGCTCCAAGCATATGACTGGGTCCAAGGTGCTGCTTTCCAACATTATCAGATTTCGAGGTGTAAAAGTAAAGTACGGTGGAGGCGCAAATGGCCAAATTGTTGGCCAAGGAACTCTCCATGTTCCAGGAATTGTGACTCTTGAAAATGTGCTGCTGGTAGAAGGACTTACTGCAAATTTGATTAGCATAAGTCAATAGTGCGATGGAGGTTTTAGTGTCAAATTCAACCGTGAGAAGTGTGAAGTCTATGAGGAGAATGGACCTTGTATTCTCACTGGTCAAAGGACTTCAGATAATTGCTACCAAATCCAAAGTGATGCTTTTTGCAAACTATCCCAATTAAGTGATGCTGAGTTGTGGCATCAAAAGCTTTTACATGTGAATTACAAGATGATGGACAGGTTGGCCAAAGAAGAAGTTGTGAGTGGGCTGCCTAAGCTCAAAACCAAGATTATACCTGTGTGTGAAGCATGCCAGAAAGGAAAGCAGGCAAGAGTACCACATCCAATCCAGCAAAGTCTCACTACATCATCTTGCTTTGAACTTCTACATATGGATCTCATAGGACCACTTGAGGTTGAGAGCCTTGGTGGTAAGAGGTATGTATTCGTTATTGTTGATGATTTTTCTAGATTTACTTGGGTATTTCTAAAAGAAAAATCTGAAACTTTTGAGGCTTTCAAAAAACTTGCAAAGAAGCTATGTGTGAGGTTTAATGTGAACATTGGTAGGACTAGAACCGATCACGAAAAAGAGTTTGAAAATGCATCCTTTTCAAAATACTGCACTTCGGAGGGTATAAGCCATGAACTTTCTTCACCTATTACTCCTCAACAAAATTGCATAGCTGAACGTAAGAATAGGACTCTTGCTGAGATGACTAGAACTATGATCATTTCTAATGGAATTGCAAAACGTTTTGGGCCGAAGCAATGAGCACTGCATGTCATATTACAAATAGGGCTTACTTTAGACCAGGTTCATGTGCTACTCCCTATGAGTTATTGATGGGTAAAAAACCAAACTTGAGCTATTTTTATGTGTTTGGATGCATTTGCTATGTGCTCAACAATAGAAATCATCTAGCTAAACTTGACTCAAAGAGTGATAAGTGCATTTTCATGGGTTATTCCCAAAATAGTCATGCATATAGGTTGTTYAAHCTTAGAACTYGAAGYAKGTTTGAGTCAGTAAATGTCAAGTTCGATGATCTAACGAGTGGAGTCAAACTTAACGAGGATAATGATCTGGTTTATGATCAAAATCCTCAAGAAAATGTCACTTCTCCTTCAGTTGATAGTGCAGGTATTGAGAACAAAGATGCAGGTGCTGAATCCATAGAATCGAATGATGTTGATACCAATGTTGTTACTGGGATACCAACATCAGAACCAACATCGAGCCAAGTCGCAGAATCTGATTCAGATTCAGAAGAAGAAGATCCAACTGATCCCATTGATCTTCATCAAAGGGATATACCATCCAGAATCCAGAAAAACCACCCTGTGGGCCAAATTATCAGTGATTTAGACAAAAGGAGTACAAGATGGAGACAGATTAATTTCAAGGAGATGGTCAGGTACGTATGTCTATCTACTAATTGTTCTAAGATTTATGATTCTTTGTATCTTTCTAAAATAGAGCCCAAGCGAGTGGAGGATGCACTCAAGGATGAGTTCTGGATTCGGGCAATGTAAGAGGAGCTGGACCAATTCGCCAAAAACGATGTTTGGGATTTGGTGCCACGACCAGAAAATTCCCATGTGGTGGGAACAAAGTGAATATTCAAGAACAAGACTGATGAGGCTGGCAACATTGTGAGGAACAAAGCTCGAATGGTTTCACAAGGGTATACGCAAATTGAAGGAATCAATTTTGATAAACTTTTGCCCCTGTTGCCCGCATTGAATCGGTAAGGCTTTTGCTTTCTGTTGCTTCTTATATGAAGATTTTATTGCATCAAATGGACATTAAGAGTGCTTTTTTAAATGGAGTCTTGAGTGAAGAAGTGTATGTTGAGCAGCCTAAAGGATTTGTTGATCCTCAAAAACCAAATTTTGTTTTAAAACTGAAAAAGGCTCTTTATGGTTTAAAACAAGCTCCAAGAGCTTGGTATGAAAGGCTAACTTAACATTTGATTTATTTGAACTTTAGACAAGGGGAAGTTGATAAAACTTTGTTCCTTCTTAAGTCCAATAAGCACAACTTAATAGTCCAAATTTATGTGGATGATATTATTTTTGGATCCTCGAGCAGATGGTCAAGGAGTTTGTTACTCGAATGTCCGATACATTCTAGATGAGCATGGAAGGTAACCTCTCATACTTTCTTGGTTTACAAATCAAACAGCTTGATGATGGTATTTTCCTTTCCCAGGCTAAATATGCTAAGAACTTAGTTAAAAAGTTTGGTTTAGAAAGTAAAACTCACAAGAAAACGCCGCTGGGAAAAACTGTGAAGCTGTCGAGAGACGATGTTGGTAAGGGTGTTGATGACACCATGTATAGAAGTATGATAGGAAGTTTGTTGTATTTGACAGCAAGTAGACCAGATATTATGTATAGTGTGTGCTTATGTGCTAGATGTCAGTCTAATCTGAAAGAGTCACACTTAAAAGCAGTTAAAAGAATAATAAGGTATATTGCTGGTACAACTGAACTAGGTGTGTGGTACACAAAAGATACTGGTACTGAACTTGTAGGGTACACTGATTCGGATTGGGCTGGGGATGTGGTATATAGAAAGAGTACTACTGGGGGGTCTTTTTTTCTGGGTAACAATTTAATCTCTTGGTACAGCAAGAAGCAAAATTGTATTTCTCTTTCTACAGCTGAAGCCGAGTACATTGCAGCTGGAAGTGCGTGCACACAATTACTGTGGATGAACCAGATGATAGAGGACTAAGGTCTGCACAGTAGCATCTTGACTATGCTGTGTGACAATTCCAGTGCCATTGACATCTCCAAAAATCCAGTCCAGCATTCTCGAATCAAACACATTGACATAAGGTACCACTTTATTCGAGACCTAGTTGAGAGGAAGATTGTTAGCCTTGAGCATATTAGAACTGATAATCAACTTGCTGACATCTTCACTAAGGCATTAGATTTCGAGACCTTATCTCGTTTGAGAAGAGATCTCGGTATGTGCATTGTTTAACTAATGTTGGTTTGTGATGTTGTGACACCTCTTATCAACATCAGTCACAACATCTGTAGACTTTTGAATGCATTTTTATCTTTCTTTTCATACATAATCCAAATGCATTGAGTTTGATTGAAAGTGAAATAAGGTCCTGTGTTGCAATAAAAGTGATGGCAAAAAGAACCAACCTCTTCAATTAGGTGATTGTGGGATTT
>BMAC01000426.1:87534-100928 GCA_014905375.1 Phtheirospermum japonicum | reverse complement strand
GGATTTTTGAGATCCTGCTCTTTTTCACGTGTCGAGTCAATTTTGTGTTTCGACTCTTTTTGAGCTCGACACGTTGGGCTCGGATTCTTGCTCTGCTCTTAGCGGGCAAAGTGTTAATGGGGTTTCCGTGAATGAGATCGACCTAATGAGGTCGGTCTATATCCCCGTTTAGTTTTGGGCTTGAGAGCCCCTTGCTTTGTCGATCTATGTTCTTGATAAGTAATGAGAACTGAAATTTTATTGATAATATTTCTTAAGGTATACATCATTCCAAGGGTGTGCAAATTTCTTTCCGTCTAAGTATTCTAGATGGTAAGCCCCGTGCTGGAGGATTTCTGATATCTTGAATGGTCCCTCACATTTTGGTTTGAGGGTGCCTTGGTTTGGTCCAAAAATGCGTTTGAGTACCAGGTCACCAATTTTGAAGTTTCTGGCCTTCACTTTTGAGTTGTAGTAACATTTTCTTCTTTGTTTGTAAATGGCGTTCTTCAGTTCGGCATCCATCCTTTTTTCTTCAAGGAGGTCGAGTGCAGTTCGGCAGGCTGTGTCATTTTTCTCTTCTTCGAAATGCGCTACCCGGTAGGAAGGTGTGGCGATCTCAAATGGTATTACCGCTTCTGACCCAAAGGCCAGTGAGAAAGGAGTTTCGTCGGTGGATGAGCGTTGTGTTGTTCTATATGACCATAAGACACCGGGTAGCTCCTCTGGCCAGCTGCCTTTCAGATCTTCCAACTTCTTTTTCAGCGTGTATTTGAGGATCATGTTGACCGCTTCGACTTGTCCATTCGATTGAGGGTGGTATGGTGTGGAGAAGTTGTTCTTGATATTCAGTTCCCCGCAAAATGCCTTAAACCTCTTGCTTTCGAATTGTTTGCCATTTTCGGATACTATTGAGAACGACACTCCAAATCTACATATGATCGATTTCCAGATGAAATTAATGATCTTCTGATCAGTTATAGATGCCAATGGTTCGGCTTCTGCCCATTTGGTAAAGTAATCCACCGCCACTACCGCATATTTTACTCCTCCTTTCCCTTTGGTAACGGACCGATCAGGTCTATTCCCCATATAGCGAACGGCCATGGCGAGTATATATAATTGAGGGTTTCTGCGGGAGAGTTTATCTGGGGTGCAAACATTTGGCATTTTTCGCATTTTCTGACCTTCTCAATCGCGTCTTTTTTCAAGGTCGGCTAGTAATATCCCTGTCGGATGAGCTTGTGAGCTAGTGATTGTCCTCCAGCATGGTTTCCACAGATGCCCTCATGTACTTCTCTCAGCGCATATTCCGCATCCTGTTCATTCAAGCAGCGGAGTAAAGGAATGGAGTACCCCATTTTGTATAATAGCCCATCCACAATGGTGAACCGAGCAGACTTTGTTCGTATTGATTGTGCTTCAGCTCGGTCTTCTGGGAGCACTCCTTCGCTCTAGTAAAGTAGGAATGGTTTCATCCAGCTCTCCCTTCTGCTTTGAATTTCTTTACTCTGGTCGGCTTGGCTAGCTGAGTAAGCGGCAGCGGCATCGAGTGTCGTTGTTGAATGGTGGCTGACCGTCACTGTATCCAGTTCCTCTATACCAAGGCTTGATGCTAACTTAGCTAGGGAGTCTGCTGGGACATTATCATTTCGTGAAACATGGATGACCTCAGCTTCAAATTCAGCTAGGCGTGCTTTTGTGAGTTCGAGATATAATGCCATTCTGGGCTCCTTAGTTTCATATTCTCCGTTGATCTTGTTCACCACTAGTTGGGAGTCGCTCTGTATTTTTAAATTCTTGATTCCCATTGAGGCAGCCACTTCCAGACCAGCAAGGAGGGCTTCGTACTCAGCCTCATTGTTAGTCAATGGGAACTGGAAACGTACGGCTGAGCAGAAAGGCTTCTTTTCAGGATTTACCAACAAGATTCCAGCTCCAGCTCTTCCAGTTGTTGACGACCCATCGACGTACATGCACCACTCTTCAGTCTCTGTGGGAACTGGTTCGACCGCCGGAGTGAACTCAACTATGAAGTCGGCTAGGGCTTGCCCCTTAATGGCTGTTCTTGGTTCATATGTTATGTCAAATTGTCTGAGCTCGACTGCCCATTTGATCATCCTTCCTAAAGTGTCAGGGAGGTGCATGATCTATTTCAATGGGAAGCTCATCAGTACAACTATTCTGTGTTCCAAGAAGTATGGGCGTAACTTTCGTGAAGAGGTGACGAGGGCGAATGCTAGATTTTCCATGGCCGAATATCTCAGCTCGGCGTCATGTAGGGCGTGGCTCGTGTAATATACCGGGTGTTGCCCGTGCTCGTCAGTTCGGACGAGTGCCGAGCTGACCTCCGCCGCTAAGACAGCTAAGTAGAGGTACAACGGCTCTTCTTTTATTGGTTTTTGTAAGGTCGGAACACTTGTCATGCATTTCTTCAGCTCTTCGAAGGCTGCTTGGCATTCCTCAGTCCATTTGAAAGTCTTGTTTTTCTTGATTGCTTCGAAGAATGGTTTGCACTTATCCGTGGATCTAGATATGAAACGATTCAGTGCGACCATTTTGCCAGTTAAGATCTGCACTTTCTTTATGCCTATAGGAGGTTATAGTTCAGTTATAGCTCGGATTTTATCTGGGTTGGCTTCAATGCCTCTTTGACTTAACATATAGCCTAAAAATTTTCCTGAGCTAACTCGAAAGGAGCATTTCTTTGGGTTTAACATCATTCGGTAACGCTCAAAACTGAAAACATTTTATTCAGATTATCGACGTGGTCATTTGAGTACAAGGATTTGACGAGCATGTCGTCTACATAGACTTCCATAGTCTTTCCTATCATACTAGCAAACATCTTATTAAATAGGCGCTGATAGGTAGCCCCAACATTCTTCAGGCCAAACGGCATCATGGTGTAGCAGTAGAGACCTCTCGACGAGTAGAATGATGTGTGCTCCTGATCGTCTAGGTGCATCGGGATCTGGTTGTACCCCGATTAGGCGTCCATAAAGCTCATCAACTCGTGTCCGGCTGTTGCGTCCACCATATAATCAATGTGAGGGAGCGGATAGGTGTCCTTTGGGCAAGCCTTGTTGAGGTCTGAAAAATCAATGCATAGCCGCCACTGGCCTGTTTGCTTTTTGACAAGAACTGGGTTAGCTCCCCAAACCGGGTACCTGACCTCGCGAATGAACTTATCGTCAAGGATCTTTACGACTTCTAACTCCAATGCCTCGTATCGGTCCGGGCTGAGCTTCCTCCTCTTCAGAATCACCGACCTGATATTTTTGTCTATGTTAAGTCTGTGGCAAGCTTGCTCTGGGTCGATGCCCTGTATATCAGCGTGTGTCCAGGCGAAGACGTCTTGATTTGCTTTCAGAAAGCTTATCAGCTCAGACCTGATGGGCTCCTTGAGGTCATGGTCGACCCGAACTTGTTTGTTCGGGTCGAGTTCACCGAGCGATACCCAATCTAGTTCCTCTACGGGCTCAGCGTGGGTAGCCTTTCTCTTCAAGCTTGGCTTCCGTGGATCTAGTTCATCCTCAAGAATTTTCAGGTCAGCTCCGATCTCTGGGTCGGCATTCTCTGCTCGGTAATTGAAGTTTTCGAGCTCCGACATTGGTTCTTTCCCAGGGCGCCGACCTCGATCCCTGCTCAGGTCGGCGTCTTCCTGCTCGGTAGGCTTGAACTCGGTTTTTTCAGCTTATTTTTCTTGTTCTTTGTTCTTGCTGGATATTTTGAGTTTGGCATTCTCTGTTCGGCAGTGATGCCCAGAGATCTCTTTTCTTGTCTTTTCATTGTTCTGTTTGCTTTGGCCGAGCTCGACGTTTTTGCTGGTGTCCTGAACGGAGCTCGGTCTTTTCTCTATCTCTCCTCCTGTGAGCTAGACAGACATTTCTGAGCTCAGTACGTCCTTGTTTCTCAGCCCTTCGCTTACTTCCTCAATCGGTTCCTCGTTCCTTTTCATCTACTCAACCATGTTCATTTGCTTTGGCCTGATCGAACAACTGCATTCCCGAGCAGCCACTTGGTCTCCTCGATGCTCGCACTCACCTAAGATGCCTGGGAATTTGATTGATTAGTGGTAGACTGACATTCCACCTTTGAGGTCGTAAAGGGATGGTCTGCCGATGAGGGCGTTGTAATTGCTCGGGACATCAACCACTTTGAAGGTTGTGAGTATGGTCCTTTTCTCTTCTCCCGTGCCGAACTCCACAGATAGTCTAACTTGGAAAAGGGTCTGCACATAGCCGCCACTGATCCCCCGGATCCTGTCCTCACACGGCTCGATGTATTCCTTCGGCACTCTCATCCTTCGGAAGGCTGGTAGGTAGATTATGCTTGCGTATGCGCCGAGGTCTACGAGGACTCGATGAGGTCGGATTTCCAGGATTGGCACGGTGATAACGAGGGCGTCCGAATGGGGATGATCCAGCGGGGCTGCATCTGAATCATGGAAAGTAAAGGATGACACGAGCTTGTCCTCTTCCTCAGGTTGGTCATCAAAGTGAAAAACGTCAGCCCTCATGACTTTTGTTTTTTGAATCGAGTTCCTAGCGTCTCTGATCATGATTTTCCTCTTTCTGTTTGAAATTTCTTCCTCAGCTCGTCTCGTATTGATAAAAGTTAGAATTTCTCGTGGTGCTCCAGTTTCGGCTTGTGGGGGTGGGGGCGGCTGATTATTTCCTCTTCGTTCTTGTCTGGTTTGGTGATTTTTTGAGAATGGCAGTAGGTTCTGATCATCGCATAGTTTGATCAGGGCACGAACCAAATCGTGGCATTCTTCTGTGTTGAGCCCGATGGATCCGTGGTACCTACAAAATCTCTTTTTGTCCAGCAAAGAAGGGTCATTCTTGATCGGCCGAGCTGGAGGAAGAATATCAAGGTCTTTGATCCGTTCAAAAATTGTGGCCGCTGCCATCGAGTAGACCTCGTTGTACTCTGCGAGGAGGTCTGTGTGTTTGTCCTGTAGGAGTTTTTTGGACATGATCGCTTGAGAGCTTGGATTTTTGTCAACTTGACGGGCTGATTTGTGATGCTATGGGAAGGAAATTACTGGAGCTGACATGTTCTGCTCGGCTGCGATTTGTGACGCGGCCAGAGCGAGGAATTCTGGGAAGGTTTGCGGGTCTTGCTAGTTATTTACCCATTTGAAGAAGGAGTTGTCCGACAATCCGTTCTGAGCTAGGATGAGCAAGGCTTCGTCGCCGCACGGCTGAGATTCTGAGATTGCTTCGTGAACTTGGATATGTATCTCTTCAGCGACTCGTTTGGCTGCTGTACTATGGTAGCAATAGCTCTCTTGGGTGCGACGGTGGCCTTAGAAACCATAAAGTGTCCTCGGAATGAGGACCTCAGCTGTGGCCATGAACATATTGAGTGGCGCGGAAGCAACTGGTACCACCTTAAAGGGACTTCGTCCAGTGTCATGGAAAATATTCGGCACCTATAAGTGTCTGACGCGCCGAGCATGTCCATGTAGTTCTGGTAATGACCTAGGTGAGAATCAGGGTCGCTGCTCCCCTTGTATAAAGCAATTGGAGAGGTCTTCAATTTTCCCTCCAGTGGTTCAGAGAGGATCTGGGTAGATAGGGGAGACTCGTCGTCACATGCCGAGGTGGTTAGTGCTGGTCGCGAAATCGGGTATATGGGTCGAAGCGGGGGAGTGATTTGCTTGGCCTCCAGCTCGGCGATTCTCTGTTTCAGATATTCCAGCTCTTCCGACTCCTCATTTGGCTTACGCGGAATGCTCATGGCCACATTCTTACTGTTAGCCGATTTTGCTGGGTGGTCTTCCTGTGCTTTGCTAGCTGGCTTTCCGAGCCGGGCAAACACATTCTGGATGGAGGAGAATGTGAGATGACGCGCAATGGGAGGCCTCTCAGGCCTGCTCTTAGCATTCAGCTTCATTTCCTCCTCTAGCCTTCTTTTGCCATTTTTCTTTGCCGCCTCTCGGGCTGGGTCTGACTCCGCTTGCCCTTCCTGAAGGTCAGCGTTCTTGTGGTTGCTGACAAGAGCTTCTGGAGTCAAGATTGATCTTGCTGCCTTCTTCATCATCTCCTCAAATTCCTTAGCAAAAGTCGGGTGCTGCATGAACGACCTTACTTGCTCTGGGTCGAGCTCATTTGGACCTGATTGCACCGTCCTCTCCTGGCGCTCCTTACCAGGATTTCTTCTTGAACTTTTTGAAGGATCCATATTGATTAATGGGATGAAAAGAAAGTCCTTTTTTCTTTACCAAACTCAAATGTGACGAAGAGCTGAGGTTCAGTTCCTCACAAAAACTGAAAAAACCGGGCATAAAACAGAAGACGAAAATCGAAGAGCTGATTGAGCACGTGGGACTGCAGATCACAAAAGACCTTCTTCTAGCGCCATTTTGATTATATTAAGAGTAACACAACCAAACATAAAACCAAAAATTAACAGGAGAACCGCAATCAAATAGTAGAGAACGAGTAGGAAAAAGTGCTTAACTTTTATTCCCAAAAAATCAGATCGGATCGGCCTTGGCCGGGTCCTTTTACAAGTGCTCAATATCAGATTACAAGCTTTCTCTCTCTAAAGCTCTCTACATTTCTCTCTCTAAAAAATTGGGGATCCCTTCTCTCTCTCTTGGAGAGGCTATTTATAGTATTCTATCGAAACCCTAATCGTACACCTGTCATTCTCCTATTGGTCCTCCAAAATATCTACTCTCGTATCCACCACCTCAATGCTGACCTCAGACATTTTCCGCCGATTTAAGGCCGAAATCGGATATCTCTCAACCCGAATTTACCCAGACTCGTCAGTTAAATATCACAGTTAGACTTGTTGAAACCGTCGACTAGTTGGAAATGAGATAGCCCAGATGTTGCATTCCTCAGAGAAGCTCATCCAGTTCAGGGGGATACCCGAGCTCAGCAGCTCGGCATCGCTCTGCTCGGTGCCTCGGGACGAGAGCTTTCGGCGGGTGCACGGAGGGGCTGGCGCCGATGGTGAAATTCTGCTCGGCATAGGGGGCCGAGCTCGGCAGCTCGGCACCATTATGCTCGGCTCCCTTGGCGCGGGCACTCGGCAGGTGGCGCGGAGAGTTGGCGCCCGCGGCGAATGTCTGCTCGGCATGGTGCCGAGCTCGAAAGCTCGTGAAGGTTCTGCTCGGCTCCTTTGGCGTGGGCTCTCGGCAGGTGCTGGTCCGTTTGGCAGTTCTGCTCAGCGCTCCTAGCGCGGGTACTCGGTAGGCCGTGCTGGTCAGCTAGGCGAGTCTGTTCGGCACTCCTGGCGCGAGCACTCGGCCGTGCCGGTCAGTTCGACAAGCATGTGCGCGGTACTCGCCTACTCGGCGTGGCTGCTCAGCACAGGACGTAGGTCATCCATCCTGTTCAGCATCACCCATCTCGGCACCGTTGTCATTAAGCCACTCTTCTAGGTCGGTTTAATCCGTTCGGCTCGGATCCACCTCCAGGGATTACCGACTATCAACAAGCCCTTGAGCATGGATTCGGACACGTGTGGTCGAGTTCGGGCTCATCGAACCCTGGTCGTCCATGGGAGCCGAGCCATCTTGTGCACGGGATTCTTTGTCCCTTCATCCCGGTCCCACCTGCAGTTTGACCATCTCGTGCTCCGTGACGGAAGCTTTTTCAGGTACTTTGTGTAAGCTTTGGCAGGTTCATCCTTTTGCACTTTGGAATCTTGCATGTTAATGTTTCTTGGATTCTTGTGACTCAATAATGGTCTCTCCTCCCTTATTACTTTAGACTACCTCTTATTTTCTCATTTTCCAGCCTCTTCTTTCTTTCTCTACATTCGAAACTCTCCCATTTCTTAAGCTCCCATTCTCGAATCTTCAGTACCTTTTACATATCTCCGACTTTCTGTTCGGCCAACGTCGCTCCTCCTCCTAACTTTGTCCGGTCATTCCTTAGTTGTTGCCAAGGTAATTTTATTTTCTCCTCTTTCCTTAAGCCTTCTTCATGTCTAGTAGTTTGGGTTATTCCCCAGATAGTTCCCGAGGGTATGAGGGGGATGGTCAGGGCGGCGATCAACCTATCTTTCCATCGGGTCCGTAATCCGGGTCCGGATTTGACCAATACCGTAGTTTTGGCACCGGGGAGATTTTTGGTCAAGGGAGACCCTTCGCCTTTGAACAATTTTCAAATGAAGATTTTGGTGGTTATTCTCAGTTCGGGCATTCTCAATCCTTCAGGCCTGGTGGTCAGTTTGGGCAGGGGTGCTATTTTGGGCATAGGAGTGGGCCTTTACCAGGTCACAACGCGGCGTAGATAACTATCCCGGCGGTGGCGTGTCCGGTGTGTCAGCTCTGATGCCGAGTTTGAGTCCAGATCGAACCGGGGCCGCCAGTGAGGATTTTGGGGTTTGTTTGGCCGATCTGGAGCCCCTGGACGACCTCTTTGGCCCGTACGAAGATGATACTCAATGACCGCAAGGGGCAAAAAAATCACGGAAGCCTAAGGTTGTGGCGAGGTCGGCGTCTCCCGAGACCCTCGCCTTTTGGTCGGACTGGCCGGGTGAGCATACCCCGATTGGTCATTGGAAGAGACCTCCCCCTCACGAGTGGGATGACCAGATGCTTAAGATAGCCGTGTTGAAGAGTGAGCTCGTTGACAACAACTTGGTTGTGTATTGAAACGAGTACGGAGTGCCCGGGTCGGTTCACCTCTTCCTTCCTTATGACGCCGAGAAGATTCACTGCCCGCCAGTCTTATGTACCACCATTTTTTATGACAGTTTGCGTTTTGGTGTCTCTTTCTCGCTTCCCCGGCTCCTAACGGACATTTTAAATGAATTAGGACTCCCCATTTTTCAGCTCCATCCCCTGTCCGTGGCTCGATTTTTGGGTCTATTTGTACTTCTCAGCCTCAATGATTGGCCAGCCCCCACTTTCGAAGACCTCTGATGGCTCTATGTTTTCAAAGCTGCTGGAGGGGCTAACTCGGGTTTTTATTATAGCTCGGTTCGGTCTGGCACCTTCAAAAACCTCGTGATCGGGCTCCCCGACTCTCTTCACGACTGGGAGTACCGCTGGTTCTATGTCGGGGGGGGACTGGCAAACGAGGAAGTCCGAAGGCTCATACTACTCTCCCCCCAATTGTTTTACGAAATTCGGTTAGTGCAGCGTCAACCTTTTCTCCTTTATTTCGAGATAATCCTTATTGTTTGTTCCTCTTTTCAGCAAACCAGAGACCGGTAGGCCCCAGCTCAGAATTTCTTGCTTGTCTATTCATAATCTTGGATTCCGATCCGTAGCAGAGGAATTACAGAATATTGCTTACGAAAGCCAAGCTTAGAAGGACCGGACTCAAGGACTCATCTCTTCGTTCTCAGCTCGAACCTACTATTCCTGGTGAGTTCAATAACTCTATTTTGTACTTTGTAATTGAGGTTTCGTTCATTTTGCTTGGTATTTTCTGTAAAATCGAGAGATATGTCATTTTGTGTGTTTGCGTCCGTGTCGATTTGCTTTGCCGAACTGAGCTCGTTAGTTCGACATTCTTCTGCTCGGCAGGGCCACCTACTACTTTTGTCATCGGCGCCCCAGCAAATTTGTTTAGCCGAGCCGAGCTCGTCTGCTCGGCAGTTCGGTGGTATTCCTGCTCGGCAGGGGCGTTCTGCCATTTCGGCGCCAGGTCTCATGCCGGTTTTTGCTCGGCAAGATTTCTACTCGTTATGGGTGCCCGATGCTTTTGGCGTCAGCGCCCGTGCCAATTTGTGTCGTCGAGCCAAACTCGGTAGCTTGATAGCTCGGCCTTTTTCTGTTTGGTGTTGTTACGTCTGTATAGATTGCAATTTTTATTTGTATTTTCCTGAGTTCCTCATTTTGTGCTTGCAGTGTTCTATCCTTACCTCGACCGAACCATGCCTCTTTCTGCACTTGATCGGGCTTCTAAGTTTCTGGAATTGAAAACCAAGAAGCCAGCAAAGAAACCAGCGGCTAGTGGCTCCAAGAGGAAGAAGAAGGCCAGCTTGTCGACTCCATCTGCTCCTCCTGATTCTTTCCCCGCTCCTCAGGTCGGTGAAGGGAGCTCTCACAAGGAGCCCATTGCTGTTGATCATGAGGAGTTTGTGTATGGAGGTCCTTGTCCTACGTCAGCTCCTCACGTGTATGACTATTCGAGGTGTTATGCTCCTACTGCGACTGGAGGATCGGTTGGGTGTTACCCCTTCTCCGAGTTCTCAAACAGTGTTGCTCGCAATTGGGGGTCGAGTTTGGACAACTAGGTTTCCGGCTTCGACCCAGACAGCCAATTGGGGTTCTCGGAGGCGAACCTTTGCCGGGCCTTTGCCTCGATGAAACTAGCTCGGCGGGTCTTCTCCGACCTCCGCAAGGATCATGCTCGTCTACATTGGAAACTCTCCCATTACTTAAGCTCCCATTTTCGAATCTTCAGTACCTTTTACATATCTCCGACTTTTTGTTCGGCCAACGTCGCTCCTCCTCCTAACTTCATCCAGTCATTCCTTAGTTGTTGCCAAGGTAATTTTCTTTTCTCCTCTTTTCTCCTAGCACGAGCACTCGGCCGGGCGCACCGGTCAGTTCGACAAGCATGTGCGCGGTATTCGCCTACTCGGTGTGGCTTCTCGGCACAGGATGTAGGTCATCCATCCTGTTCGGCATCACCCATCTTGGCACTGTCGGCATTAAGCCACTCTTCCTGGTCGGTTTAATCTGTTCGGCTCGGATCCACCTCCAGGGAATACCGACCATCAACAATATAGCTTTTTAATTTTAATCTTTTATTTTATAAAATTTATATAATAAATTAACATTACAAACACCTATAGTTATATAACAATATAATTTATTCAGAAGAAAGGGGAGAAAAAAGTGGAGATAGAGAGGCAGATCGAGCAGAAGAGAAGAGGGAGGAGTGCGTAGGGTTTTTCAGCCGACCGGTTTTAAATCAATTTACTTTATTTTACATTATTATATATATATTAGCTTCTTTTAAACATTTATAAATAATAATATTTAAAGAAAATATAACATAAAAGGGGAAATTCAAAAATAATAAAAAAAATATGCACTTACACTGAGGCGTCCACCTCAGGCGCCTCGACACTTTAAGGCTGATATGTTACCAACATGATTTAGTCAGATGTGGCAGCCTCGAACCGATTTCCCCAAAACGGTTCTGAGGCGCACCTCGAGGCGTACACCTCGTTCTTGTTTTGAAACACTGATTTTGGCACAGAATATAAACCTCTCCTGTAAGTATTTTTCTGATAATGGGATTTTGCGTAAAATTTCTTGTTAATATACACTTAAGAAAAATGGCACTGCTGAGAGGAAACACATACATATAGTAGAAGGTAGCCTTTTTCTACTAGCAAAGTCTTATGTTCCTCAAAGGTATTGATATGATGCCTTTGTTATTAATATAATAATAATAATAAATACATAATAAACACATATATGTATAAAATTATTGAAAATTGGAGATTCAGTCCGCTATCTTACTCCATTAATTTTTAGACTTTTTGACATCCTTTTTTTTTTGCCTATCGCATATGATTGCTCCCAAATTGTTGAGACTGAACTTGAAATTAACTATAAATTTTGCAGTAGATAAATTAATAATTTGAAATCAGCCACCAATTACAAACTGTCAGTCTAGTATTAGCTAATTAATTATAATCACTCAAATTTTTGGTATCCCGACCGAAGGGGACCACCCGGTAGGTGTTCAAGGCTTCGTTTTAGCCTCTTTTTGGGGGATGATAACCGGGGGAAACACGGGCAATTGCAAGCATTTTCCTTGCACAAGAATTCAAGACGAAGCCCTCTACGTTGCCTACAATATCCTCGTGCACATCATTTTGTGCAAAAATGAGGCCACCTACGCGACCAAGTCCGAGCTCTACGTTCTACAATGTCTTGTTGCCAGTCGTCAAGTCCGGCTATACACGTTAATCTTGCAAGGACTCTACAATGTTACTAAGGGTGCGCCGGGTAGCAAGACGCCACTCCTTTCCTTCGCACCATACATTACCGGCCTCGCCTTCACTTCGGGTTCGAGCTGGCCGAAAACGGACTTTACTACCTTTGACACGTGCCCTCGCACCCCGAGTAAGGTCTTCGACTCAAGGAGGCTCCTCATCTCGAAACGACGAGGATGACGATATGGAGGCGGCCTCATGTACTAATTCGAGCCCGAGCCCCGATTGGGGACAATTTTTCGAGGAAAACCAAGCATTTCAATTGAAGATGTTCGACAAGCTCCAAATCATTGACGACAAGATTGATTCGAACCACGAGCAAAACCGTCGGAGCTTGTGGAAGCTGCGCGCTCTCATTTCGAGCCTTGAGGAACGGTTTGAGATGGCTTATCCCCATCCAAGCATGGACGTTGATGAGAACCCCGACGACGATGGTTCCCGCGAGTTCTAAAATCTTTGTATCTTTATTTTTGGCTTTTTAATATTAAAAAAAAGGGAAAAATGAAAATTCCAAAAATATTGTTATTTTCTTTGCTTTTGTTTGTTTTGTTTTTCTTAGGGCATTTCCTATTGCACATATTGAAGTGATGGCCATTTTCATAAATCAACAAGTAGCGGCTCGGCCTTTTATTTTAGGGATGTTTTCTTTTTCCTTCCTCTTTTTGGTTTTTGGATGTATTTGTGGCAATCAGGAGATTGCCGGGATTTTTAGAGAGGGGGGCGGTCGAGTGTGATTTGTATTGCTTAATTGTGTAATTTTTAATACTTGGCCTGTAATAATTATATGCTTAAAACGTGATTAATTGCTATTTCTGCGCTTAATTGTGTTTGTATGGCTTGCCTGTCGAAGTTAACTATGTTTGATTTGATGTTCTTGTCTTTTGAGCGTGTGTAAGTGCATAAATTTTTCAAAATTATTATTTATATATTGTAAAATGGTACTTGGACGCAATTGATTTCGCAAAACCTAAAAAGCAGCGTCAATTCAAAACTTTTTCATGCAAAAAGCCTGTGAGTAGCCTGAGTGATTATCATCTTTGCATGTACTTGAATGAAGTTTTGATTTGATATCTCTTTGAAACCGCTGTGTGTAGTCTGACTTTGAAAATGAGGTTAAGGCACAAATAAAACCCTATTCCGGCCATATCCATATATTTTAGCCACTATAAATTCCGAATGAGCCAATCATAGCCAAATAATCCATGCCTTTAGCCATGAGTGTTTTTGAGACCCCTACTAACCCATTAAAAGCGTGGGGTAGGAGTTCGTATTTTTATTGGTTATTTGAGTCTTGGAAATTTTTATTAGGAATTTATTATTTTGTAAGTAAGGACCACCATCTAAAAAAAAGAAAAACCAAAAAAAAGAAAAAATAAAAGGGGATATAAAAAAAAGAAAAAATAAGGATGGTGAGTCTAGTGAATTGTTTTAGTCATTGCCTACGCCGCTAATAAAGGCTTGTATTTATTGATTATTTT
>BMAC01000426.1:53790-83270 GCA_014905375.1 Phtheirospermum japonicum | reverse complement strand
CTTTCGAATTTTTCGATCGAGCACGTGGAGCAATTGATGACTCCAAATTACAACAAAAACCTATAGAGAGTGTTTAATGACGAGGGCTAGTCGAGGCACTAGTTCCAAACGAGCACAAGGATAGCACGAAGCTAAAACCGAACGGGAATCCCAACAAGTTAAACCACCTAAATCCACTAAATTCGATCGACAATCTAAACATCCTAACAAATCATAAAAACCGCGTCACTTCGCCAAGGGTCCAAACAACAATATCACACACGTTTCTCAAACTAAAACAAGCAAGCATACGACGAAATGAAAAACCTAGGACGATCCTAACCACCCCACACTTAAAACCTAGCAATGTCCTCATTGCGTAATTAAGCTAATAAAAGCGGTAAAAAGTTGTAGGGTAAAGAAAACGCCCCTATCTCCGGGCTCGTGTCGTCGTGGTTGTGCAAAGGTCGTTGTCAGGAACCGAGGTAAGCAACAAGATATCTACACGGTTAGGCAAGGTGGAAAAACTTGCACAAAAACGAACTATGTACAAAAACGAAAATATTTTTGATTTTTGATATTTCTATTTTGTTTGGATTTTTTATTTTTATTATTTTTTTAAATTTGTTTTGCATTTTGAGAAAAAAAGGTGAAGATTAAGGTTCGTTGGGCAGTCGATCGACTGCCATATTTGGTCGATCGACCGCAGTCGATCGACTGTCGGCTGTCGATCGACTGCTCATGCCAAAAGTTCAGAATTGCCTGGAATCCAGTCGATGTTGAACCACTAGTCGATTTGGCAGTCGATCGACTACATACCAGTCGATCGACTAGATATGCAGTCGATCGACTGCATTTCAGCAGCCAACCTCCATTTTCGACCCTCTTTTGTCCCAAGCCTCCATGGCTGAACCTACACAAACCCAAAAACTCCATTAACACTACTTAAAGATAGAATATACACAAAATTAAAAGAAAAACAATAAAAGAGTTAAAAAGGGTTAGAACGTCATGGGTTGCCTCCCACGTAGCGCGTTTGGTTAACGTCGTTCACTCGACGATTATACAAAAATGTTATCCGGGATCCAAGAAAAGGTGACGGTCATGCCACGCCTTGGTGTTCTCGAGCAGACACACCGGGTGATCAAAATCACCAAGGCGGGAGCGTCGGGCAAGCCGAAAGATCGAGACATCGAGAACGTGGGCTTGCTTCGGTGGTCGTAAGAGTGAGTAGTCGACCATCCACACGTGATCATCCCAAAATGGGTCGGCGTGCTTCTTCGTCTCCCCAACCGTTGTCCCCGTTCTCTCGACTTTAGAAATAATCGTAGTCGGGCACGAGAGAGTAGGACCCAACACATCTCCCTCGTCATCTTCCACCTCCTCTTGTTTAAGTTGGAATAAAGTTTCGTGTGGTGGCGAAAGAGGTTCGATCAACTCCACATCCTCCAAGGCCGGCACAAATACTTCTTCCTCGCCTAAAGCAGGTAATCTCGACAATCCAAGTGCCGTTGGAGGCCCCGAAGATAACAACTCCTCACTTTCCACTACAACCTCTTCAAAATACCCGAGAGGGGTGACGTTGTCCTCTGACCCATTCTCCTCGTTCTCTATATCTACCTCATAGCACTCACTTTCTGAAAGATCGTCAAATCTCGAATTACCATCAACAACCGTGGGCACCGCCTCATCAAAGAAGGGTATCTCCTCGAGGTTTGGTTTGTTTAGCTCACCCACGTCAATGGCCATTTGCTTAGCGTGGGTCTCCATGCGATCGAGGCTTCCAACGAGCTCGGCTAAGAGAGACTCCACGTCCGGGAGGGGGGGCGTAGACGAATCTTGAAAGAGTGAGGTATAAGGGTTATCGCTCGGAGTATATGAGCTCGAGGTGGGTAGGTTGTAAGGATCGTAGCTCGAAGGTAGGTTGTAAGGATCGTAGCTCGAAGAATCGGAATTATAAATCAACGGAGCATACGATTCAAAATGGGGGTAAGAAGATGGAAGGGCGAGGGGAACATATAGATCGTCCAAACTCGGGTCAAAAAGAGCACGAGTCGGTGCATAAGGATCTATGCTCTGGTTGTGGGGGTATGAGTCATAATGATCGGAAGAGTAAATCCACTCTTTACCGATCGAAGCATACGGATCGTCATATTTGGGAGTTGTGTATGGATTTGGATATTCGGGAATTTGGATGTAAAGGTTGTCGTATGGCAAACTAGCTCGGTAGTTTGCCATCCTCGGCCGGATCAATCAAGCGGCGGAGGCATCTCTTTATCGTTGAGAGTGTGGGCGGGCATAGTTTGGTTCTCAAGAAGGGTTTCCATCGTTCGCTTCTTGATTATTGGTGATACTAGCGGAGGGAACGGGATGTGGGACCTACCCTGCACACATAGCAAACGACAAAAGATTACGCGTATCGAGTGTAAAATAATTAGCTAACAACTATTTACGACGACAATAAGAATAATTAAGAATGCCATTGGCCTTAATCCATCCCCAGCAACGGCACCAAAATTTGATCGAAGATTTCTCGACGCTCTAGAAATCGTCTCCGCAATAGTACGGAGTCGACTGTAGGTGCGGTGAGTTGTCCCGAGTCGTGTCTCTCGAGGATGGATGTAATCGGCTGTCGGTTTTCTTATTCGGTCTTATCGTCGGTTTTACTTAAACTAATTTAACCCTAGAAAGCGATAATCATTTTTTTTCGGTTTCTATAACTAAGATTAAAATTGAAAATTAAGATTTAAAAACATTAAAACATTTAAAGGAAATTAAAGTTTATATTAAAAACGATCAATTTAAACTAATTAACTTATAAAAACTTAATTATTTGAAATTAGTAAAATGGAGGGAAAATTAAAGTCAACTTATTTGAATAAGTCAACATAATTACTTAGTATTAATTAAGGGTTTAAAGATGAAGATCTTAATAAACTTTTACTAACTTAGAAATTGATTACAACTTAATAACTTAAAAGCATAAGTTCATAAGCTAGAAAGCTAGAAAATGAAATTGAAAGTTTGAAAAACACAAGAGATACTAAACTATGATCCAAAGCACAACACAATATTAAAAAGAAATAACATGGAAATGAAACTAAATTAAAGGAAAGGAAGTTACCAAATGTTGATTACACAAAAGCTTGAATGAGAAAGCTTAAAAGTTGATGGATCTTCACAAAAGATAGCTTGAAACAAAGCTTGAACATAAACTAGCTTAAATCTAAACTTAACTAATCTATATCTAATTACTAGAATTTATAGGAATTAAAATGAAGTAAAAAGATGAAAAGCTGCTTTTATCTGGTTTTTGGGAGAGCTTCCTGGGGAAGAAGCTCTGATGCAAGTTGTTCTCTTGAAATGACGTATGATTGCTTAAATCTTCAAAATTCCTGCTTTTCAGTCGATCGACTGAGAGAAAGCAGTCGATCGACTGCAGTCGATCGGTCTTGTCGGCAGTCGATCGACTGCTCCGTCAAAATTGGCCTGAAGCCCTGTAATTCAGTCGATCATGGAGGCTCAGTCGATCGACGGCAGTCGATCGGCCAGGTAGGCAGTCGATCGACTGCCTTGTCAAAAACTTCAAAACTCGCTGGAATCCAGTCGATTTCAGCCGGTTCAGTCGATCGACTTAAAGATCAGTCGATCGACTGAACATTCAGTCAGTCGACTGGATTCCAGTGCCCGGCTTGATTTCTCGTCCTTTTCGCGTCCGCCGATTTATCGAACCTCGTCCGTTGCGCCTCCTTGCTTTGTCTGTCCAATCTCGAGTCGAGTATAAACGATTCCAACGAGCATGGGCCCCGCTTGGACGTCCTACGGCCGAGAAAAACGGAAACGTGAAAAAAACTACGAAAATAAATAAGAAAAATGTACAAAAACTAAGAAAATCTAAAAATACGAAAAACGGCCTACCCGACTCCTAAATCAACAAAAAGCAAGCGAAAAACACGCAACGTGAAACAAAAACGAAAATGAAAATATGTACAAAAAGATGCAAATCATATGATACACTTGCTTCGTGATAGATTCTTATATTCATACTGTTAGATTCGTTGCTTTTATTTCCTAGTTCTTAAGTCGAATAATTTAAGTATTAGTTGATAATTTAGTTTACGATAATTAGTTTGATTAGTTTTAAATTCAAAATTGCTTTAGTTTAATGATCAAATCAATTCTTAAACCCCCCCGATGTATATGTATTTATATTATTAATTGAGAAAAACATCTAGAGACCAAACAATTGTTTCCTCGAGAGCTTCGACTTGAGTCAAACTGACCACCCTACAAGTTACTCGTACTCTTGCGAGCAAACTTACATGTTTTTAATTAAATTTCTTAAAAGGGGTTCACAAAAGTTTAGATCAATAACATTATCTAACCGTAATTATGAGTCCAAGAATATTTTATGTCTGATGGGTATGCAAGGAAGGTGATCACTTCAATGCGACCTTGCCCCATTCATTGACAACATCCACCGTTCAAATCCACCGAGACCAAGACCCGTTTTTATTTCCGAGAATGATTCTTCAGCAGCGACTGATTTTGTTTGCGATCAAGTTCCCGACACAATGTTGGGAGCACATTCGATTCGGAACGGCGATTCCCCACAAAGATCACCACCACGCCCCATTCGAAATGGGTGTGGTAGTGAACCAATCGTTTTGCAAGGACAACAACAACCCCGAGCCTACTGGGCTAATTACCAGCAAGATGTGGAGAACATGAGAGGAGACGAAGGAAGAAATGGAAGAATCGACCAACAGCACAACATAGTCCATCACCAACCGAACGTGGCATATATGAGGCAAAACGAAGAAAGGAACGACGATCTCAATCGTCAACGCAACATCAAAAACATGCCATTGAGAAATGAAGATTTTTTTCAGCATAACAAGCATGCTAACAATCAAAGACACGTGATTGGTTGGCACATCAAAACCGTGGTTACAAACAAGACAATTTTGAAGGGCGATACGAGCACGACAACGATTACGAAAGAAATGCTTATGACAACCGCTACGAAAGAGCTCAGCACCAAGTTAGAGAACCAATGGGAGATAGAGCACCTAGACAGCGCGACTTGGCACGTCTGATGGTTGTACCTTTTAGGTCTGCTATTGTTCTTGGACCAACCGCAAGAGAAGTGGAGATCAAACCACACCAACTTAATTTACTCCCGACTTTTCACGGAGGGGACCATGAAGACCCTTTGGCGTTTTTGAACTATTTCGTTGATGAGGTTGGAAGATTTGTGGTTCATGGCCTTAACCAAGAGGAGGTGAAAATGATTTGTTTCCCATATAGCATGAATTACAAGGCGAAGTCATGGCTACTGCCCCTAGAGCCTGGTTCATTAATTGACTGGGACATGATCAGCAAGAAGTTTTTAAATCAATATTATTCAGCACAAACAATAGGGCATCTTCGGAGGCAAATTGCCACCTTTGAACAGTTGGAGGGAGAGCTATTTCATGAAACTTGGGAATGTTACAAGACATTTTTGCAGGCTTACCCCCACCACAACTATTCTCAAGATATGACTAACCAATTTTTCTTCGATGGTTTATTGGACCATGGGAAATGAGAAGTAGAGATAGCAGCAAGAGGAGACTTCGGAGACTTGACAGCCACAGAGGCAAGATGAGTATTAGAAAAGCAAAGTGAGAAATCTAGACAAACAACCTCTCGGCCTCGTAAAATGAAGGTTCATGAGATTTCCATTCCCGATTCTTATTTATATGACGGCAAGTTAGTCAAGGCGAAATGTGAGGAGATATTTGACGAGAAATTAGCTGCTTGGAAGGCCGAGCGAGCTAGCAAGGCCGCTGCACAGAAGATGGCCGCAACATGTAACCAATGCGGATCTTCCCAGCACCTAGGTGACATATGTCCCAACAAATTGAGCAGCAAGAAGACGTTAATGCAATTTAGAATTATACGAATCAAAAGAAGTACACTACGCAATGTGATAATCCTCTCTTCAAGTGGGCCCCAGGAAATCCAAATTATATGCCACCCGATCTTCAATATCCACCACCACAACATTCTCAAGCACCATTGCCACCTCCACAAAATAATTTTCATACGCAAAGGCAGGTGCCTACAACAGCTCGGTCAACGGATCAACTATTGGTTTGGTAGCAGAATCAAGTGGCCTAAACTCTTAAAAATCAAGATGGACTCGCTGACGTTAGAAATGAAATCACTGACATGAAGAAGGCTATCCTTGAGAATACAGTTGGGCAGAGGAAACTTGAAACAGCAATAGTATAATTATCGACTCACCTGGCCAAACTCTCAGACGAGAAGGGCAAACTCCCAAGCCAAGCTGAACAGGCGTCAGCAGTTCATGTCCTTCGCAGTGGGAAGAAGATCGACAATAGAATAGGTAGCCAGGACGATGAAGTCGAGGACAAGCTCGAGAAAAAGGCACCAAATCCTAGCAAAGGCGATGATCCTCAACTTTTAGATCAGCTGCATAAATCTGCTAATCGATACGTTCCTGGATCCATTCAAGGGACGATTCCAAACAATGCCATTGGCGAAAACGATGTGCCTAAGCTACCACTACCGAAGCAATCAACAACACCGATCAAAGATGTCATTCCCTTTCCAAGCCGTTTGCGTCTAGCAAAAGAGAACAAAAGGTTGATGGAACTTTATAACTTATTAAAGAAAGTCAATATCAACTTGCCACTTTTGGAGGTAATCAAAACAATGCCTGCTTATGTGAAGTTTTTCAAGGAACTTGCCTCAAGGGAGAGACGCTTGGCGTCAAACTAATTTGTAACAATGCCGAAGCAAGTTAGCGCGGTTTTAAGAAACCATTACCACCCAAGGAACGCGATCCTGGAAGCTTATGCATCACCATTTCATTGCCTAATGGACAAAAGGCAATATGAATGTTAGATCTTGGAGCTGGAGTGAATCTACTGCCGTATTCTCTTTATCAAGAATTTGATCTTAGACAACTAAAGCCGACAACCATGCGACTACAATTGGACGATCGCTCAATCCGACTACCCTTGGGGATAGTTGAAGATGTTTTAGTACAAGTTGGAGAACTCGTAATTCCAGCTGATTTTGTAGTTATAGATGTGGGCGAAGTACTGGCTGAAAGCACTGAGCTTACCATTTTGTTGGTGCACCCTTTTATGTCTACCTCCCACACACTAATTGATGTTCACAAAGGAAGGATGACCATGACCATTTCGGGCGAAGAAGTAACGTTTCTTCTTAAGGATATTCATAATACCCCTACCCCTGCCATGCTAGATGACTGTTCGTTCGTTGATCCCGTTACATCATGCATTCACGAGCTTATGGGAGTCATGGTCTTAGACGAATTAAGCAATGGGGACGATGCCGGATCTTGGAGGAAGGAGGAGGATACTCAAGAAGATGACTTCGGTGAGGAGCTTGATGAGTTTGACGACGAGAAGCATTTGAGTGGTGAAGATCTGATCGAATTACTAGTTATTGACATAAATGATATTATCGAAGAGTTTCAAGACGGGCTAGACATGAGGAGAAGGATACCTATATTCGTGCAAAAAGTGGAGTCAAGGCCTTAAATAATTCGTTCAATGTATGATTCCCACGACCCAAACAAAAATTTTGCACGTACAAAGAATAAGGGCGAGGCGTTCAACAGCACTTGGATACCGAAAAAGAAGAAATCGAAGGAAGTTCGCTTAAGGGAAATTAAAAACTCGCAGTATGAGGTAGGGCAGTTAGCACTGTATGATCACGCACGTAAGTTTGACCTAACTGATTTCGAGGCTGCATGGAGGACCGTTCTTGATAAATGAGATCGACGAGTATGGAGTAGTCACGTTGTATCATGAAGTCGGAAAATCATCTTTTCAAGTTCACAAACATAGACTAAAACCGTATCACGATGTAGGAAAGAAGAATAGAGATCGCTAGTCGGTGGAGTCCGAAGATCCACCATACAGTTGGAATTAAACGAACGGAATAGCATCGAGCAAGGGACGTTAAAGTTTTGCGCTTCTCGGGAGGCAACCCGAGCTTTTTGTATCCTTTTGTATTTTATTTTCATTTTATTTAATGTTTTATGTTGGTTTTTAATTGTTTAGAACATATGGAAGAACTCGAACGAGAAGAATTGATCGAACAAGTGAAGGAAAAGTCGACCCAGAATTCCGCCCGCGTCGACGCCGAGACTGCTCGCGTCGATCGACGTGGCGTCGACGCACCAGCCGAGAATCGCTCTCTTTAGCGTCGATCGACGTAGCATCGATGCGACCCCGGAACCAGCCTAGAAATGTTTAAAAATTGGATTTTGACCTGTCAACCCGACCCATAGCCTCTTGACCCGCGGGAACCAGCCCAGAAAACAGCTTAAATTCGCTCTCTTCTTCTCCTTCTTCTTCATATTTCAACTTACAAATTCTATCTTTTCTCTCAAAAATTACTTACTTTCCAGCTTTCTTTCCTTACAAATATTAATCACATTAACCAAAATTCCCAGAATTCTATTCAAAACCAACATACGGGCTAGGAGGGCATTGGAGCAGTTTTCCAGGCAAGTTTCAAAATTCCGGCAAAAGCGGTTCGTATAACAACGAGGTACTTCATTTAAAACTCTTTTGGAACTATAATAAATTGTTGTTGGTTGTGTTGGGAAGTCTTTGGTGCAAGGATTACTCAAATTCTTTGTTGGTTGAGCACGCACGCCAAGTGTTCGACAAAATTCCCCAAAGAAGCAAAGAGTTTATTTTTCAAGAATTTTCATTCCTGTTCGCGTTTGTATTGATTTACTATGTCTCGAGCAGGTAAACGCAATGATATTTCGGGGAAATACGGAGCACCGTTCCCTATCAACGACAAAAAGGATGGGGACACTTTTAAGAATATTCGAAAATGGGTGTTTGCGACTCATCGGATTTTGAACGTCAACGGAATTGAAGAAGAAGCCTCGAATGGCTCGGAACACCACACTGACCTTTCTCGCTATGTTGATGGCCTCGGTTGTGGGGACTTCGCCCAAATGCTCCTCCCCAGATTTAGCGAGCTTATGCTCGAATTCTTCTCTACTTTGGTAATCTGGAACGATGAGACTTTCACATGTAGAGTAGGTGGGAACGATGTTCACGTGAACGAGGAGATGTTCGACAACATTTTTTGTTTCCCGACCGAAGGGTACCACCCGGTAAGCGTTCAAGGCTTCGATTTAGCCTCTTTTAGGGGGATGACCGGGGGAATCACGGGCAATTTCGAGCGTTTCCCTTGCACAAAAATTCAAGACGAAACCCTCTACGTTGCCTAGAAGATCCTCGGGCACATCATTTTTTGCAAAAACGAGGCCACCTACGCGACCAAGTCCGAGCTCTATTTTCTACAATGTCTTGTTGACGGTCGTCAAGTCCTGCTATACCCTTTCATCTTGCAAGGACTCTACAATGTTACTAAGGGTGCGACGGGTGTCAACATGCCACTCCTTTCCTTAGCATCATACAATACCAGCCACTCCCGTCACTTCGGGTTCGAGCCAACCGAAAATGAACTTCGCCCACTCAGGACAACTTTACTACCTTTGACACGTTCCCCCGCACACCGAGTGAGGTCTTCGACTCAAGGAGGCTCCTCGTCTCGAAAAGATGAGGATGAATGATATGAAGCAGGCCCCACGTACTAATTCGGGCCCGAGCCCCGATTGGGGTCAATTTCTCAAGGAAAACCGAGCATTTCAATTGAAGATGTTCAACAAGCTCCAAATCATTGACGACGAGATTGACGCAAACCACGATCAAAACCGTCAGAGCTTGAGGAAGATGCACACTCGCATTTCGAGCCTCGAGGAACGGTTTGAGGTGGCTTATCCCCAACCTAGCATGGACATTGATGAGAACCTCGACAACAATGGTTCCCGCGAGTTCTAAAATCGTTGTATCTTTATTTTCGGCTTTTTAATATTAAAAAAAAGGGAAAAATGAAAAATCCAAAAATATTGTTATCTTCTTTGCTTTTGTTTATTTTTTTTTTCTTAGGGCATTTCAAATTGCGCACGTTGAAGCGACGGCCATTTGCATAAATCAACGAGTAGTGGCTCGGCCTTTTATTTCTGGGATGTTTTCTTTTTCCTTCCTCTTTTTGATTTTTGGATGTATTTGTGGTAATCAGGAGATTGTCGGGATTTTACAGAGGGGGGCGGTCGAGTGTGATTTGTATTGCTTAATTGTGTAATTTTTAATACTCGGCCTGTAATAATTATATGCTTAAAACGTGATTAATTGCTACTTCTGCGCTTAATTGTGTTTGTATGGCTTGCCTGTCGAAGTTAACTATGTTTGATTTGATGTTCTTGTCTTTTGAGCTTGTGTAAGTACATAAATTTTTCAAAATTATTATTTATATATTGTAAGATGGTACTTGGACGCAATTGATTTTGCAAAACCCAAAAAGCAGCGTCACTTCAAAACTTTTTCATGCAAAAAGCCTGTGAGTAGCCTGAGTGATTATCATCTTTGCATGTACTTGAATGAGTTTTGATTTGATATCTCTTTGAAACCGCTGTGTGTAGTCGACTTTGAAAATGAGGTTAAGGCACAAATAAAAACCCTATTCCGGCCATATCCATATATTTTAGCCACTATAAATCCCGAATGAGCCAATCATAGCCAAATAATCCATGCCTTTAGACATGAGTGTTTTTGAGACCTCTACTAACCCATTAAAAGCGTGGGGTAGGAGTTCGTATTTTTATTGGTTATTTGAGTCCTGGAAATTTTGATTAGAAATTTATTATTTTGTAAGTAAGGACCACCATCTAAAAAAAAAGGAACACCATAAAAACAAAGAATAAAAGAATAAAAGGGGGATATAAAAAAAAAAGAAAATAAAAGGATGGTGAGTCTAGTGAATTATTTTAGTCATTGCCTACGCACTAATAAAGGCTTGTATTTTATTGATTATTTTATTATGAAGCCTAATGTTTAGAAGGCAAAAGAGTTGTGTAAGAAGCGTGTGTTATAAGATTCAAATGTGTTTAAGTGGTTTGAGCTACAAGTCGATTTACGAGTTTCGAGTTGATAAATAGCCCAAGTTGAAGACTACATTATGAGTGTTTAGTGAGGTATTTTCATTTTTGAACGAGGTAAAGCAATTTGCTTCTTGATTAGATTAGGTTGAGTGAGAGACTTAGCCACACGACTTATATATATTCCATACCCGTCCAAAGAGCCTTACATTACAACCCGAAAAGACCTTTTCTGATTCCTTGTTTATAACACATTTAATTTGCGATTGAGAAGAGATTGATTTTACGTGCTTATTTACTGTACTTGCATTTGTATAATTTGAGTGTATACACGTCCATGCAGAAAATACTTGAGTGCTTTTGAGCGTATATATATATATATATTAGCTTCTTTAAATATTTATAAATAATAATATTTTAAGAAAATATAACATAAAAGGGGAAATTCAAAAATAATATAAAAAATATGCACTTACACAGAGGCGTCCACCTCAGGCGCCTCGACACTTTAAGGCTGATGTTACCAACATTCTTTAGTCAGATGTGGCCGCCTCGAACCGATTTTCCCAAAACTGTTCTGAGGCGCGCCTCGAGGCGTACACCTCGTTCTTGTTTTGAAACACTGATTTTGGCATAGAATATAAACCTCTTCTTTCAGTATTTCCTTATAATGGGATTTTTCATAAAATTTCTTGTTAATATACACTTAAGCAAAATGGCACTGCTGAGAGGAAACACATACATATAGTAGAAGGTAGCCTTTGTCTACTAGAAAAGTCTTATGTTCCTCGAAGGTATTGATATGATGCCTTTGTTATTAATATAATAATAATAAACACAGATATGTATAAAATTATTGAAAATTGGAGATTCAGTCCGCTATCTTACTCCATTAATTTTTAGACTTTTTGACATCCTTTTTTACTTTGCCTATCGCATATGATTGCTCCCAAATTGTTGAGACTGAACTTGAAATTAACTATAAATTTTGCAGTAGCTAAATTAATAATTRKAAATCAGCCACMAATTACAARCWGTCAGTCTAATACTAGCTAATTAATTATAATCACTCAAAGTTGATTTTCAGGCTACTAAATMAGCGAATTTAATGAGCTGATTTTAAAATAATTAAATTAGGTAAACTYCAATATAAAYATTTAYTCACTAATTATYCTAACTTKTCMTTTAATTATTTTTACAATTATATCTTGTGGAAACAATATATTTTGTACTTATTTGTCAATGATTAGAAATATTTGTTGCTCATCAAAGATAATTGAATCACACTTATCCTTTTTYGAATTTTTATATGCACTTTTATTAGAKTATTAGTTAAAATAGTGATAAATTGATTAATAGGTAATTGATCGATACGTAATTGTTAAGTATAATYTGTATTTGATCAAATTTTGGTTTAGTGCATCAGATAAGTKAAAKAATKRAWTAAAGTTGGAGGAYTGCGTCGTATAAGTAATGAATATCTAAATGGAGTTGAACAATTTTTAAAATTTGCTCAACAAAATCAATCAAAACCTGATGAAAATTTTTATTGTCCTTGAGTCAATTGTTTGAATTGGAGAGGACATGAAACAAACTTGATCCGAGAACATCTTATCTGTGATGGAGTAAATAAGAATTATACAATATGGACATGGCATGGTGAAATAGTAGATATTCAAGCTGAGCAGAGATGTAGATGATGAGATGGAGGACATGATTCGTGACGTTAGACAAGAATAATTTCATCAAGCACATGTGCTTGATACTCTAAAATGTGATTCAGAGACAACTTTGTATCTTTGGTGTAAAAACCTCACACGTTTGTCAAGCGTGCTTTAATTGATCAACGTGAAGGCGAAAAATGGGTGGAGTGATAAAAGCTTCAACTACTTGCTTGAGGTGTTGAAGGAGATGCTTCCAAAAGATAACAGATTAGCGTAGATTTGTCCTTATTTTTATTAGCTTTTTAGTACGTTTTTCTATTTATTTTTGGTATAAGCTGGATGATTTAAGCTTAATTTCTTATTTTTATAGTTCCAGCTTATTTTACCGTATTTTGATCATAATTGATGCAATTAAGTGATATTTCATTGTTTTTCACCTTCCAGCTAAGTAACCGGAAGAGTTCTGCGCGTTAATAGATGAAATCGATGATCAAGATTGGAGAACGAGCTTTCCGGTGAACGAGTAGCAGAAAAATCGTGGAAATGAGACAGAGCCTCAGTAGCATCAATCGACGCAAGCGTCGACGCGAGTCACTGCCCGTGACGATCGACGCTCCGTCGATGCCAAATCGATGCAACTTTATGAAGCGTCGATCCAAGAGTGCGTTGATCGACTCTCTGTAGATTTTCATCGCTTTTATTAGTTTCAACAAGTATTCTAAACTCTTAGTTAATTACGTAGTTATTTTCCTAGTTAATTGCTTAGTTAGATTCTTAGTTAATTCTAGAACTAGTTTAAGTAGTGTAATCGTTTCATGCTTGGATATTGGATTTATTTAGTTTATTTATGCGAGTTGATTTATGCTTAATTATTCGTTTTAGATTCGTATGATACACTTGCTTCGTGATAGATTCTTATATTCATGCTCTTAGATTCGTTGCTTTTATTTCCTAGTTCTTAAGTCGAATAATATAAGTATTGCTCGTAGTTGATAATTTAGTTTACGATAATTAGTTTGATTAGTTTTAATTTCAAGATTGCTTTAGTTTATGATCAAATAAATTCTTAAAAACCCCCGATGTATATGTATTTATATTATTAATTGAGAAAAACATCTAGATACCGAACAGTTGTTTCCTCGAGAGGTTCGACTTGAGTCAAACTCACCACCCTACAAGTTCCTCGTACTCTTGCGAGCAAACTTACATGTTTTTAATTAAATTTCTTAAAAGTGGTTCACAAAAGTCTGGATCAATAACATTATCTAACCGTAATTATGAGTCCAAGAAGTTTTATGTCTGATGGGTATGGAGTACAAGAAAATACACGCATGCCTTAATAATTGTATTTTGTCAAGAAATGAATTTTAAGCATTCCATAGGTGTCCTAGGTGTAGGGTATCAATGTACAAATTCAGGACTTATGATCCTAGTATTGGAGAGAGCTATAATCGAGGACCACCTGCAAAAGTGTTGTGGTATCTACCGATAATTCATAGGTTTAAGAGATTTTTTTCTAACGTAGATGCTGCGAAGAATCTTACATGACATGCAGATGGGAGAAAGTCTGATGGACAACTTCATAATCCGGCCGATGAAAATCGATCGTGAATTTTCATATTTTGGGAGTGAGCCAAGAAACCTTAGGCTTGGACTTGCTACGGATGGAATGAATCCATATGGTAACTTGTTTTGCATGTAATTGTTGTGCTTTTCTCGTACTTTTAATTAGATTTTTACTGTGGTTTTAACGATTTTTTATGTCGGTTATTTAGGTTTTTAAGTTATTTTTCTAATCTTATTGATTTTCTTACTTCTTGCTAATTTTATATTTAGTTTGGTTGAATGAGTTTAATTACCTTGAGGTTTCGTGAAATTCTTGGATCTTTATGCTTAATTTCTATTTTATAGGTTAAGGCATTCAGGACCAAAACTCAAGCTAAGAGCAGGCTCAAAAACGCACAAACTTTCTGGAATGCCGGCCTCGAAACGCGCCCGCACGCACCCTCTCGCCTAACGACGCCGAAACTCGCCAAGAACGCCGACCCTGGACGCGTGTCGCCGCGCCGCAGCTCGCGCCCCCGGTGCGCGACGCACTGCGTCCTCCCGCGCCAACACTCGAGTGTCGTCTTGATGCACCGTGCCGCATCACCTTGCACCGCGCCGCTTCGCCTCGCATCGCGCCTGACCGCGCCGCTTCGCCCCGGCTCGCCACACCTAGCCACCTCCGGCCCTTGAACAAAGAAAGGCTAGCCACTGGTCAAAGTTGGGTCAAACCCGGGTCTTTGAAGGTTTTGAGGCCAAAATGGCCCATCTTAACCAAAAAATAAACCTTGTATAAATAGACTAGAACTCTCATTTTGTAGATCATCACTCAAATTTCCCAAACTTGCATGGGTTTTGGAATATTTTCTCTCTTGTTCTTAGTTTAATTTTGAAGCTTTGCCTTGAGTTTGTAAGCCTAAGAAGAATCCAAATACTCATTTGGATTTTTAATTCCTTGCAATTTAAATCAAGCTTTTGGATTCTCAATTTAATTCTAGTAAGCTTTCTTCTATTTTATGCTTTGTTCTTCATTTATGCTTGTTGTCTTAGCTACTTGATTTCATGATGAAACTTGTGAATTGACTATGGATTCTAGTTGAGTGACACACCTAGGCTATAGATCGGGTCCTGGATCATCATGACTTTGAGTTTTACTTATGCTTTATTTTGAATTAAATTTTCATGCATGGTTTTAAATTGAATTCTAGATCTACTCTTCGTTTCTCGTTATTTTTCCGAAAGATTTGAAATTTTACATCAACTTTCATTACTCTTTACTTTGATGCTTTCAATTTTTACCAATTTGCATTATTTGAGTTTTCATGCATGGTTGTACTTTATGCATGCATGGTAGTACTTGATTAAACAATGCTTGTTTTTGCTTGTTTTTATCAATTGCTTGCATTTTCAATTTAGGCATAAGACCGAGGCATCCGACCAACTTGTCATTTCAATTTCTAGTTTAGTTTTATATTTTTAATTGCATTATTTTTGGTTTTCTTTCTTCTCTTGAGCTTGAAACACGTTGAAACTTGCAAATGGATTGAAGTCCGATAATACCAAGCCAAATGAACCTTTTAATATCTTAAAACCACAAAAACTATAACTTCAAAATGGCGCCGTTGCGACACGGCTTGGTTAAGGCCTTCAATTTAAATGTCGTTTCTTTGTTTTTTTAGCTTTTCTTTTGACGTTTTCTTTGAGTGTATGCAAGGTCGTCGTTCGCTTGGACACGAATTATTTCCTAACACCAATTCTTGGCCTGTTCTGCTCATAGTTTATAATCTACCTCACTTGTTGTGCATGAAGAAAAAATATATGTTGTTATCTATGATGATTTCGGGACCTAAACAACCAAGAAATGACATAGACGTTTATTGAAGTCCTTTGGTTGAAGACTTGGGAGTTTTATGGGATAAAGGGATCGAATTGTTCGATGGATACCGCTGAGAAAGTTTTAAGCCGCGTGCAATTTTATTTTGTACCATTAATGACTTTCCTACATATGAAAATTTGAGCGGTTATTGTAATAAGAGAAAAATATTCTTTACCTCCTGAACTATGACCATTTTGACACTTTACCTCCTAAACTTTTTTTTCGTGCAAAGTACCTCCTAAACTGTGCGAATTTTGCACTTAACCTCCTGAACTCCCATTTTTGGTTGAAATTCTAGCCGGATCTCACTCGTGTGACATGCACGTTAACATATAAAGGGTAAAATTGACTTTCCATCTCCTCCTCATGATTCCTGCTCAAAACAATAACACGTGAGCACTCGTGTGACCTGTTAAGATAATGTTCACATTAATATATGTATACACGTAGGTTTGGTACCTACGTAGTGCTCACGTGCCATTATTTTGAGCGGGAGTCATGAGTAGGAGATGGAAAGTCAATTTCACCCCTTATATGTTAGCGTGCATGTCACACGAGTGATATTCGGCTAGAATTTCCACAAAAAATGGGAGTTCAGGAGGTTAAGTGCAAAATTCGCACAGTTTAGGAGGTAATTTGCATGAAAAAAAAAGTTTAGGAGGCAAAGTGTTAAAATGGTCATAGTTGAGGAGGCAAAAAATATTTTTCTCTAGTAATAAAGGCCATCGTGCATACTTTATTTGAGCAGAGGATACAAGCTACCTACAACTAAATCACGGAAAAAACTATTCACACAAGACTTCCAAGGTTTCTCATACGTAATCACCCATATCGTAGATTGAAAAAAGCTCTTAACGGAAGTCAGGAGGATGGAATTGCACCGACACCCCTGACCAATGAGCAAGTTTACGATCGGGTGAAGAACATCAACACTATATTTGGGAACACCCAAAACAAATGTATCGAGAAAACCATATGGAAGAAGAGGTCGATATTCTTTGACCCTCCATATTGGCGCAATCTAAATGTAAGACATTATATAGATGTTATGCATGCTGAAAAAAATGTGTGCGATAGTATAACGGCACACTTCTCAACATTAAAGGAAAGACAAAGAATAGTGTTAAGTCTCATCAAGATCTTCTTGACATGGGTATACATTCGCAATTACATCCGCAACAAGTCGACAATCGAACATATTTACCCCCTGCATGTCATACATTATCCAAAAAAGAAAGAGTAAGGTTTATAAGTGTCAACATGATGTGAAAGTGCCACAGGGATACTCATCAAATATTAAGAGTCTTTTGTCTATGAAAGATATTAAATTTGTTTTCTTTAAGTCTCATGATTGTCATGTCTTGATGCAACAACTCCTAGCAGTAGCTTTACGTGACATCTTGCCTAAAAAACTATGTCATGCCATAATTTGTCTATGCTATTTTTCCAATGATATATGTATCAAAGTGGTGGATCTTTTGAAGTTGGATGGGTGGGAACATGAGGCTAGAGTTATCTTATGCTAATTGGAGATTTACTTTTCTCCTTCATTTTTCGAAATTGTGTTTCACTTAATTGTTCATTTAGTAAAGAATATTAGAGTGTGTGGTCCCGTTTATTTAAGGTGGATGTATCTTGTTAAGCGTTACATGAAGATTCTAAAAGGTTGTACCAAGAATCCATATTGTCCAGAAGCATCTATTATCTAAAGGTATATTGCCGAAGAATCTATTGAATTTTGTATGACCTACATATCGCAAGTCAAATCTGTCAGGACTCCTATGTCTCTTCATGATGGAAGATGTGGAGGTAAGGGTACAGGGNAGTTCAGTCGAAGAGTCGAGAAGTGCTCCATGTGCATTTGTATATATTGAATAACACTGATGAGGTTCTCCCTTACTTGACTGCCCACAAATATCTCGTGAAGACAAATAATCCTAAAATGAATGAAAAATGGGCATTTAACGAGCATAAAAAACGTTTTTTAAGTGGTTTAAAAGTGAAATTACTCATGATGAAAGTTCTTACGATACATTAGAATTTCTAGCACATGGGCTAAAGTATGATGTTGTAACTTTTGAGTGGATATGACATCAATAAGTACTCTTTTTACAAAAATCCTCTGGATGACAAGAGTACCATGCAAAATAGTGGGGTTACTCTTGAAACTGAGTCCTCGCACTTTTTCAGTTTTAATGATAAAACCCCATTGTGGCGTTCATAAGTTACTTTGGAGTCATAGAAGAAATATGAGAGGTTGATTATGATAAATTTGGAGTACCTATTTATAAGTACAAGTGGACTAATTATTAGGTGTGCAAGTCGATGAATTAGGATTTACTTTAGTAGATCTACATAGGGTGGCTTACAGGCCTTTCATCGTGGCATACCAGCAAAACATGTGTATTATATTAAAGAACCATGTGATGAAAGGTGGTCGGTGGTTCTTTGGGGCAGACACATGGATGGTACTCACAAAAATGATGATTCACTTGATTGTAGTGAGAATCCTTCTTTCTCAACACGCATGCCTATTGTTATTGAAGAAAATAAAGTCGATGACGTATATGCCACTTGCAATGATCAAAATGAAGGCATTTGGGAGAGCATTCTTATATAAACTGTTAGAGACCAATCAAAGCTACTAGCCTTTGTGCCATTACTTTTTTTATTACGAAGTACTTGGGCTTTATTTTTGGAATCATGTTTTATTTCGGTTTCGCGGCAAGGTGTAATTTATTTATGTGAAGTGTTACTTCAATCTAAATTTATAGATATATTTGAAACTTTACTTTCACGAGGTGTAATTTATATATGTGAAGTGTTACTTCAATCAAAATTTATTGATATATTTGAAACTTCACTTTTATGATAATTTTTATATTATTAAGTCTATTGATGATGGATAATTTTGATGGTGTAATTAACATTTTTTTTAAAAGAACAGGCACATGTCTACTCCTCCGAGGTCTCGTTTCACTTTCCCTTCACAATTTACATCTATGAAGAGTAGAAAACCCACACGATGTAGAGACTTGGTCAGACAACGTGTAGATGGGAGTAAGCTGCCGCTGGATATTGACCCTCGCACCGGGAAAGTTTGAAGGTCTCACAAAACTATGTTAAGCACTTATCTAGGGAAATTGGTTAAGGACCACATTTCTATTTTACATGAGAAATAAGATCATGTGCCGGAATCCGATAAGAAGCTTATTTAGCAGGATGTTTTGGTATTTCCAAAAAACCCTAATGTTTCAATTTTTGGTGTTTCATGCATTTTACAGTCCGCTCAGTAATTTATTTAAGTTAGCATGTAATATACTCATAAGTTCGATCTCACTAAAGAAAGCTTATTCATTAAATATTCAACTTCAATTATTAATGCAGAGTACGTTCAATATTAGAAACGACGATACGACACAAAAGAAGACACTTTCATCGATGTGGACAAAATGGAAGCAATCATTGATGAGCGACTGGGTTTTGGGGAAACACAAAGACAAGTCACCTTGTGAGGGGTAATTCCATAACAGGGCCTGATTTTACGAAAATTTTAAATTAAGGCTTTATTTTTAAAATTTCCTAATCAAATGCTTTAGTTTTCAAATTTTCCTAATTTAAGGCTTAGATTTTTATTATACTTCCCACTCCAAGACCCCTATTAACCATGGTTATGTAAAGAAAGATAGAAATACTGATGTGGCAACTCAACACAAACCCTCCAACCTTTTTATTTATAAAAAATGTCGTTTCAATAAGTAAATATCTGTTCGAGAGTCTAACACGAAAGATTACTAAAGAGGTCACAAATAACTCGATGAAGAAAATAGGACAAACAACCTCTTATTCTGAATCTGGAAATACTCCAGAAAAAGTAGTCACATCTAATGGTGAACCTTCTATTCAAGAACAAAGTTATGTTTATGCTACTGCTATAGGACCTTCGAAGATTTTGACTCATGCCGGTGACCCAGACGTGCGTGGATTATATGTTGATAAGCATCCTCCACGCCTAGTCACCATTGGGAGATTTCATGAGGGGGGTTCAACCATACACGGGGTTCTTTTGACTGGTGAGCTGGTAAGGGTGGTGGTTGAGGATGTTCGAGATGCTAATGCTCTCGTACCTGTGCCTACATCAGAGGTCAGCTTAGTAGGGGAGGCACTAGGTGGTTTCATCCCATGGATGAGAAGTTTTGTAAAGGTTATTCAAGTCGGGGTACTTTTTTTAAACTTTTGTTTCAATATTTATTGAAAAAACTTGCAGTAGCTAGGAAAAAATAGATTTTTTTCAATACTTAGTTATTGAAGATGGCAAAATAAATATATTACCATTTGCTATTGGTTCATGTTTAATTTATTATGCACTAAGAATTATTTTAGATTTATAGATCCCTGCATTAGATTTAGTAACCATGGGATATTTTGGTCCAGGTGGTGGAGGGGTAACCTGTTTATGAGCTTTAATAAGTAGATCAACTATGAAATAAATTGTGGTAGGACTGGTGAAACTAGTGATAGGAACATGTGATTTGATAGTTTTTGATTTAGAAGTAAAATAATAGAAAAGGTGTACTCAAAACATAGAAATTACAAATAGACACAAGTGTTTGTGAAAACACAAAATATGTGTACTCAGTAAAACTCCACTACACTAACATTTGATGGTACTATGTTAATGGGAAAACGAGAGCGATGTTTTTAAACTATCCAAATGAAATCATTGTGATAAATGACAAAGGATCACTGGCTGTGCATGGAAGAGGAACAGTGCACCAGCAGCACAGGAACATTCCCAGCAAGAAGACAAATAGCATGCATGGTTGATACCATGCACCAGCAGCAGAGAATCGAAGGCAACGGTCCACAGGCATTATGCAGCTGTCATGTCTATCTACTTGTACGGATGAATGACAACTGTGTGGTTCTAGATAGTTCGGAGCCTCTGTATAAATACATGTATTGTAATGCTTATGAATATAAATGAAAATACCTTGAAGCTGCAGCTCTTTTCTAACCCTAGTTAAAATGCTTTCTAGCTTTTCAATCTTGTTTCTTTCCTTTCCTTTTATGGTACCAGAGCCACATGCGTATATCTTTCAATAAATAGCCCATATCCTTTTATCATAGGTCACTTTCATGGCTACAATCCATGTAAATCCTACAGCCAATGCACTGGAGCCTATTGTCACGTTGCAAACACAGCTTATCACTATCAAGCTAAGTGACAATAACTATTTATTATGGGAGCAACAAATATTTACTGCACTTAGAGGCTATGGATTAGAGGGATATATCACTGGAGACAACCCTATCCTTGAGAGACTAAATCCTAGACAAGATGGTGAAACACCAAGAATGAATCCAGCCTATATCCCTTGGATCAAGCAAGATAAGCTCATTGCATCCGGGGCTTTTGTCCTCTCTCTTTGAAAACCTTATTGTCACAACCGTTGGATTGAGAAGTGCTAAACAGATCTAGGACACATTGAAAGGGTCATTTGCCACTCAGAGTTCTGCCAAGGTCATGCAGCTAAAGTTGAAGCTTCAAACTCAAAAAAAGGGGAGTCTTTTTATCAGACACTACTTTAATAAGGTCAAATCCATCTGTGATATTTTATCTATTGTTGGTGAAGGAATTAATGAAACAGATCAGGTTTTGCACTTGCTTACTGGACTTCGACAAGAGTATGATCCAGTGATTGTTTCACTTACTACAAGGTCTAATGCTTGCACTTTAATGGAGGCCTATGCAGCTTTACTTTCTTATGAGAGCCGCATTGAAGGAAATGAAGGAATCAATCAGTCAACAAGAGCTGACAGCAGCTCATAATTCTCTAATAATCTAGCCACACAAACACAAGGAAATAGAAGACGCTTTAACAATCCAAGTGTCAGAGGAAGGAACGACTCAATAAGAGGAAGAGGATCTCAGTCAAGAGGATCAGTAGGTGGCTTTCGAGGCCCAGGAGGAAGGTTTTCCAGAAATAGCAGGCCAAAATGCCATATTTTTGGTTACAACAACCACACTGTTGAGAAATATTATTACAGATTTTACATGAACTACTCATCTTCTTCTTACAACAGCAACAACAGTCAATAAAGCAACAATGCATCCCCTTCTGTTCATATGTCTAGTTTTGGAAGTGTTGGATCAGGAAACAATCAGGATAACCTTTGGTTCCCAGATTCAGGGGCAACAAACTACCTCACTTATGATTTTGGAAATCTGAACATGGCTACAGATTATCAGGGACAAGAAAGGGTGCAGACAGCCAATGGTGCAAGTATGAACATAGCTCATGTAGGTTCTTCTATGGTATATTCCCCTTCACAACCAAACTCTTGCTAATTTCTGTTAAACAATCTCCTGCACACTCCTGATATAACTAGAAATCTGATAAGTGTTGCAAGGTTTTCTCAGGACAATCAAGTATTTCTTGAATTTCACCCTTTTGTGTGTATTGTGAAGAACCTAGCCACAAGGGAAACTCTACTCCAAGGGAAACTTAAGGATGGCCTCTACAGTTTTGATGTTCAAAAATCAGCCCCCGCCAATCTTCAAAACCACACATCAAGTCAAGAAGTGTATCAGCCTTCAGATTTTTCTGCTAAAATAACTAGGGACCTAGATTTAGCCATTTGGCATTCTAGATTAGGTCACCCCTCTTATGATGTTGTTAAGAGGGCACTGAACCATTGTAATATTCCCTTTATTAATAATAATAATAATAAGGCTGACTCTTTATGCTCTACCTGTCTTGAAGCTAAGGCTCATAAATTGCCTTTTCCTAAAAGTGATACTATTTATAATCACCCCTTTGATCTTGTCCATAGTGACCTTTGGGGACCATCTCACATTGTATCTCACAAAGGGTTCAAATATTATGTGATTTTTGTTGATCATTTTACCAAGTTTACATGGTTCTACCTTTTGAAACCCAAATCTGATACCAAATCAGCTTTTCTGCATTTTAAGGCCTTAATTGAAAATCAATTCAACTCCAGCATAAAGGCTTTACAAAATGATGGTGGAGGTGAATTCATGGCCTTAAGACCTATTCTAGCTCAACATGGGATAATCCACAAAGTTTCTTGTCCCTATACTCCCCAACAAAATGGGCTAGCAAAAAGGAAGCATAGGTAGATTGTTGAAGTAGGTCTTTCGCTTATATCACAGTCCAAAATGCCATTGTTCTACTGGGATGAGGCTTTCACTAGTTCTGTATTCATTATAAACAGGTTACCTGCCAAGGGTTTAGGATTCAAAACTCCCTTGGATATCCTAACAAAACAAAAACCAGACTATCACTTCTTGAAATCCTTTGGGTGCCTTTGCTATCCCTTGCTTAGGCCATACAATAGTCAAAAACTTGAACCAAGAAGTATTCCTGCAGTATTCTTAGGCTATAGTCCTTACCATAAGGGTTATAAGGTTCTGCTACCCTCCAATAAAATAATCATAACTAGGCATTTTCAATTTGATGAGAGAGTTCTCCCTTTCCACAAACCTGATCACTCACAAAATACTATGGCACCTTCACACACTAGTGCAGAAACAGCATTCTAGAATAGAACATCCTGGTGCATCTAGAAGGGTATTTAAAATACTGTTCTGGATTAGAATTTTCAGAACGGTTTTTGAAATTACCGTTCTGGATAAGCGATTTTCCAGAACGGTATTCAAATACCGTTCTGGAATGTAGACATTCCAGAACGGTTATTGAAAAACCGTTCTGGATTATGAGTCAATCCAGAACGGTATTTAAATAACGTTTTGGAAAGTGTACAATCCAGAAAAGTTTTTTAATACCGTTCTGAAAAGTGTGTTTTCCAGAACGTTATTTAAAATACCATTCTGGATTGTAAGCCAATCAAGAACGGTATTTATAAAACCGTTCTCAAATGTCTTGGTCAATTTAATGCTGCGTAAATAAAAATTTTTTGCCGCCCATATTTTTACTTTCCAGAACGGTATATTTAAAACCCTTCTGGATGTATTCGCCGATACAGAACGGTAAAAAAATACCCTTCTCGAAAGTTTATGATACAGAACAGTATTTTCAATACCGTTCTGGAATGTTCATCAATCCAGAACGGTATTAAAAAACCGTTCTTGAATGTCTTTCTAAAAAAAAAATTCAAAAAAAAGTCTTTACCAATTTGAATATTTTCACAATTTCTTAATCAATCTAGAACGGTATTGAAAATACTGTTCTGGATTTATTAATCAATCTAGAACGGTATTGAAAATACTGTTCTGGATTTATTAATCAATCTAGAATGGTATTTATAATATACCGTTCTGGATTGTAAATTTTTTTTTGTGAAAGACTTTTTTCAGAACGGTAATTTTAAAACCGTTCTGGAATGTTTCTCAATCCAGAACGGTATTAAAAACCCTTCTTGAATGTCTTTCTCAAAAAAAAAATTAAAATTAAAAATTAGAAATATTTTCACAATTCGGCGCGGGCGGCTAAATGAAGCGGGCAGTGAAACATTTTTCACAACTGGGTTGCCTTATTCAAAATCTAATCCCGCTCTTAACCAAAACTTCTCCCTCTCAGAATCCCTAATCGGAATCCCAGCCGCCAATCGCCACCCCGACAACTTCCTCTCCCGCCTCATCTCCTCCACCCGCCACGGCCTCTCCCAACGCCGCCCCTGGATGGAGCTCCTCGACCGCTCCAGCCTTCGAAGCCCTAAAAACTCGAAAACCAATCGAAACCCTAAAACTCTCTCTTTTTCCCTGTGAAAATTTAATTGGAATTTTAAGAGAAATGTGGGAATACAAAGGGAAGAATCAAAAAGTGGGAGAGCCGGAGGAAGAGTAAAACGGGACCGAGCACATCGATGGGGAGCTAGTTCTATCCATCGAAAGGCTTCAAGAAATTCAATATGAGCTTGAAAAGGTAAATCTGATTATTTTTTTTCTGTAGTAGTTATCTTGTTGATGAGGAAACCTCAGAGAAAAATTCCATCGTCTTTTGTTATTATCTTGGGTTTTTAAATAGATCCCAGAAGTTGTGTTTAATTTTTTCATTTTTTTTTTGCTTTCCTGTATTTTACATGTGAAGAGAAAGTCGATTTGATTTATTTTCTGAAATTATTATTTATTATTATTATTATTATTATTATTATTATTATTATTATTATTATTATTATTATTAATGTGATTTGTTTCTTTTTCATTTTGTTGGATGTAGAAATATATATATACACATTGATGTGGTAGAAATAGGGATTGTATTTGGAACACATGTATAATTATTGTTGTAGAAATGTTGAGGTGTTTTGCTGCTCTTATGGGCATAACTGTGTGAACATGTTGAGGTGTTTTGCACAACTGTCATCGTTTAGGACTCTCTAAGGTATGTGTGTGAGTGTTTTTCATGTGTGCACATGTAGTTTGTTGTGGGTTTATGATGGTTGGGTCTGGGGGTGGAGACACTACTGGAGCCGGGGAAATTACTGTGATGGTGAATGAAGTAGATTAGAAGAAGGAATTTGCTTTTAGATTTGTGTATTTCTGTTATTATAGGTAATCAATTTTGATATATGAATCGCCTTAGACTGTCTGCTTTTTTTTGGGGGGGGGGGGGGGGGGGTGGGAAGAGAGAAAAAAAAGAATTGGTATTAATCTATAGCAATTGTTCTTTGTCGCAAGTGATAGCCTATTGATATGATGTGGTTTTGTTTTGTACAGTGAGATGTCTTGAATGATTGAGTTCAACCTCTAGTTTATGTTTCTTTCTAGGAGATAACCTGATCTCTTGGAAATCAAAAAAACAGCCCACTGTCTCCAGGTCTAGTACAGAAGCAGAATATATGAGCCTTGCATTGGGAATATGTGAAGTGATGTGGCTGCATTCACTTTTTAGAGAACTAAGGATACATTTGATAAAACCAAGTACAGTTTGGGTGGATAACTTTTGAGCTATTGCCTTGGCTTCAAATCCTGTCCATCATTCAAGAACCAAGCATCTGGAATCAGACCTCCACTTTATCAGAGAAAAGGTAATCACCAAGGTCATCTATGTTAGACATGTGCCAACAATTGATCAAAGAGCAGACATTATGATCAAACCTTTGACAGGACATTTCTATGCTAAAATGAGGGATAAGTTGCTTGTTGGTTCAGAATGAGGCATAGAATTGAGGGGTCATGATAAACGACAAAGGATTATTGGCTGTGCATGGAAGAAGAACAGTGCACCAGCAGCACAGGATCATTCCCAGCAAGAAGACAAATAGCATGCATGGTTGATACCATGCACCAGCAGCAGAGAATTGAAGGAAACGGTCCACAAGCATTGTGCAGCTGTCATGTCTATCCACTTGTACGGATGAATGACAGCTGTGTGGTTCTAGATAGTCCAGAGCCTCTGTATAAATACTTGTATTGTAATGCTTATGAATATCAATGAAAATACCTTGAAGTTGCAGCTCTTTTCTAGCCCTATTTAAAATGATTCTAGCTTTTCAATCTTGTTTATTTCCTTTACTTTTACATTGTATATATTCTTCTTTCCATTCGATCCTTACAAAAATTATTTCATTTATAGCGATGCTCTCGATATATTGGTGCAAAAGTGGTTTGAAGCCAATTACTTGATCGTATTTCTTTCTTTATACACCCTCAACTGACAGGCGGGCTAGATAAAATCACACAACCTCAAAATTCAACATCCCATAAAATCACTACATAATATGAAAGCAATCAACAACAGGTGATAATATAATATTGCAACCATTAATCAAATATCAGGTGGGAAATGAACGAAATTAGTAGATGAAAACTAACTACACATAGTCACAATCATTTTAATTTTTATTTTCAGGGGAAGTGAAGTACAAATCCTACTTCCACACAGATAAGTTTTTCTAATTAATATTCGACAATTAACTAGCTTTAATTATTATAAAACAGTCCAATTTTTTCCCTAACATTTAATAAAACGAGCAGCCGCTAATGACCAAATTATAAGAGCTTTGAGTTGAACATTGAACAAAACACACTGAGGATACACTGTTAAAATTATGACTTCAACAACTTAATAGGGATTAAAAATAATAATGAAAATCGTGGGTGGTATGGATATTCACATGAATCGAGCAATAAATTAAAAAAAAACAATAAAGGATAACAACCTTCGTTTTCCCTAACCACTAGCTTGTAGCTCAAGTGGTATCACTAACCCTTTATAAGGGTGTTGACAAGGGTTCGATCCCTAGACCTCTCAAAATATTTGAGATTTATCTTCTACTTTCCAACCACTTGACCCAACTTATTAAAAAAAAAACCTTCGTTTTCCCTAGATTAAAACTTAAATTAGATTCTCGAAACCCTAGATAGAGCATTCAGCCTCATAAACCATTTACAGAAACAATACTTGAAAAACATTAGGTCCAATGAAATTAAACTAACCTCAAAATTGACCCAATAATTCACCTTCAACAGGTGCACAACTAAATATTGGGTGCTTCCGCAATTATTTATCACACATAAAAATGTAAAACTGAAGTAAAATTTGGAGGGTTATTTATCACAAATTATTTGTGGAACAAGAGGGGAGGGAGGCGGGGCGGAATGAGAGAGAGAGGCGAAAGGAAAAAAAGAGGATTCGGATCAATGTGCATAAATAAAATCATGTATTATCACCAGACCCATAAAGAAAAAAAGTATTCGTGAACATGTCTATGAAAAAACACATGTTCCCATGGAGTTGAAATTGATTTGACCTCTTTGGATTGAAAACTACAACATCTTTCCTTGAATTTTTTTTGAAGAAACTGAAAATGAGTTATAGGTAAACAACATCATCAGCGCCTCGTCTCCGCTTCCCCTTTACGCTGCCACGGTGATGCCTTCCCAAGCTTCGCCAGGGATGAGTCAAAGGAGAAGAGGAAAATTGGTCACCGGTCATAGCCTTTGGAAGCGTCACCTCCACCTCTTAGGGCATCCCTATTACCGATGCCCATTCGAGGTCGCCGATTTCCCGTCGACGGAGGGTACTTGGCCAATTGGCCGATTGGAAAGAAATAGAGAAGAAAATGGGAAAAGGAGACGGGACTGAAAAAATAGAGAGTTAGGGTATTATTTTAATTGAAAAAGACTTTGGAGAACGGTTTTATTAATACTTTTCTGGATTGACGTACATTCCAGAACGGTATTAAACTAACGTTCTGGAGTGTACACATTCTAGAACGGTTTTAACAATACCGTTCTGGAAAGGAAAAATATGGGCGGCAAAAAAATTCCATTTACGCGGTAATAAATTTGGAAAAGACTTTCAAGAACAGTTTTATAAAAATCGTTCTGGATTGACGTACTTTTCAGAACGATATTAAAATAACGTTCTGAAATGTACACATTCAAGAACGGTATTAAAAATACCATTATGGAAAAGAGAAATATGGGCAGCAAAAAAGATTTTATTTACGCGGTATTTAATTGAGAATACTTTCGAGAACGGTTTTTTTAAAACCGTTCTGGATTGAGGTATATTCCAGAATGGTATTAAAATAACGTTCTAGAATGTACATATTCCAGAACGTTATTCGAATACCGTTCTGAATTGATTCATAATCCAAAACAGTTTTTCCATTATCGTTCTGGAATGTATACTTTCCAGGACGGTACTGTAAAATCGTTCTACAAAATCATCTATCCAGAACGGTAATTTCAAATACCGTTCGAGAAAGTTTGATCCAGAATAGTATTTGAAATACCCTTCTGGATGCACCAGGATGTTCTTTTCCAGAATGTAGTTTCTGCACTAGTAGTTCTTCAAAATGTTAATTACATTATATACTTCTATTATTGTCTGATGCAAGTGTACAAGATTGATCATTTGAAAGAAAAGATTTTTAGAGAATTAAATTAATATACATCAATTATTATCTAAGTTACAAGATATCTACTCGCTAATTTTAGGTTAAAGGAAATAATTACTAGAAAATGAGTTGCAAATCTTGTTTACCATAATTAATAATAATAATAATAATAATAATAGTATTATTATTATTATTATTATTATTTTTATTATTACTATGCCACACATAACATTGCAATAAGAGAATAAATAAGAAAAGTGTAAAGAACAATATTGAAATTGAAAATACTTGCAGATTTGTAAAATCATCATTGGATAATCTTACTAAAAAGATAAAAAAATGATTCATAAAACAACTTAATTGATAAGAGGGGAAAAAGAGCAAATTATAAAGGTTGTAGTTGAATGATTTTACACATGTTCAATATGAATTTTATTGGAAATCAATGATGATTAATTTAGATAAAATATAATCGACTTGGCTTAACTAGAGAACCATAAACCAGAAAATCTCACGTGAACGACATGATTTGGATCTCATAATCAGCAAATAATTCTATTTTCTTTTTTTT
>BMAC01000426.1:26707-49827 GCA_014905375.1 Phtheirospermum japonicum | reverse complement strand
CAAAACCCGATTGGGCTTTTTTTGTACCAAATTTGATAAATTTGCCAACTTATTGTATGTAGTTTGATGCTGGCCAACATCACGTACCTTTTCTGGAAAGTGGCCAACATAATGTAATAAAAATGAAATTTTCCCATAAAAAATTACCTACCGATTTTCGGTAGGAATTGAGGAAGTTGTAGTGCTGGTAATGTAATTGTAAGTAATATATTACGAGGAAAAGTAATATATTTCATCTATTAGTATGCTATAGGTAAGTGTGAGAATTAATTAAAAAAATGTTATCTATTTTTGTGGTAAATTCGATGGATTATGACTATATTTGACAATTAGAAAATTGCTGATAACTAATTGCATAAATGCTGATATCTGATTGTATTAAGAATTTATATAAAATGTTTGGTAAATAGTTGCAAACGGATAGTTACTTGATCATATAAGATGACCCAAAACAATAAGAAATTAATTTTTAAATTAATTCTTAAATTAGATTAACTTTTGAATTAATTTTAAAATGATAAGAAATTAATTTTCAAATTAATATTTAAATTAAAAATGATAAGAAATTAATTTTTAAATTAGAAATGATAAGAAATTATTTTTAAAATTAATTTTAAAATGATAAGAAATTAATATTTTAATTAATTTCTAAATTAAAAATGATAAGAAATTAATTTTTATAATAATTTTTAAATTAATTTTTAAATTGAAAATGACAAGAAATCAGTTTTCAAATTAATTTATAAATTAAATTAATTTTTAAATTAAATTTAAAATTAAAAATGATAAGAAACGATTAAATCATGCCACGTAAGCATCAAAGCCCGATTGGGCTTTTTTTTTACCAAATTTGATAAATTTTCCAACTTAATGTATGTAGTTTGATGCTGGCCAACATCACGTACTTTTTTTGAAAAGTGGCCAACATAATGTATCAAAAATGAAATTATCCCTAATTTTTATTATTTATTTAGTTAGTTATTTATTTTCAGTGTTGGTATCCAATTACAAGACTAAACTAATTATCTTTGTTGAGGGGCAAGATTGTCACACTACTATTACCGCATCATTAAAAGTTATATTAAAATTGCAATCCTCCTGTAAATATGACTGATTTTGCAATATTTCTTTGTATGCAAATAAAATTTACACTATAAACCTATGAAAAAGACATCAGCAAAAATCTGAAATAAAATAAGTATATAGATGACAACTAAGTAGTTCTTTCATATAATAATAATCTAACCTATATATGGGCTAACTATAAGGATCAAAACAGTCCGATACCACCATATTCTGTATAGTGTTTTATTTTCTATCTTTAAGGGTAGTAATATAAGAAAAAAAAAAAAATTCATTATGTTGTTCACTTCCAATTTAGAACCAAGATATTGTTCGCTATCAAAACACATACACAAAGTTGACAAAATCATAAAAAAAGATACAAAATTATCCTGATCGGGCTTTTTTGCTGACGTGGCGTGATTTAATAATTTCTTATCATTTTTCTTTATTTTTAAACATTAATTGAATAAAAAAACCTGAGAAAGAAATCAATTTTGGTCCATTATATTGACAACATTCCAGAAAAGGTAAGTGACATTGATCATCATCAAACCACATTTGCTAAGTTGGCCAATTCATCGAAAATGATCCAAAAAAGTTTCATCAGGGCATTTCTGACGTTGCGTTAGTTTCATTTTTTTTTACTTGAATCAAATTAATATATTTTATTAAATAAAAAATTAAGAAAATTAATGATATATAAAAAATATAAAGTAGATCTTACAAAATTATAAAATAAATATAAAAAATTTTATATTTTTTTATTATTAGTAAGATTTTAATTATTAAAAAATTAATAAAATTAGAAATAAATATAAAAATATAAATTGAATTTTAAAAGTTTATTTAAAATATAGATATTTATGAAAATAAATCTAATTTTATTCATATAAAATTATATGCATGATTTATAATTTCTTATAATATATTTTATGATTTTATAGTTATATCTAATTGTATTATCTAATTCATTTTGTTAATAATTATTTTCTAGTATAAACTTCTATAATTATTTTATAATTTCTTAATATTTATTTTATATTTGTATATTTATCATAAATTTTTAATTATTTTTTATTGATTTAAATTTTATTGATTAGGTTAAAAGAAAAATAAAAGAAATAATGAAAAGAAAAGAAAAGGGAGGACAAAATAAAATTTTAATGTATATAATTATAGAAAAAATGAAAATATAGCACCACGCCACATCAGTAAAAATCTCGACCAAACATTTTTTGGACCATTTTTGATGAATTGGCCAACTTAGCAGATGTGGTTTGATGATGGTCAATGTCACGTACCCTTTTTGAAATGTGGCCAATATAATGGATCAAAATTGATTTCTTTTACAGGGTTTTTTTTTCAATTAATGTTTAAAAATAAAGAAAAATGATAAGAAATTATTGAATCACGCCACGTCAGTAAAAAAAAACCGATCGAGATAATTTTGTACTTTTTTTTGATGATTTTGCCAACTTCGTGTATGTGTTTTGATAGTGAATAATATCTTGATCTAAATTGTAAAGTGGACAACATAATAGATAAAAAAAAACAATTTGTCCTAATAATATAAAAAGAATACATGATTCCATTTAATGTTTTATTTTCTATCTTAAGGGTATTAATATAAATAGAATACATGATGACGATATTTTTATACACGATGTTTAGTACCGAAAAATATAAAATGAAACATTATATAAAATAAAGGATGTTGTTAGGTGCATGTATATATATAGCCAATGTTAATTAGTTGCAATGGTTTGGCGTACATAGTAAATGTTAAAATAGCTCAAGATAGGAATTTTCTTTTTCTTTTTTTAAGGGAAGTTGTACAACAAGTTGAGCATCTTTCATGCCTCCCAAATAATGATAGACCCGTGTAAAGAGTAAACAGACGTTGCATCGTAATTTAGAGAAAAGATTGGATGCATTCAGCATCAACGTAACCAAGTCTTACAATAAGATAAGCTTTTACTAAGAAAATCTAATCATGTTGGACATAATTAAATTATATCACGTGATACTGTCAAAAAAAAAAAGAAAGCAATTTACTTCAACTGATTCAAATTAATCATAATTTCCAAAAAGGGCGTAGCCTTCGGATTATTTATCAAGGTGCAAGCACTTTGCTGGCCAGTACGAATTTGCAATAGGAAGGAAAACAATCGTTCTGTTGAGTCCTTAACGTATTGCATACACGAAAATATTTTTCATAATATTAATTTGACTAATTTACTTTTTTTTTTCAGAACATATTTGATATTATCATTTTTATAATTATTAAATATATTATTTAATATTAGATTAAATTAGGATCTCGAATAGAAATTAATGGTCTTAGTCCGGACCGATGGACTGAAACTTTGAAAAGGTTGGACCGTAAATCAGAACGGACTAGAACAGTAGTTCCCGTGCAATTATGGTCCCATTTTTTGGGACCCATTTTGTAATTTTTTAAAATTAATATTATGTGATTTTATTTGAAGAATTATGAGAGGTTTCAAATTATAACATTTGAATTTTTCAACCATTCTTCATTCCCGACACGGATCCGATTAAATATTTTACATAAATGTTATCAAACATATTTTTCTAGTGTTATTATTAATGGTATAATATAATTATAAACGACAATCCATAATATAAAAAATAATAATAAATATTTAATTGTACCACAAATTTATATTGTAACAATTTTTTTTTAAATATGCACACTAAATATTAAATTGTACCACATGTAAGTAATAGAAACGGTTCGCTCACTTTATACGGACATTATAAACAGCGAACAATAATTTTTTCTTTAAAAATATAAACAAATAAAACAAAATAAGTAGAAAATAAAATAAAATTGGTCATTGTGGTCCAAAACGTAAAATTACGGGTTTGTATCGGAAGCCGAAAAGTCCAATTTCTAAGGACCATGAAACTGACCGGATTATAATCGTCCATGTTTTTTCGATTTTTGCAACTTTTGCACATCCCTAGATTAGGTTATAATTCTCTTTTTCTAGTATAGAAAACGTATACGTTAATAGTCGACAAGACCAGGAAAACCAAATAAAGGATAAATATGACACATGGTAGGTTTTGGGCCATTGACAACTTAGTAAGAGACGGATCAAATAAACGATTCCCCGATTCAAACGTGGAGCCACCTAATACACGAAAAGCCAACCTGTCACCTCACGCGGACTGTCAAACAGTCACATGATCACCAGTAAAAATCTTAGCTATCGTGCCAGCACACATCGGCTGTCGAGCCACATGCTGTCGACCAACGTACGTTATAGCCAACTTGTAAAACCGTCACATGTTGACCGGTCAAACACATAAATTGACGTGCCTAATGCCTAGGTAGCATTGCCTGAATCATTGGCCGTCAGGCTATGTGACGTCGATCAGAGCCAAGCGGTCGACTAACCCGCGTAGCATAAGCGACCTACAGGCCGACCAGGGCACAACAGTCGACCAGCGTGGGCAGCATACGCGGAGTCTACTAGGAGACCAGTGCGTGCAGCAAGCCCGACGCTTACGTGCCAACCAGGGTACAGTGCTCGACCAGAGCGCACAGCACGCACAGCGCCTAAATGACAAGTAGGGTACAGTGGCCGACTAGCGTGCGTAGCACGCTCGGCGCCTGTCGGCCAACAAGGGCACAGCAACCAACTAGCGCACACATCATACGCGGCGCCTGAACCGACCAGCGCATGCAGCACACTCGACGCTTACGGGCCGCCAAGGGCATAACATCCGACCAACGCGTGCATTATAGGCGGCGCCTACTGGACGACCAGCGCACACAGCATGATCGGCCCTCATGGGACGACTAGGGTACATGGACCGATCAGCGTGCGTAGCACAATCGGCACCTGCCAACCGACCAGCGCACAGACGTTGAAAAACGCGCGTAGTATGCCTGACGCCTATGGGTTAACCAGGTCACAGTTACCGGCCAGCGTGCGTAGCATACGCGGTGCCTGTCGGCCTACCTGGAAACTCGGCCGACCATAGCGCACGACTTACATAATACAACACGCGCGGCTCACATCGGCCGACCAGGGTTAAGTATCCAACCAGGACGCCTGTTGCCTAACAAAGAAAGATCTCATGCGCGACCAGACACTTGTGAGAAAGAACAGATCCACTCACCACTCGTCTCTACCCGGGGGAAGGCTTAGAGGATAAAATGACTCGCCAATATTGACTGACCACGAGGAGTGATCAGCTCGGCTCTGAGGCTAAATGGGGATGACTTTGAGGCAGGGGAAGATGTAATCAAGGTTAACTACCCTCATTGAGAAAGGGCTAATGACCTATGAAATAGCACCACGTGTCTTATTAGGATTAGGGTTTTGGTTAACTTTTCCCCAAAGTAAGTATGTGAACACAAAGGTTGTGACACGCCTTCAATTAGGGCTTGGAAGGAAAAATATAAATAGTCTTTCCAAAAGAGAGAAAATGAGGCTGAATTTTAGACAAAAGGGGCCTTCCTGTATATCCAGTTCAATTGTGCTTAAATTTTAATAATTTTTTAGATGAGAGGTAGAGATCGTGGACGTTCTTCTCTAGGCCCATCATTGGGTCATTCTTTTCTTAGTTCATCATCATTGTCTCATCATCAGATAGACAATGAAGATGATGATATGATGGACTTATCGGCAGCGACCCCGCCGATCATTCCAGCCACCCCGTCCGAGGTCAGTACATCGAGAGGAATCATGCCACCATGTCCTGGCATGATCGCGATCTTTGTCGTCCCCCCTAGGTAAGTAAATTTAATTTAATTTATGTAAGTAATAAATTCTTTATTTCAATATATTACCCTAATAAACTCTATTATTTACCAGGTTACGCAGTGACTCGTTGGAGTTACAGACGATCCTTCGATTGATCCACGGGATTCGTGTACACCCTGATGGGTGTAAATACGAGCACATTCCCAGTTCACATCGTCAGTTATGGTGGCCCAAGTTTTTGGTAATTAAACTAATATTATTTTCGAAAGTTATTATATATAATGATTTTTATTAATCAAATTATTTTTTTTTGTTTTATTTTGTTTTGCAGAAGTGCTGTTATTGGGCCCGTGTGTATATTTCGAGGTGGTCGTACAGAAGAATTTCTACAGCTCAATGGCCTCCTTATGGCGCAGCCATCTCAACGAGTGGAAGACTGCGTGGAGAAAGGAGGGGAAGGTGCTCACGTGCGTCGGCGAGCAAATCAGGAGGAGATGGCTGGTGGAGTTCGAGATGGCACAGAACAAGAAGCACTGGGAATAGGCGAGCAGAAACAGGCTGAGGGAGCCCAGCAGACCTTGTACTTGGATAGCCAAGCACAGAGGAGGGTCTCGCACTGCGATTGGTCATGCACGTCGGCTCGTAAGTCATTTTAAAATATATTTGTAAATTTAACTCGTAAGTAATTAATTATTTCATAATCAAAAAATAATTGAATTATTGTATGCATCGTGAGTATTTAGGTAGGGAACCCAATGCATTAGAACTTTTCCTAACCATGCACCAAAGACTCGACGACCCTTTCACTGATACTCAATAACATCAGACTTTTGTAAGTATATTTTTTTAGATGTAATCAATATAAATATATATTTTTCATTTTTAATCCTCATAACGATAAATAATAAATAAATCAAAATATTGCAGGAGGAGTATCAGAGACGTCTAGAGGAGGCTCGTGCTTCATCACCGGATCCTGCCTTCGTCGACAAGAACATGGTCTATCTACAGACCGTCAGGGTGAATAAGGATTGGCAGTTTAGCACGGGATGTTTAGGAATTCTTATGACTTCAAAGAGTTCCATAGGCGATACCTCCTCTGTTCTTGATAGTCGTGTCTCGCAGCTCCAGACGCAGATGAAACTTTTGAACAGCCAGGTCGAGGTGAGCGAGCGTGCACATAAGAAGCAGCTCCAGGCCATGCGTGAGGAGCATACACGTCATATGCTACAGAACAAGGAGGCTCTTCGTGACCGGGTGATGAGGGAAGTCTCCACAGTGATGGCAATGCGACATCAACGACGGTCCTCTGATGATCCGGCTATTCTAGTTCCTGCTCCTGATGATGATGATGATGATGATGCGGCGGTTAATATTTATATTTGGTACTTTGTTTATGTTTTATACATTATACGTTAAAATTATATTTGGTATTTGGTACTTTGTATGTTTTATAAATTATACGTTAAAATTATTAATTAATTATATTTTAATTTTAATTTTATAGATTTTTGAAAAATGCGAATTAGTTTTCGTATTGATTTATTGATATGTGAAAAAAGAACAGGTAAAAAGAATTAATTAAAATAAAAAACAAAGTTAAATAAAATATGAAAATGCTGATGGGTGGGTCCCATCAGCAAAACTTGAACAAATGCTGACGGACAAAGCTCGTCAGCATATGCTGATGGCAAACACCCATCAGCATTATTTGAATTTGCTGACGGGATGTACCCGTCAGCATTTGCTGACTTGTCTCGGGGTTTGGTGGAGGTATTCGCTGACGGGTTAAACCCGCCAGAAAATGCTGACGGGTTGGTAATACCATCAGTAAATCATTTACTGACGCCAAAAATGCTAACGGGCGGTACCCGTCAGCATTTTCCTGTTTTTTTATAGTGATTATTGTTACTTATATATATATATATCTTTAAAAATGAGAGATTGCTCACAACCTACAAACGAATATAGAGAGAAAATTCAAAGTAAGAGGAGAGTATTTTTATTCAAGTTGCAGGTTTTCAAAATTGGTTGATGCCATTGCGAATGTTTTTGGCATCTGTCATAACATCCTGAATTTTGAATTGTTTTCTTACATTATTTTCAATTTTTATTAAAATCCAATCTTGTGATTATGAATTTTAGTTTTTGAAAGAGACGTACTTATTTAAATGATATCTACATTTTAGGAATTCTTAATTTTATATTTTTAATTTTCTGCTACTTATTATTTACATTTTTCATAATACACATGTGATTTATTATTTAAATTGTGAAGATTCTTGTCGCACTTAAAAGCCTGAGTACTCTATCGTTGAGTTAGCAACCCAGAGAAAATAGCGATTAAACAAATCTTCAACTAAAGAGGTATAGATAAAATCAAAATCAATTTAAGTCGAGTATGCAATTCTTTCACATTCATGTTAAAATCATTAAGATTTCATTTTATTATATAACACTAATTAAATAATTAGAAATTAGTGGACCAAAATGTTCATATGTAATATTATGTGATGTATATGGGTGTTTGTGGAAAGCGACCTCATTTCCTGGAGAGGGTGTGCCTCTGGGGAGGTGAGCGAGCTGGATGTCGTTCTTTCGAAGCGGGCTGATTTGCTAAGAGTAGCGATCTGTAGTATGGGGATGAGTTCTCATATAGGGTCGTGATCTCTTATGGTTTGGGCTGTGTACTTGAGCTCGATTGTGGGATTTATGAATGATAAAGCCCGTGGGCTTAAGGTGATTGTATTATGTGGATTTCGGTGGTCTGTAAAGAGGGCCCAGGCCTATTGTGTTGAAGAGATTTGTTATATATGGGAACTTAACATGCGGAAAGAGTCCTAATTAAGTCGGTTATAGAGTTGTATTATGAATAGAATTATGGTTATAGAAGGTAACATTAGATTGAGGGAGATCTCCCATATCTTTATATAAAGGGGCGTGTGCCTCTTATTATTTAACTAAGTCGATATTGTTCTATCGCATTATTATTGCTATTTGGAAGCAGTGTCAGGTCGCTGATCTCTTTTGAGGTTAGTACCCCCTTTATTTGGTGGTTCAACTTTTTGGACTTATCAAATTGGCGCCGTCTTTGGGAAAGAGGGACAACGAGTCCTTGAGCAAAAGGCGTGAGAAATTTCGCAAACCAAACATGAAGGATAACAAAATAATACCTAGAACCCTACAATATGGTTCTGTGTCAAATAACAAGAAAAAGAAGAACAGATTGGCGGACGTTAACGGGCAGGATATGACGAGGGATGAGCAAGCGCGTTCTCAGATGGATCCAGTGACTCAGGGCATTGGTAGTACACCACCACCCTCTCCCAAAAAACGTGGTGGGAAGGAGCAGGCAGAAGGGCTGGAGAAACAAACACCGGAGAGAGAAGCGAAGAAATCGATTCATGAGACGATAAAGGAAGGAGGTGATTTGTCAAAAGAGGGACCCGGCTAGAATAAGAAGGGATTCTGGGAGGGGCTTGTAGACTTTGTACCTTTGGAGAAGCAGGAGGAGTTACGCAGGTAATTAGCGGGCGAACTAAGTACGGGGGGAGAGAAAGGTGAAAAATTGGACAACGAGCAAGAGGAAGAGTCGGCGACCAGAAGAATAAAAAAAAAAGAGAAGTCTTTGTCAAAAGGACTGTCTCAAAAAAGGGGGCGCAGCAAGCAAAAGAATGAGGATGCTTCTAGTTCCACCTCGTCCATACATTCCCATGTTCGTAAGCGGAGAGTGCGAGGAGTAAAAGTGAAGCGAAACCATTGTAGACGTGGAGGTCGCCGACACAGTAAACATATCAGTGATAGTGAGACCCATACCTCGGGTACGGGTAGTGATTCTCGAGAGAAAACTCGAAAAAGTGGTAGCGGCCTTAAGGAAGGAAAAGGAGAGAGCGGGGTGGGGCCACATAATAAAGCCTTTACGGATTTGCAAGAGGCCATGCTGAAATTACAGAAACGAGTGGATGAAGAGATATTAGAGGGAGAAGAAGGACATCCTTTTTTCAGAGGAGATGATGCGCGCGGTAATGCCTAAAAACTATAAAGCGTTGGAATTTCAATATCGGGGAGTGACGGATCCAATCGAGCATTTACAGCTCTTAGAGAACGCGAGAATGTTACATAATTACACAGATGTCGTGGCATGTCGGGCCTTTTTGTCCACCTTGAGAGGGATCGCGCAAAACTGGTTCTATCAACTCCCACGGGGAAAGATTACCAGTTATCAAGTATTGCGAGCTGCTTTATTGAAGCAGTTCTCCAGCGTTAGACAGAGTGCGAAGACGGTGCAGTCACTCTTTACCATGGTACAATGACCTGGAGAGACACTTAAACAATATGTTAACAGGTTCACCAGCGCCACTTTGGAAGTACCCGCTGCCACTGACGAGATGAAGGCTGGAGCTTTGCATCAGGGGTTAAGAAGAGAGGATTTGCATAAATAGCTGGTGAAAAAAGAAGCACGAACGTACAATGACGTCTTGGCGAGGTGTCATAAGTACATACAGGTGGAGGAAGCTGAGGAAGAACATCAAGTGCATTTTGGCAGGGTCGGTGTGGATACGAGAGGAGTTATACCCAGAAGAGAAGTAAGGAGGGAGCCTTGGAGAGTGATGCGCGGGCTCTTAGCCTCAAATGTCGGGGTTAGTGGGACACAGGAAGTAAACAGGCGTGATTGGAGAGAGGAGGATTTTACATCATTGATTTATCCGCGAGCTAAGGTGTTCGGCATCATGTAGCGTTTCGTACCCAATGCTATACAATGGCCAGAGGATCGCACACCTATCCCCACTCATCCCAAAACTTCCTCCTTTTGTTGATTTCACAACAACTACGGGCATTTCACAGAAAAATGTAGGCACCTCAAGGAAGAAATAGAGAGGCTCATAAAGGTAGGGCACCTCAAGGAAGTAATTTACAAGGAGAGGGAGCCAAGCGAGCAGAGGCAAGCGTTGCCTCCACAGCCACCGGGGAGTCCGCCTCAGCAACAGGTCGCGAGACAAGGGCGGCAGGGAAATCAGGGGCGGCAAGGAAATCAGGGGCAGGAAGGACCACGGAGGAATAGAGGGAGAATAAACATGATTTCAGGTGGTCCGAAGGATGGCGATTCCAATAACGCGCGGAAATGGCATGTTAAGTCAGCTCGTTCAGGGACGTGGGAGGTCGCTAGCGTGAGTAGACAGCCACATGTGGTGGGTCCAGTCGTCTCTTTTGGCCCCAATGATAGGCGTGGGCTGCAGGAAGATCATAATGATGCACTGGTGATTGAGGCGGAAATTGCAGGGTACGAAGTCAGTAGAATTTTTGTAGATAATGGGAGTTCGGTGAACATCATATATACGGACTGCCTTGAAAAGATGGAGGTGGATAAGAAAGTGCAGTCTGTAAATACACCCATATATGCGTTCAATGGGGCACTGGTAAACACAGAAGGTGAGCTGACACTGCAAGTGGTGTTGGGAAAGGGTAAGTCGCGATTAGAGAAGAGCTTAAAGTTTTTAATCATCTGAGAGAAGTCGCCCTATAATGTGATATTAGGACGACTTGGCCTTAATATGTTCCAGGCAGTAACATCGACCTACCACATGAGCATCAAGTATCCAGTGGGTGATAGAGTAGGGGAAGTCATCGCAGAGCAACAGGTCGCGAGATCATGTTATCAGATGGTGGTCAGGAAAGGGATAATGGAAAACAAACGAGAGAGAGGTAATGGTCAGCCGGAGGGAGTGCTCAATGCCAAGAAAATGAAGGAACGGGAGAACTCGGTCCAACCAAATGAAGAGTTGATGGAAATCTCGTTAGAAGAAGATCGCCAAGAGTATACCACGAGAATAGGTATCCTACTACCTGAAGCATTGAAGGACGAGCTGATCAAGTTGTTAAGAGAATTTTGGGACATATTTGCATTCAGGGATGAAGAGTTAACCGGGGTGTCACCGGAGATCGCGCAGCATCACTTAAATGCGGACCCGGAGGCGAGGTCGGTGAAACAGAAGAGGAGACATTTTGGACCAGAGCTGGATAAGACAATTGAGGAGGAGGTACAAAAGTTGTTGAAAGCTGGTCACATAAGGGAGATTCAATTTCCTGAGTACTTGTCTAATGTTGTGATGGTGCCAAAACCGGCTCAGAAGTGGAGGATGTGTGTGGATTTTCGCGACCTAAATAAAGCATGCCCTAAGGATCATTATCCTTTGCCGCGAATTGATCAGTTGGTGGATTCTACCTCGGGATGCGAGCTGTTGAGCATGATGGATGCTTCGCAGGGGTATCACCAAATACCTCTGGCAAAGGAAGATCAGCCCAAAGTGAGTTTTGTTACTTCCACAGGTACTTACTGTTTTGTCTTCATGCCTTTTGGATTGAAGAATGCAGGAGTGACCTATCAAAGGCTGGTAGATCGTATGTTTAAAGATCTGTTGGGGTCCACCATGGAAATTTAGGTCGATGATGATTAAATTCCGACTCTTCCATTAGGTCGATGATGGTTTAATTCCGACGCTTCCATTAGGTCGATGATGGTTTAATCCCGACGCTTTCATTAGGTCGATGATGGTTTAATTCCGACGCTTCCATTAGGTCGATGATTGTTTAATCCCGACTCTTTCATTAGGTCGACGATGGTTTAATTCCGACGCTCTCATTAAGTCGATGGTGGGTTTAATTTCGACGCTTTAATTAGGTCGACGATGGTTCAATTCCGACGCTCTCATTAGGTCAATGATGGTTAAAACCCGACGCTTTTATGAGGTCGGCGATGGGGGGAGAGGGTAGCTTTGGACCGGAGGGCACCTCTCCCTTAGTGAATGTTTTTTATAGATTGTGGGCTAACGCTTTTATGAGGTCGGCGATGGGGGGAGAGGGTAACTATGGACCGGAGGGCACCTCTCCCTTAGTGAATGTTTTTGTGGATTGTGGGCTGACGCTTCTATTAGGTCGGCGATGAAGTTTGTGATTGTGGAAAGTGGTGTTTTTATGGCGGGAGAAGGTAACTCTGGACCGGAGGGAACTTCTCCCACACAAAGTGGGGATTGAGAAGTTGTGTTTTTTGTGATAAGAGGTCGATTTAAGAAGTTGTGTTTTTTGATGAGAATTCGTTCTGGGAAATTCGTTTTGAGAAGTTGTGTTTTTGTGGCGGGAGGAGGTAACTCCGCATGAAGTTTGTGTTTTGGAAAGATGAGTAATTTTATTGATATATAATGAATGAAGTTGTGCGAGCTATTTTGTTGATTCACTATGGTTAAGTGGTTATGATGTTGTACTTGTGATTGGAAAGAATATGCCTGACTTACATATTTTTCTTATGAATGGTTGTTTTTATGCGAGCTATATGTTCTGAATGCTGGTTAATTGCATTTTTATGGGTTATGGTTCGATTGTTTTTGGGATCTTGCGATCTCATGGAGAAGTGTGGCTGGTTGTAATTTTGCGTAGAGAGTTTGTGATTGTGGACAGTTGTGTTCTTGTGGCGGGAGAAGGTAACTCCGGGCCGGAGGGCACTTCTCCCGTATGAAGTTTGTATTTTGGAAGTTTGGTATTTTTTGCAATAAATAAATTTGGGCGAGCTATTTTGATGGTTTTTTATGGTTAAGAGTTGTGATTGTGTTATTTTATGTGTTTGGGAGATATGTGTTTGACTTACGAGATACTATGTTCTGGTATTATGGATGGTTATGTCTGTGCGAGCTAGTATGTTTTATATGCGAGTTGGTTTAGCTCTATTGGATTGTGTATAAGTCATGGTTCGACTATTCTTTTGAATCTCATGGTCTTGTTAAGGTAGAAAATATGATTGTGATTGGTTACGAGTTCGTGCGAACTATGTGCGAGTCAGGTTTATTTGGTATTTAATTTAACATGTTTGAAATACTTGGTTGCATTAACTTGGGGGATTACATAGGCGAGCTTTATTGAGTTGATGTGGCTTGGTTGTTTTGTTTTGCTTGCATTAATTAAACATGGGGGACTGAGTAGTTTTCAGTCCCATGTTATTGTTATATGGTTACAAGTGGATTGTGTGCGGTTAACTGTTTTATTCGAACTTGGGGAACTGAATGGTTTTTCTGGGTCATGTGTGATTTTTGTTTGATTCGGCATATGTTTTATGAGTGTGTTATGGGTTAACACTTTTGTTAGGTTGGTGATGTTTTATATGGAATGGGCTGATGATTTTAGTAGATTAATGATGATTTGTGGGTGCAATGGTTTACTAGCCGACCTGTTTTAGGTCGATGATGTCTTTATGGTTTATGGTTTTATGGGTTTCTGTGCCTTTATGATTAACGCAATATTGGACTTTGATGAGCTATTATAAATTATGGTATGAGGTCTTGGCGAGCTAAATGATTATGATTTGTGGTATGGAATGATCTTTTGATCGACCTGTTTTAGGTCGAGTAAATGGTTTATGGTGTTTTGAATTTTCAAAAGCATATATTTTCTTGTATTATTGTGCCCGATTATAACTTCAGGCTGTAGAAGGAAGGTTGTATGGTTTTAGGTCGTCAGGTATGGGTCTGGGGACTCGACTTGGGGACTTGCAGATATGTCTTCTTGGACGATGAGCGAGCTCAACGAGCTGATCTTTTTGAGGTCGCGATTTTATGTGGTAAATTCTTATGGGATGATTGTTGTATATCTCGGTATATCAGGTTGGATAATTGATGTAAACAGGTGAGGTGATTTGTGCGTGTTGTGTGTTTTACTTGTTTATGATTGCGTTTTTGAAATTATTGAGTGCGAATATGATTTTAAGTCGGTGGATAAAAGTTGTGTGTTTTCAGGTCGTCATATTTATAGTTGTGAACTTGGTTTGGGGACTCGTAGGTCGTCTCTCGAGGTGATCGTACTATCTTAGAAAGAAGTGAGTTCAGTGAAGCTGTACTTTGGCATGTCGCATGTACGTTCTATAATTTACTATGGAAGGATGAGTGTTATAGCTCAGTTTGTTGAGCTGTGTGATTCTGATGTGTGGTTTGGTAAGGTAAAATGATGATTTACTTATTGTTTTTGAAGTGGTTGTGCTCTTGTAATTCTGTTTTTATATGTCCTACCTGATTTCGTGCCTTAATCAGCTAGAACATGGGGGACTAGCTGATGTGGACCAAAATGTTCATATGTAATATTATGTGATGTATATGGGTATTTGTGGAAAGTGACCTCATTTACTGGAGAGGATGTCCCTCTGGGTGGGTGAGCGAGCTGGATGTCGTTCTTTGGAAGCGGGCTGATTTGCTAAGAGTAGCGACCTGTAGTATGGGGATGAGTTCTCATATAGGGTCGTGATCTCTTATGGTTTGGGCTGTGTACTTGAGCTCGGTTGTGGGATTTATGAATGATAAAGCCCGTGGGCTTAAGGTTATTGTATTATGTGATTTTCGGTGGTCTGTATAGAGGGCCCAAGCCTATTGTGTTGAAGAGATTTGTTATATATGTGAACTTAACATGCGAAAAGAGTCCTAATTAAGTCGGTTATAGAGTTGTATTATGAATGGAATTATGGTTATAGAAGGTAACCCTAAATTGAGGGAGATCTCCCATATCTTTATATAAAGGGGCGTGTGCCTCTCATTATTTAACTAAGTCGATATTGTTCTATCGCATTATTATTTTTGAGAAGAGAAGTGTTGAGTGTTTTTCGCTTATTAACTTAAGCGTCGGAGGGCCTTAACGGGCTCGAAATTCGGCCCGTTCGAGGCGTTGTTTTGCAGGACCAGCGAGGTCGCCTAGTGGATCGTTGAAGGCTTTCAGGTCGCTGTGATGTATTTGGAAACAGTGTCAGGTCGCTGATCTCTTTTGGGGTTAGTACCCCCTTTATTTGGTGATTCAACTTTTTAGACTTATCAGCAACCCAGAGAAAATAGCGATTAAACAAATTTTCAACTAAAGAGGTATAGATAAAATCAAAATCAATTTAATTCGAGTATGCAATTCTTTCACATTCATGTTAAAATTATTAAGATTTCGTTTTATTATATAACACTAATTAAATAATTAGAAATTAGTGGCCCCTTTTAGTATAAATATCGAGATACTGATTTTAAACCATGCCCACTACACACTAGAGTGCTAGATTTATAGTTAAGTGGGAGTAAAAGCAAGATTTAGTCGGCGAAAAAATAAATTAAAAATGGCTTCTCATCATGGAAAAGCTGAACTTGAAGCACCATTGATTTCAATTTCCCAGGAATATGACCCTGAAACCAAAGGACAATTCACTAGAGACGAAATCTTTGCAGAAACGAAATTGCAATTGTTTCTTGCAGGTCCAATGATGTTTGTCAATCTTTTGTTATCACTCATACAAACAATCTCAGTTATGTTTGTTGGTCATGTTGGAGAATTAGCCCTTTCTGGTGCATCAATGGCCACTTCCTTTGCATCTGTCACTGGTTTTAGTTTGCTGGTAAATTTAACAATTTTCTTTTTTTTCTTTTTGTTGTTGTTTTTTTGTTTGAGAATTTATATATTTTCAGGTTGGAATGGCGTGTGCATTGGACACATACTGTGGCCAAGCGTACGGAGCAAAACAATACCATATGCTCGGGATCCACATGCAAAGAGCCATGTTCGTGCTGCTTCTTGTGAGTATCCCTCTTGCATGCACTTGGGCCACAGCAGGAGATATTCTCAAGTTACTCGGCCAAGATCCAGCGATCGCAGCAGAAGCTGGCGTTTACGCGCGCTACATGATCCCATCTATTTTCCCATTCGCGCTTCTCCAGTGCCAGTTCAGATTCTTGCAGACTCAGAACAATGTGGTGCCCATGATCCTGACTTCAGGGATCACGACGATGGTTCACATACCCATTTGTTGGCTTTTGATTTCCATGTTTGGAATGGGGAGCAAAGGGGCGGCTCTGGCCAACGGCATTTCTTATTGGACTAACGATTTGTTCTTGGCGATTTACATCATGTTGTCGCCTTCCTGCAGGGCCACTTGGACGGGTTTCTCCAAAGAAGCCTTGCAGAATGTTTCCAAGTTCATTTGGCTTGCTGTTCCCTCTGCTATTATGGTCTGGTAAGTATATGTCCTTTTTTATTTTATTTTTCTCTTTTGATTTTTTAATTTTTTTTTTGGGAATATTATAAAGTATGGTTTTTTATTTATTTTTTTTGTGGACAGCTTGGAGATTTGGTCATATGAGATTATGGTTATTGTATCTGGTTTGCTTCCAAATCCCACATTGGAAACGTCGGTTCTATCAATTAGGTAATTAGCTATCTTTCACTATCGAATGAGCACTATATATATATCACATATTAATTATACAAATTTATTTATTTATTTATTTATTTTGTGTGTGACCCAGCCTTAACACAAATGGCATGATTTACATGATACCTCTTGGACTTGGCAGTGCAATAAGGTGATTTCTTATAATCATTGATTATGTTTAATCTCATATACAATTTATTATACTCTGTTTTCTTGGAATAATTAATTATGCATGCCTGATTGTTTTTTTTCCTAGTGTACGAGTTGCAAACCAGTTGGGGGCTGGGCGGCCAAAAGGAGCCCGTTTAGCTGTACACATGGCCACGGTTATGGTGGCGCTGGAAAGCATCGTGGCGGTGGTGGTCATAATATTGGGCCGCAAGGTTTGGGGATACTGTTTTAGCAGTGACGAAAATGTGGTTTCATATGTTTCGGATATGATGATTCTAATTGCTGTTGTCAACTTAGTAGATGGCATTCTCTCTGTTCTCAATGGTAATAATATGCACATGTTATCATTTGTGAAAATGTAATCCATAATTTCAAGATTTAACTAATAATCTTCATTCTAGGCATTGCAAGAGGATGTGGATGGCAGAAAATTGGTGCCATTGTAAACTTGGGGTCGTTTTATATAATCGGCATCCCATTAGGCGTCGTGTTGGCATTTGTTTTGCATCTTGGAGGCAAGGTAATTTTACAAAATTACTATTTTTTGTGTCTATTTTATATCTGCCACAACTTACATCGAATCGCATAACTTTTTTCTTTGTTACTTGTGGTGTTCTCAGGGACTCTGGATCGGTATTATAGCTGCAGTTTTCGCGCAAACTATTTTCTTATCAATCATAACCATCAGGACTAATTGGGAGACAGAGGTTAAAAAAAATCATATTAATTCACAATCCTACTTAAATAATGTTTGCAAGTGTTTTTTATTTGTACTTGTTTTGTTTAATTGTAGAAATTTTAATTCGGTTTTGAAATCAACATTGTTGGGTTATTATAGGCAAAGAAGGCTTCTGCTAGAGTCTTTGACTCAACAATCCCAGTGGTGGCTTAGTGGTGAAAAAGATGATGAAATCGAATAATCAATTAGCTCCTTTATGGCATTAATTTAAGAGGAGAGCAAGAGAGCTGAGTCCAGCTAATTGGTGCCGTTGGGCACAAGAAGACATATATCCAAGAAGAAATGCCTCAGCCATGTCAAGTTTATTAGTCTATGTTTGTACTAATTTTAAATTATTTGTGATATTTGTGTGATATTCAAGATTTTAATGAGCATTTTAATTGGCTGTCCCACTGAAATCATTACACCTAAGAGGTACTATGTTTTAATCAATCATGAATCTCATAGAAAAAAAAAAAAAAAAACAGAAGATGTGAACTTAGACATATTTTAAAGGCCATAACACTGACGTAATACAACAACACTTCCTATTCAAAGTCAATACAGCAACATTAAGTAATATTTAACTATATTTGATGTGACAAAAAAAAAGTTCACCAATAAAATATAATACTAACCTAAAATACGTGTTTATCGATCAGATAGACTTCCACAAAGCTCCTAACGACCTGATTAACCTATAAAACAAAACCCAAAGCGGAAAACCCCGGCATAAACCTTCGATACTTAAGTCAATAACCATATAAATCGTATAAAGAGAGAATAATTCCCCATAAAATATGCGAGCTCCATAACCCATGATAATTGAAGTTGTAAGTTGTGAAAACAAGAGCTCGAATCCCCTATTTATAAACTTATTTAGATTTGTCCACCAACCAAAAGGATTCCTTCATAAAATGGGATTAAATCTCCTAATTATAAGATTATCCATACTTGTTCACCAACCATGGATGTCGGATTTCGAGCTAATTTGAACTACAAAGAAAAGGTGGCCACAGACAAGATATTCTTCATCGTCCGAGCACTACAACAAAACTGTCAAATTCTAATGAAAAATATCCGTTGGAATTCAATACAAATTTTCGTTTTAATGCCTAATTCCAATAAAATTTCCACTGGCCATTAGAATTTGCGTTGGAGTTTATTCTAAAGATTGATAATTCCAACGGAAATTAACCAATGGAACTTCCATTGGAATTTATTTTTTGTAGGAATATCGTTGGAATTTGGTGATTCCAACGGCAAGTTTTCCAACGACAAATTATATTCCGTTGGAAATCTTGTTCATTCTCACCGAAATTTGTATTGAATTCCAACGAATATTTTCCACTGGAATTTGACAATTTTGTTGTAGTGGAGGGAGACGAGGAGGAGAATAATATATAATTCTTGGGCATCAGATCACACAAAAGGACTTATCAGAATTGCACCAGGCGTGACATAGGAGAAGAGGGAAGGAGGTGTTGTCGATCTCCCGCACAATGAAGGATATGCAGGTAGTAGTGCGCGCACTCCGTAGACGGGTCGAATGGGAAAACGAACAGGAGTCGAGAGGCCATCCGTTTTTTGGACGAGAAATTGAGGGCGACCTTACCTTGATGATATAAGGGGTTGGACTTTTACTATGAAGGACTGTCAGACCCCACTCGGCATGTGCAAAGTTTCAAAAACGAGGCGGTCTTACAGCAATATACGGATGCAGTGGCATGTAGGGCATTCTTATCTACCTTGAGAGGATTGTCACAAGACTGATTCCATCAACTAGCTCCATGGAGAATCACCAGCTTTCAGGTCTTGAAGTCGGCCTTTTTAAAACACTTTTTTAGAACCAGGTTGCATACAAAAATGCCACAATCTCTCTTCTCAATGTGCAGCAACCTGGGGATACTTTGAAGAACTATGTATCTAGGTTTACAAGAGCTACTCTGGAGGTGCCAGCGGACAAAGGTTATATGAAGGAAGGTGCTTTGAACCAAGGGCTGCGGATGGGGGGTTTGAGGACATCATTGGTCTAGCGACCTGAGCATACTTTTGAAGAAGTCTTGCATAGGTGCATGACGTATATCCATGTCGAATAATCAGAAGAGGAAGACAGAATACATTTTTGAAGGGAAGTCGGAGAGCTAAAGAGAATAAAAACTAAGAGGGCAGAAAAGGAGGGAGATGAGATGACCTGCACGAGCACTCCTAGCTCCAGGAGCAAATGGAAGGGGTATGGTGAGAAATGAAAGAAGGACATGGAAGGAGGATGCGGACTTCACACCCATAGTAATGTCAAGAGCTAGGGTGTTTGCAATTATGGAGAGTAAAGTGCCCGATGCCATCAAGTGGCTGGAGGACTATACAGAAACACCTACTGATCCGAGATCTCAGTACCGTTGTAGGTTTCACAATATCTATATACATTCTATAAAGACATTTGGCACCTAAAGAGGAGATCGAAAGGTTGATCAAGGCAGGGCACCTAAAGGAGGTAGTGTATAAAGATAAAGCACCACGAGATCAAAGGTAGGCTTTATCAGAACCACCACCAGGAGGTCCCCCGCAAGCACAGGCTAGGGGGTGCCCGAAACAGGATGGGTAAAGAAGAACAGAAAAATGGGGAGCTACTAGAAATAAGAGAAGAAGAATAAACATGGTATTAGGTGGACAAACGGATCGAGACTCAAATAATGCAAGAAAATGACATGTGAAGGCAACTCGCCCAGGACCATTTGAGGTGGCTAGACCAGTTATTTCTTTCATCCTTGGGCGACGACGGGGTTTTCATGTTGAGCATAACGAGCATTAGTGATTGAGGTAGAGGTGGCGGGATATGCTACTGGGAGAGTATTCCTGAATAATAGGAGCTCGGTTAATATCCTATATTAAGAGTGCTTAAGGCAAATGAATCAGATGTAAAGATAAGACCTTTACAAACACCTATTTGTGCTTTTAGTGGAGCGCAAGTCATTGCAGAAGGAGAAGTGGTGCTTCCAGTTACATGGGGAAGTGGCGATATGCGTGTAGAGAAGAAGTTGAAGTTTTTCATAACTAAGGACATTTTGGGCTAACATTATACTAAGGTGAATTGTCCTCAATTTATTTCAGGAAGTCACTTCTACTTACCACATGAGTGTGAAGTACCCGACGGGAGATAAGGTCGGTAAGGTGATATTAGAAAAATAGGTCACTCGGTCTTCTTATCAGATGACCGTGCGGAAGGGGATGTGTGACGGAAAGTGCGAATGGAGAAGTGACATACAAGAGGGAGTAGTTAGTTCTAAAAAGTCAAGGGAGGAGGACAATTCCATTCAACCTCATGAGGAGCTTATGGAGATTGAACTAGAAGAGGGCGGACAGGGGTACACCACAAGGATAGGTGGCCATATGGCGGAAAACATAAGGGCAGAGCTCAATGCAATGTTAAAAGAATTTTGAGGCATAATCACTTTTGGATATGGGGAACTACCAGAAGTATCTCTTGAGGTCACACGACATCACCTAATCAAAGATTTGGATGTGAGGACTGTGTGACATAAAGGAGACATTTCGGGGCAAAGTTGGATAAGGTGATAGAAGACGAGGTGCATAAATTATTGAAAGCTGGACATGTGTAGCCATGGTACCAAAGTCAGAGAGCAAGTGGAGAATATGTGTCAACTTTCATGAGTTGAAAAAGGCTGGTGGATTCAACTTCGGGATGCAAGCTGTTGAGTATGATGGATGCACCTCAAGGGTATCATCAAATCCCACTATCAAAGGAGGATCTGCCCAAGGTGAGCTTTGTCACCTCAACGGGTACATATTATTTTGTTCTCATCCCATTTAGGTTGAAAAATACAGGGGCAACCTACCAGAGATTGGTGGACAAGATGTTTAAAGACCTGTTGGGGTCAACCATGGAGGTTTATATAGACGATATGCTGGAAAAAATCATGAGAAAGGAGTCATATAAAAAAGATCTTAGGAAGGCCTTTAGTATAATAAGGCAGTATGGGATGTGATTGAACTCAAAGAAGTGCACTTTTGGGGTTCGGTTAGGTAAGTTTCTAATGTATATGGTAACAAAAAGATTCATTAAGGTGAACCCTGGCAAAGAGCTGCAATGGAGATATCCAACCCCCGGACGGTGAGAGATGTACAGGTGTTAATAGGTCGCATATCAGGACTCGGTCGATTCAAATTTAGGTCAGCCGAGAAGGGTTTTCCCTTTTTCAGAACTTTGAGGAAGGGGTCCAAGTTTGAGAGAACTAAGAAAGCAGTAGAGGCTTTTGATAAGCTCAAGGAATACCTTACCGAGATCCCACTATTGTCGAAGCCCGTGCCAAGGAAAAACTTGATTCTTTAAATATTAGTTTGAGTGGTTGCAGTAAGCTCGATATTTATCAAGGAAGAGGCTGGTATTGAAAGCGTTAGAGCTGGCAATGGGATGGGTCGGGCCAGCCCAGCCCGAGCCCGTCGGGCCAACGTCGAAAATCGGGCCGGGCCGGGCTGAAATTCCATCGGGCCGTGATTTCGTTGGCCCAAGCCCGGCCCACCATAGGGTTTAGTGTATTTCTGCGGGCCAAGTCGGGCCGGGCCGGGTCAGCCCGCCAAATCGGGCCTGTTGGGCCGGGCCAAAAATGGCCCGATTTTTTTTGGGCCTGGTATTCCAAGGCCCAAGCCCGCCTAAAATCGGGTCGGGCCTGAAATTGCCGGCTCTAGAAAGCGTATCTACTTCATCATTAGGATGATTAGAGGAGCCTATCTGAACTATTAAGAATTGGAGAAGGGTGGATTTGCATTTATTTATACGGGAAGAAAGTTGTGAACTTATTTTTTGGGTCACAAGGTCAAGGTCCAAACCAATTTAGCACTCAATTAGGCCTTGAGTATTCCGAATGTGTCTGGGAAGGCTATTCGCTGGCCGCTTTTTTCCATTTATCCAGCGATTCTTTTTTGAAATTAACAACCATTAGATGATTAGATAGATAGATAAGAATAAGCTCTATCTACATTAAAAGAAAAGTACATGTTAAAGATTTTATAAGATTGACGAGAAAGTTTGATGTAGGGGAGGTCATTACCTGCGAGAAGTGACGTGATAGAATGGCTACCTGCTTGGGGATGCTTAGGCTTGTCATGTGCTTCTTATCCAGGTTTAGCACTCGGCTTCACGAGGAAGGGAAAAATTTTCTCATCATCCCTGCAGTTTAGGAGGCTAGCG
>BMAC01000426.1:0-23505 GCA_014905375.1 Phtheirospermum japonicum | reverse complement strand
CTGGTGAAGTAGATAGTAGAGCTTAGTGAATATGATGTGGTATACGAGCCAAGGACAACGATCAAGGCACATGTGGTGGCTGGTTTTTTACAGGAGATAGTGCATATTAAGGAGAAGGAATCTAAGTAAAAGACATGGTTATACACGTAGACGGGTCAACCATGGCAACTGGTGAAGGTCTAGGAATCGTTTTAACTAGTCCTGAATTAGAAAATTTTGATTTTTCGGTAAAGGTGGGGTTTATGGCCTCAAACAATGAAGTTGAATATGGGGCATTATTACAGGGAATAAAAATGGCAGGCGATCTAAGGGTAAAGAGAATGAAGGCATAAATGTACTCTCAGATGGTCTTTTTAAGCATGAGAAGATCGCATCAAGGAGTATTTGGGGAATCTTAAGTAAGTAATAACTCGGTTTGAGGAATTCAGGTTGGAGCATCTACCACGAGCTGAGAATACAAAAGCGGATCAGCTCGCCAAATGGCAGAGGCATTGGGGACTTGCAACACAATGACTGTTACTTTGATGGAATTGTCTCATAGTAGTTTAGAAAAGGGGAAAGAGGAAATTGAAATAGAAGAAGGGGAATATTGGCGAAAACCAATTCATTTGATTGGCGAGCTCGAGCTAGATGCCCTTGGGTGCATTAACGTTTGGGGCGGGGAGATGCAGATCGAGGTCAGGAGCGACCGCGCATAGTTTCCTTCCTCTTTCCTTTGCCCACTGAAGTTCGAAGAGCCAATTGGTCATTGGTGATGTCGTCGATCTCAACCAACTGATTCCTTGCCGGCAAGGGCGGTCTCTACCTATTCTTCAGTGTTTATGGCCAGAGCTAAGGAGGTGATGGTGGGTGTCGGATCCATTTGGGTAGCCGTTGCGCCCTCTGAACTGGATGAACTAGTGAGCACGAATTGTTCTGCAGGAAGATAGATGGTCATTGTTCATCATAATATAATGTAGAAAATGATAGGCCTAAGGATTATCAACATACCAAATTCGGATTCTATCATCTTCAGAGGTTGGCGACTAGGGCCAACAAAAGTATATAACCTTTCTGACTCGGTAAGCTTTACCACGTCACAAGAGAATTTATTCAATTCTTTGATCTGTTCCATATATCTTTTATGGAGGGAAGAGGGGTTTTTCCTCACGGCTATTGGCTCTTGAGGAGGGTTTACCTCCTGCCATTCAGTTGGGAAGAGCCAGTGTTTGCGGGAGCAGAGAAAAAAGAATCTTGCTCATCATTCATGGATATTAGAAGAAGGGTGAACAAGAAAATGTGCATTATGGCGAGAAGAAGGTAGTATATGCCCTTTTGGTTTTTTAATTCCATGAAAAAATAAAATGAAATCTACATTAGGCTCTACTTTATAAAATTTACATAGTATCATCTAGCCGTTAATGAACTGAATGGAGTTCGGAGCCATCTGGAGTAGGGCGACTATGTATATTTCGGCTACAACGACCATGAAGGGATGCATGGGAAATTTAATCCCTACTCTTACATTGTCTTCAAAAATATAATGTTATTTGGGGGGGGGGGGTGGAGGGGGGTTAGGGTCATCCATGCCAACCTCAGGCTTGATAAAAAGCATGGTGTTAAGAAGGGGGAGGCTCCGAATGAATGTTCGGAGTAAATTAAGTTCCGGAAGGACCCATGTAATTTCTATAATGATCCTGGTACTTTGGGAAAGGGTAGGAGGTCGGCATGAGATGAAGGTGAAGTGATGGTTACTAGGTTAGGTAGGTAAAAATCTGGGTCAGATGAATGAAAAGGAGCTCATGATTGAAGTAGAGGGATGACTTTAAGGATTCCCTCAGTTAAAACCCTTGTATGGGATCCTAGCTCGGCCCATGTAGGGCTCCCCGCCAGTTCATTTATGAGGCAAGTTCTAGGTTGATTAGCATTTTTATTACTATATTTTCTATTTAGGAGGATTTCTATGGATTCGCATTCAGAGGCGATGTCTAGGATAGGGGTTGAGTTTATGGGTTAATTGAGGTTCTAAGAATCAGAGTTAGAGGATGCTAAAAACAAAATATACAACAAGCACAAAATAGAAAATGGGGGAAGGGGAAGATGACAATATATTCAGAATATAGGAAACTAAATCAAAATGTGAAATGAATTACAAAAATATAAGTAGGAGAATTAGGGGGACTTACCTAAGGTAGCGTAGATCTGGGGATTATCCAACCTGAATTCTTAAGGTAAAGTAGGGATAATTGTGGGCCTTTCATTTTTTTGGCCCACGATAATATTTTATTACGAGAGAATGGGCGTGTGGCAGTGTCCGATATGTTAGCATTGTGAATTTAATGTATTTTTGACAGTTTGCGCTTTTATCAAGGGGCACGTGGATTGACCATTAAGGCTGTTTTGCATGTAATTGTGGTATTTTTCTCGTATCTTTAGTTAGGGTTTAGTTTTATTTTTAGTACTTTTGAGTCGTGTTTAATTAGGGTTTTAAGTGATTTTCTTGTTTTAATATTTTAAGCTTTATTTATCCGATGTTGGTAATGTTTGTGCGATTCTTGGGTTTTTAAAGTTCAAGATTCTTGTTTTGCAGGTGGCTAAATAAATGAGATTCACGCCAAGACGTTCCGGCATATGCCTATGTTCGAGCAAAGATATTGAGGCCCAAAATTCGTGCCAAAATGAGAGAACCGAGCCAAAAGTAGCCCGAATCGACTGCCGAATCGACTGAGATCAGCCTGGATTGACTGATAGTCGATCGACTAACCACGGATCGACTGAAAGCTCCAAAATCGACTGCTCGACAGTAGCGGACTTCAGATCAGCAGGGCAGTCGATCGACAACTATCGATTGACTGAACCTGCGATCGATAAACTGCGTCGCAGAGACTCTCGGGATTCTTGGCGTTTTTGACGTTCTTGCCCCTACAAACACCTATATAAACCCCATATCTTTCACGAACAAAAGGATCAGCTCTCCGACCCACCCTTGCATGGGTTTGGGGTTAATTTCTCTCTCTAGTTCTTAGATTTACTTTCTCTCTCCAGATTTTAAATTTAATTTCTCTCTCTAGATCTTAGATTTATATTCAAGCATTTCCTTGGGTTTATAAGCCTACAAAGAATTCAAGTCATCACTTGAATTTTATTTTGGATTGCTATTTCATTCAAGTTTGTAAATCCTTTCCTTAATTCAAGTAAGTTTTCCTTCATTTCCTTCCTTGTTCTTCAATTTCATGCATGTTCTTCATTTTATGAATTTTGCCTTAGCTCTTTGATTTGTTGTTGGATCTTGTGAATTGGCTACAGAATCTAGGTGAGTGACACACCGAGATCATAGATCGAGTCCTTGATCGTTTTTTTTTTTTTTGAGTATTTCATATGATTTATTTTGGTTTTTATTTTTATTGCATAGTTCTATGTTGAATTCTAGATCTACACTTCATTTCTAGTTATTTCTCGTAAAGTTTTTAACTTTCACGTCAAATTTTGTTGCTCTTTCCGTTGATGCTTTCGAGTTTCGTTAATTAGCATTTCTAAAAGTTTTCATGATCATGCATGCATAGTAGTACTTTAGACTTTCATGCTTGTACTTAGTGAAACATTGCATTTCCTTGCTTATTTTAATTATCGCTTGCATTTTCCATTGAGCATACGCACGAGGCACACAAAATACTTGCATTTCCTTTCACAGTTAGTCATAGTTTCATATAGTTTCTATTTATTTCACTTTTTCTCTATTTTCACAAGCTAAAAACCCCTTGATTCTTACAATCGAATTCCGATAATACCAAGCCATGAACCCACTTTTCTTATTTTAACGCCACTCAAAATCTACAAAACAGAGGCACTTGTGTTTACATTCAACTTGATTTTCTACATCAATCAAGTACAATGTTGTGGACTAGCTGATACGACATCCAATATTCAAGTCGGCATGCACATAGATTTGGTTCTATAAACGCAACATGTCCTCTAAGAGGGGTGAGCTCTCATATAGGGGGTGGGGGTGGGGGGCAAGTTAATTTAATGCATTGGTAAAAATATCGGCAAGCTAATTTTCAGTATTGACATACTCCATGCAAATATTACCTTTCTCAAGAAAATCTCGTACAAAGTGATGTCGAATATCTATGTGTTTTGTATGAAAATGCTGAACTAGATTCCTCTAAATGTCAATTGCACTAGAGTTATCACATAAGATAGTATGTAAACCATAGTACTCAGTCATTTGACTCACCTGATCGGACTTTTTTTGGATCTTTTTTAATGAATTGACCAACTTAGATGTTGTTTGGTTATGGCCAATATCACATACTTTTTTTGGAATATGACCAATATAGTTGATCAAAAATGAAATTTTTTCGTCCCTCGAAAAAGGCAAAACTTGGCTCACCTTTATCCCTCTCCCCTATGCCGAAACTTAACTTCTCATTTATTAGTGTAATAAGTGGTATCCATATTATAGACCATGGCTGTAATAATCACTTTCCAATACTTAAAAAAAATGATTTTTAATGGACTTTTCAAATAAGTCACAATTTTAAAAAAGTTCAATTTTAAAATCGAGCTTATTTGAAAAGTCCATTAAAAAATCATTTTTTTAATAATTATAAAGTGATTATTACAGCCATGGTCTATAGTACGGATACCACTTATTACACTAATAAATGATTTTTAATGGACTTCTTCATCGTGCAATGGTGACATGGTGACGACTATGACGGAGGTGGCGGCAACAAGGTGGTGGTGGTGATTATTGAAGAAAATGAAGTATATTTTTGGGTGTATGGTTTGAGGGATAATTTGGGTATTTTTATAAATTTATTTTTTAGCAGGGTAGACAAATAAAATTTTGGGGTGCCTTTAAAAAATGTGAGGACTTGTGGCTTCTTAAAACCCTTTTCCATTATCTTTGCAAAATTTTATTATTTTCCTATTTTATCCCCATTTATATACGTTTTAGAAAATGCCCTTAATAAAAACCCATTTTTATCCCCTTTTGTTTCTCCCTTTGTTTGCTTTTTGTTATTAAAGTTTCTTGGAGTTTTTCTAAGGTGCGCGTATTGGTGATTATGTTAGTTGTAATATTGTGTGAGGACAATATTACTGGAGGTATTATAATTATTGATTGCATCTTTTATTACTATCAACTGTAAAATCAGATCTCTTAATAATTCTGTGAAATTACATGAGATATTAATATTTTAATATGTGCAGGTTGTGTATTTCCTTAAGACGGTGGTGTGCGAGAAGAAAAGTGCGTTGTAAAAACTGATTGTATGTGAATTTTGATATAATATACATATAATAATAGAACATATCTTTTGTTGTCTCCTTATATTTTGAAGAAGTATCATTAAAAACTCTTCTAATAGTTATAGTTTCAAAAAGGTATTTTTATGTTGTGGAACTAGGGTTTGGCAAGGAAATGGACGGGCAACTGACACGGTTGGATGAGAATCAAGACACGAAGACATCAGGGTTGGAAGCTAATAAGGATAGCGGGCCGGGTATAGCACAAAAGGGGAATGGAGCGATCCACAAAGAGATAGTGGGCTGTTTTGGACTTGGGCCCAATTAATTATTTATTGTTGAGTAGGAGCCAAAGACTAAGGGTTATTTAGTCAATTTTAATTAAATTGTCATTTAGTTAAGATACTTTAACTTTTGGCACATGAGATGTAACAAACCACATTACCTAATCCTATATATACTGGATGCGGATGTGGGAACAATTATCAATCAGAATTCATAATTTCTTCCTCTAATTTTCATCTGAAAGTCTATCTCTTTCACCCACCTATCCTCTTCTCCAATATCAACACAATTTACATAATAAATACAGTCCATCATTCAATAAATACCAAAATATACACATAATTAATCAAGATCATTACAAGTGGTATCCAGAGCCTTGGATCCTTGGAAAATGGCAGAAGGCACACGCATCAAAGATCTTCAAGAAGCTCAGAAAAAAATGGACCAAAACCTACAAACTAAAGCCATGAAAAGGGAAGCAAGTGAGATTAAACTGCAGGAGCAAATATCAGGTATTAATTCAAATTTACAGGAATTAATGGGGTTGAATATGAAGTATGACCATTTGACCCAAACTCTTGCTGCTATGCAATTACAATTATTCAACATGAATAAGGGAAAAAATCAAGCACATGAAGAATCTATCCTAGGAGGTCCCTACCCAGGTTTAGGCGGTGAAGGTACAAATGGCAGGACCAGTAATCCCTCTAAATCCAGGATAATTACTGAATCACAGAGCATGAATTTTCTGAGCCCAGTCCCCAGATTGGAGTTTCCCAAATTTGATGACACATCACCCAGGTCTTGGGTGCTCAAATGCAATAGTTATTTTAAGCATATGCCCAACATCCCTGATCAACAGAAGTTTGCACTAGCCTCTATGCATTTTTAGGGAAAAGCTGCTCAATGGTACCAAAACCGCAATAGCTGAATTCAACCAGGTTTGAAGAGCTAAAGGAAGCTAGGATCATAGCTGAATTCAACAAGCTAAGGCAGACTGGTTCCTTTGCAGAATATGTGGAGAGATTTGAGGAACTGAAGGCATACATGAAGATATTGAACAATTACAAAGAGGAGTACTTTATAGCAAGTTTCATTAGTGGCCTAAGTGAAGAGCTACAGGCTTTTATTAACATGTTTAAAGCAACCACCTTACATCAGACTATTGAATTGGGCAGGAAACAAATCTTATCCCTAGTTGCCATTGCAAGAAAATTCAAGTCCAACCCCAAAGCCTACCCACCCGTGTTTCAGAACAAGAGGCCAGAAATTTCATATCAACCAGTTCACAGACCAATTCCAAGCAACATCTCCAAACCACAAACCAAAATGCTCACACCCTCAGAGATGGCTTCAAAGAGGGAGAAAGGCATGTGCTATAACTATGATGAGAAGTTCACATATGGACAAAGGTTCATACAAAGGATCAATTATATGATAATGACTGAAGAAGATGAATTTGAATGCTCACAAGTTTTTGACACTAAATCACTAAGGGATTTAACACCAACTGACACCACGGAGGAGATACAAATGAATCTAAATGCATTATCAGGGGAAGATATCATTACCACCATGAGGGTGTGGGGGCAGAATAAGGGAGACAATCTGCAGATTCTAATAGACTCTTGTAGCACCCTAAGCTTTATTCAAGAGTCTACTGCCAACAAACTGGGTTGTCAAGTGGTAGAAGACAAACCTATCTTAGTAAGAGTGGCTAATGGACAGAGGCTAGTCAGCACCAAGGTAGCAAAGGGTTTCAGCTGAACAATGCAGGGTCACACTTTCTCCTATTCCCTTAGGCTGCTAAAGAATGAGGGATGTGACCTCATCCTTAGAGGAGATAGGCTGAAATTATTCACTCCAGTAGAATTTAACTATGAACACATGACATTCACTTTCACACTAAAGGGGCAAAGGGTGAAAATACAAGCACTGACATCCACTGCAGACTGTCAATTTATATCTGCCCCATCATTGTTCAAGTTGATACATTAAGAATTCCATACTCAAATTGAAGAAATGTTCCTCTTAACTATACAAGGGGAGAAACAGGTGGATGACTTTCAATTGACACAGATGACAGAACTACTAAAGGAGTACAGTGATATTTTTGAAGAACGAAAGGGGTTGCCCCCTGTGAGAGGAACAGAGCACCAAATCATTTTGAAACCTGGAAACACTCCCAAACACCAGTCCCTTACAGGGCATCACATGACCAAAAGGATGAGATAGAGAAGATAGTTAAGGAGTTGTTGTTAAGTGGGGTAACACAACCTAGACAAAGTCCTTTTGCATCACCTGTGCTGTTAGTAAAGAACAAGAATACATCATGGAGGCTTTGTGTGGACTACAGGTACCTGAATGACCTAACTATTAAGCATGAGTTCCCTATTACAATCATTGATGAGTTACTAGATGAATTACATGGGGCCAAATACTTTTCCAAGATAGATTTAAGATCAGGTTATTTCAAGATATTGATGAAGCCAGAGCACAGGTATCTAACTACTTTTAACACTCATCATGGCAAGTTTGAGTTCCTAGTTATGCCTTTTGGACTATGCAATGCACCAGCCACATTTCAATGCCTGATGAATGAAGTGTTTAGTGACAGTTTGAGGAAGAATACATTGGTGTTTTTTGATGACATACTAATCTACAGCAAGGAATGGGATGAGCACCTTCAACATCTGAAGGGTGTTCAGGGCAAACTCAGGGATAACCATCTATTTGCCAAAAGAAGCAAATGTCAGTTTGGGAAAAAACAGATAGAATATCTGGGCCACATCATCAACGAAGATGGGGTTACCACTGACCCCCAGAATATAGAGTGCATGGTCAATTGGCCTACACCTAGAACAATCAAGAAATTGAGGGGATTCCTATGCTTGACTAGCTACTACAGGAAGTTTATGAAGGGATACAAACTTACTCAGGAAGGAAAAATTTGTTTGGGGGGAAGAAGCTGAAGCAGCATTTCAAGACCTGAAGAGAGCTATGACCACCACACCTATCATAGCTTTACCAGATTTTTCCCAACCCTTTTGTTTTGGAGACTAATGCTAGTGGTTATGGGATTGGAGCTTTTCTCATGCAACAAGGAAGACCAATAGCTTATATGAGCAAGATTTTATGCCCTAGGAACCAAACATTATCCATATATGATAAGGAGTTCCTAGTTGTTCTCATGGATATACAAAGGTGGAGGCACTATTTGCAAGGACACAAGTTCATTATTAGAACAGACCAGCAAGCACTCAAGCATCAATTTTACCAAAAGGTTATGAATCCTACCCAACAGAAGTGGATCACTAAACTATTGGGCTTGAACTATGAAATTCAGTATAGGAAAGGGAAGGAGAACAGGGCAACTGATGCCCTATCCATAGTGAAGGAACTAGAAGAGGATAATTTTTTAGTAACCACAATAAACCTTGTATGGATTCAGAAGGTGATCCAAAATTATAAGGATGGCCCCTTTACCAGCAAGATACTAGCAGCTAAAACTTTGGACACAACCTCTTACCCAGAGTTGAAGCCAATGAGGGACTTATCAGATACAAGAGCAGATTGGTAATAGGGAGGGATGCTAAATTGAGAAGGATGATTCTTGATACAATTCATGGCTCAGCCTATGGAGGGCATTCAGGAATAGGGGGAACCTACAGAGGGCAAAGGGAGTTTTCTATTAGCCTAAAATGAGGACTGACATTATCCAGATGATTCAGAAATCCGAGTTTTGTGACATGAACAAGACTAATCATGAACCATACCTAGGGTTACTGCAACCTTTACTTATCCCAGAACAAGCATAGACACACATAAGCATGGATATCATTGAGGGATTACCTAAGGTGAGTGGTAAAAGTGTGATTCTAGTCATAGTGGAAAGGTTTACCAAATATGGACACTTCCTACCCCTATCACACCCTTATTCAGCACAGTCAGTGGCTCAGTTATTCATGGATCAAATATATAAGCTACATGGTTTACCCCTAAGCATGGTGGCAGACAGAGATAAAGTGTTTACTAGTGGTTTCTGGAGTGAAGTTTTCAAACTAATGGGGGTAAAACTTAACCTATCATCAGCCTATCATCCTCAAACCAATGGGCAAACAGAAAGATTGAATCAATGTTTGGAAAGTTACCTAAAATGCATGGTACACAACAACCCAAGATCATGGTTAAAATGGCTTAACCTTGCAGAATATTGGTACAATACCAACTATCACAACCTTATGTCAAGAGTGATGACACAAAAGCAAGAGAATTTGTGAAGGACCGACATGAAATGATCAAACAATTAAGGGAAAACCTAATTCATGCACAAAATCGTATGAAAGTTTATGCAGAAAAATCGAGGACTAAGTGGACATATGCAGTAGAGGAAGAGGTATAACTGAAATTGCAACCATATCGGCAGAACTCCATGCAGCTGAGGAGAAATTTAAAGCTGTCCTCTTGCTACTTCAGCCCCTACATGATCTTGGAGAGGATCGGAGAAGTCACATACCGGATTGACCTGCAGCACGATTCGCGGATCCATCCCATTTTTCATGTTTCCTTACTGAAGAAACGGTTGGACCCTAGTATGACACCTGCTCTTGACTTATCACCTGCCGCAGCAGAAGGAACTTGCGAGCTAGCACCGAGGAGGATTTTGGGAAATCGTGTGGTTAAAAGATGGAAAATGTATGTGGAACAAATTTTGGTTGACTGGAGTAGCAATTCTCAAAACAAACCAACGTGGGAGGATGTGAAGTTCATGAAGAAGGAGTTTTCTGGGACAAATCCTTGCGGACAAGGATTTCAATTTCGGGGGGCTGATGTTGTGGAACTAGGGTTTAGCAAGGGAATGGACGGGCTACTAACACGTTTGGATGAGGATCAAGACACGAAGACATCCGGGTTAGAGGCTAATAAGGATAGCGGGCCGGATCAAGCCAAATCGAAAATTTAGCAAGAACAAGCAATGTTTCACCAAGCACAAGCATGCAAGCACAAGGTACAACAATGCATAAAAACTCAAATAATGCAAATAAGCAAAAATTGAAATCATGAATGGATAAAGCAATGAAAATAAACGGGAAAGTTTAAAACTTTATGAAAAATAACAAGCAACAAAGAGTAGATCTATGATTAAACCTAAAACTATGCATGAAAATAAAAATCAAAATAAAGCATAGGAAAAACTTGAAATCAAGACGATCCAAGAGCCGATCTATGATCTAGATGTGTCACTCATCTAGATTTCATAGCCAATTCATAAGTTTCATCATGAATTCAAGGTGCTAAGACAAAAGGCATGAAATGAAGAAAAATGCATGAAATATATGAAATTACGAGAAATTAAACGATCTAGGCATCAATTCATGATCTAATTGTGTCACTTAACTAGATTTCATTGATGATTCACAAGATTAAGAAAAAATTCTAATACCTAAGGCAAAAAGCATAAAATAAATGAAGAACAAAGCATGAAATTAAAAGAAAGCTTACTAAAATTAAATGGAGAATCCAAAAGCTTGATTGATATTGCAAGGAATTAAAAATCCAAGGGAGTACTTGAATCCTTCTTGAGCTTACAAACCCAAGGCAAAGCTTGAAAATTAAATCTAGAGAGAGAAAATTATCCCAAACCCAAGCTTGGATTGGGAGGAGGTGTTCTAAAAAATGAAAGAGAGGTTTTGTTTATACAAGGTAATAAGGGGTAAATGGGTCAATTATGCATATGAGCTTGGATCTCCATGTATTGACCAAATTTGACCCAAAATGGTCAAAATAGACCATTTGGGCTGAGTTGGGCTCGATTAGCTCGGCAAAATTGCAAGGTGGCTCGACATGGGCCAAGATGGCTCGGTGCTGGGCAGGCTGGCTTGGTCGTGGTCGGCAGTTGTCGGCAGGAGCTTGCGGGCGTGGCCGGCAGGCGCTCGGCAGGTGTGCGCAGGCGTCGGCAGGCGCTGCGCGCAGTCGATCGACTGCTCTCGGCAGGATTCGGCGCTGGGCGGGCTCTCTGTCGAGCAGTCGGCGCAACTGATGGCATTCGATCGACAGCTCTCGGCAGTTGATCGACAGCGATTGGCAGTCGATCGACAGCTCTTGGCGCTGAGTCTCGGCAGGCTCGGCAGCTCTCGGCCAGCATCGACAGGACCGCTCGGCAGCGCTAGACAGCTGCCGGCAGGTCTCGGCGAGCATGGTGCGCGGGACTCGGCAGCTCTCGGCGGGCATGATCGGACACTGGGTAAACCCAGTGTCATATCACGTACCCAGTGTCAGCCACATTTCTTCGATTCGAGCCTCGATTCCGCTAAAAACTCCAATCGTAAGCCCACACTTGACCATACCCAGACCAAAATACTTCAAAATACCTATATTAAACATAAAATTAATTAATTATGATTAAAATAACCATATTAATCATAAAATCGAAAAGAAACACGAAAAACGACAAAACAAGAAAACAAACGAAAAACCTAATAAAACTCGACTCAAAAACTACTAAAATCAACATAAGATCCTAATTAAAAATACGAGGAAAATACCACAATTACATGCAAAACAGAGGCTAATAAGGATAGCGGGCCGGGTATAGCACAAAAGGGGAATGGAGCGGTCCAGAAAGAGATAGTGGGCTGTTTTGGACTTGGGCCCAATTAATTATTTATTGTTGAGTAGGAGCCAAGACTAAGGGTTATTTAGTCAATTTTAATTAAATTATTATTTAGTTGAGATATTTTACGATTTGGCACATGGGATGTAACAAATCACATTACCTATTTCTATATATACGGGATGCGAATGTGGGAACGAATATCAATCAGAATTCATAATTTCTTCCTCTAATTTTCATCTTAAAGTCTATCTCTTTCATCCATCTATCCTCTTCTCCAATATCAACACAATTTACATAATAAATACAGCCCATCATTCAATAAATACCAAAATATACACAGAATTATTCAAGGTCATTACCCTTTATAAAACAGTTCTGAAAAATATATTTTTTAGAGGTATATTAGAAATCAATTTTGAAAAATACACTTTCTACAATAGGTTTAAAAAATCTATTCTGTTCTAGAAAGTAGTTCCTTGAACGTAAATGACTAGCAATAGACCTCAAATACTACCTTTTAAGATGGGTAATAAAAAATTTTAGAACGGGTCCGCAATCATGCGTGTAAAACGGGTTAAAAATATTTTAGAAACTCAGAATTTCTACAACGGCTGCGTGTAAAATGATTCAATAACCATTCTAGAATTCTTATTCACCCATTCTTAAAAGCCTATTCTGCATCGGTGATTGCATATTTGGTTGCCATACCTGCTAATATTCTATTGTTAACCAAATGCAAACAAATTTTTATTATTATATGTTAAATATTGAACTTATCTCATATTCTATTGTTAACCAAATGCAAACAAATATATATTATTATATGTTAAAAATTGCCCCTATCTGGGAGAAAATTTATAAAATAAGTATTATTTTAATCATCATTCGTGTCTAGCACGTAAGAAATTGCAGATTTCATGAAAATCAGATCTCATTCAAATAACCCAATTTCACAATTTTAAAATTGAGCATATCTAAAATTTACTGTACAAAAATTAACTAAATCAATTGATACGATTTCACTTGCGAATCTTCATCTTTCATCATAGGCATAAAAAAGTACCAACATATCTTCATTACGGGCATAAAAAAGTAACAACATACGATGGTCGATTAAACCTATATAGGAAAGATTAATAAACTAAAATCTAATGAAAACTCAATCAAAGCTCATAATTCGAAGAAAAATGTACATTAAATAATTGACCAACTATAAGAAAATAAAATTTTCATTTCAATGTAAAAAATGTTAGAGTATATTGCCCGACGTTCCAATTAGATTGGATTTCATTCTGCTTGTATAATGATTTTATTAGAAATTATTTTAATAAAGGCTTTCTCTTTATCTTATGTTTAAACTTTTATTATAATTGCACGTATGATAAAGTTCTTAGACCAATTTAAACTATGGGACATTGTTGCGTATACGATGGCAATCATGAAACATGTCTCTAAGGTTTCGGTTTTAAACATGTTCCAAGTCAATGGGCTTTTTGAGATAAGACATTGAATAGCCCGGTAAGACTTGCGCGTATGATGCATGGTTGTAAGACAAGGATGTTGCATTCCATTAACATCAACGTTGTGATGCGAGTGCATATATGTGGGTATTTGTTGGAGAACAGGTTCATTGAACATGACCCGATGGAAAATCTTAACTAGAAGATTTGTGTGTCGAATAAGAATTTCCATATTGCAATAGTACATGATTAATCCTTAGACTTGAGGTACGATGGTAACCTTGTTCACATCATGCATTGCTTAGATTTATCTTTTGATTGCTTGACAATCGTAAAAGGGTATTTTGGGTATTGATCGATGTGCATAGAGGTTTTGTGTGTAGCCAACATAGAATTCGACAATTGTCCATGGACAAGGGAGTATCCTGTGAATTTTCATAGTTTGTGATTCAAAAACCATGGTCAGGGAACGATTAATATTGATTCATAAATGAATTACTTAAACTTGAAATGAAATCACAGTTATTAAATCAATTGGGTTTCTACTAATAAATCCATGCCCAAGATTTAATCGGAAAACTAGTTGGTGAAAGGATCGTACATGTATGGACTTGCAAGTGAAATAGGTTTGCTCGATATTTCACCTAACACTTGGTAGTCATGATACTTGCTAGGTGTTGTCATGATTTGTAGGTTTTTGAAATTAAAGAGTTAATCTCAAGAGAATTGATTAATTAGATTAATTAATGTAATAAATTGTTATTAATAAACTTACAAAAGTAGTAAGCCTACTGCTAGTGTTAGCCGTGAACCTAAAAGGGTCACACATAATTTTGGTTGTTGACATTTCAAGATTGATAACTCCAATGGTTGGAATAATTAATTWWTTTGRATTAATTAAATGAGATTTTAATTTAATTCAATTTTTAGATTGAATATTTAATTATATATAATCTAATTATGCAATTAAATCTAATTTGATTAGAAATTTTAATTAAAGGAATATATTAAATTGGTCAATTGGATTGATTAATTTAAACTCATGGATCTAATTAATTAATTAAATTAATTAAATAGTTGGATTTTAAATTCAAGTCCATGTAATTTTCTAGTAGGTCCTAATTGTAGAAGCCCACTTGAATAATTAAAGACTTTAAAATAAAATTAGTTTATATTATATATTTGTATAATATATATATATATATATATATATATATATAGTATATATATATAATATATATATATATATATATATATATAAATATATATATAAGGTAATTGGGATCAAGTCATACTCTTTGTTTTGAAAGAGACGGATGACTTGTGGGAAGAATCCTTTTTCTAATAATATTGTTAATTAATTAATTGAGACTAGATCTCATTCTTAACGTAATTAACCTAACACACACACACACACACACACACACACACACACACACACACACACACAATATATATATATATATATATATATATATATAGGGTTGGGTTCAAATGAGAACCCGTCATTATATGTGAACCTAGGGACTCATCATGGACCATTAGATTGGATAATCTTGATGGTTGAGATCATGACATGTCAACATGGTAATAATGTAAAAAATTCACTAATTAATTAAAAAGGGTATTTTTGGACATATATCAACGTTTACAAAGAGCACTACATTGTTCTTTAGAAAGCACAATAGATTAAGAAAAAAAAAACAATACGATTGTATACAAAAAGCATGGCAAATTTCGTCTATAAACTGCAAATTCAAAAAGTTGAAATGAAACTCAAATCTTTAACAAACCATAACTTTTTCAAATTTTATTCGTTTTGAATGAAATATATATCAAATTAATCACATTCTCAAGATCTATAATTTAAGATACATATTGCATGTTTTAAAACGTAAAAAATATATATATATATTGATAAGTCCAAAAAGTTGAACTACCAAATAAAGGGGGTACTAACCTCAAAGTTGAGATCAATGACCTAGACGGAACTCCAAATATGACATAGCGACCTCCAAAATCTCCCGCGATCCTCCAAGCGACCTCACCATTCCTGCAAAACAACGCCTAGAACGGGCCGGATTTCGAGCCCGTTAAGGCCCTCCGACGCTTAAGTTAATAAGCGAAAATCACACTTCTTCTCTCTCAATCAATAATATCAATGCACAAAGATAATAAATGCGTAATAAGCATTAACCTTCAAAAGAGAAGACGGAGGCTCCTTTTATAGGGATAGGAGAAGATCTCCAATATCTAGAGTTACCTTTCATAATAAGAATTCCATTCATACTAGGATTCCACAATCGAATCTCAATTGGGACTCCTCATACACGGCAAGTTCCCATAAACAACAAACTTCTCCATAGATATCATAATTAAGCCGGGGCATGCAGCCCACCAGGCCCATAATAATTCACGTATATCAAACCCACAAACGGGCTCAAGTACTCAGCCCAAATTACAAGAGATCGCGACCCTATATGAAAAGTCATCCCCATACTACAGGTCGCTACTCTTCACAAACAGCCCACTCAAATCATCACAGCTCGCCCACCTCCCAGGAGCACACCCCCCTAGGAAATGAGGTCGCCTTCCACAAATAGTCATATTTATCATATAATTTCACGTATGATTATTTTAGTCCGTATCAGCTAGTCCCCCATGTTCTAGATGATTGAGGTATGAAATCAGGTAGGACATTTAAACACAAAATTTAAAACACACAAACTAAACATCAATATATCTTACTAAAGCTCGCATCAGAATCACCAAATTTCAACAAACTGAGCTATAACAGGTCGCAACACGTTCACGCGACCTTAAAGATACTGAGCTCTCTTCTTAAGAAATAATCATAAGTCCCCAAGTATACCAACTTAGATCGCACACGAGATGAATCTATACGAGCTCTCAAAATTTTCCATAAAGCGACCTGAAAATATCACGGTATCAGACGACCTCAATAATCCAAGACCGCAATCATAACAAAACCATAAAGTCAAAACACGCTTTCCTTCTTTCTGTCTCATCTTACTGACGCTTCATTAAATGCGGCCTGCCACGCGTCGCAATCTTAAAATATCGGCATATAATAAGTTCAGTGGGCCCGAGAATTAATGGCCCAAAATATTCCCTTTGCAAACCCTAATTAATCCCGCTCCTATCTGTCACATCAGCTTTTCCGTCTCCCCATTCAAAACCTTTTCGCCTCCCCAACTCACCACTTTACGCTATCTCAATTAAAATTTTCACCATTGTCGCTCTGCAAAAAGCTCGCCAAATTGCAATTACTCAAGGATCCACCATTAATTCGCCGCTTACCAGTGATCTATAAGCTCGTCAATATGTGTAAGTCCCCAGAATCCCTTTCAAATTTAATTATAAAATCAAAATTTCAACTGCATCTGCTGAGTTATGCTTATTTACTGTGTTATCCCTCCCCCTGGATATATCTGATATGAAATAATCATTAGCAAAATCCGACAATAACCCCTTAATCCAATCTCTTTCTCCCAATTCCGATCTCGTTGAAAATCCCTTTATTATTGAACAAAGGCCAAAACCTTCAGCATTACCCTCCTCTGGACTACGCGACGAGCCAGAGGGTGATGTTTCATGGAAGAACTGCAAGCCTAACCGTAGCCAATAATCCCCTTGACGGCCTCCCCCTTCTTACTCTTGAGGCCCCCTTATCCCAGAAGGCATCCCTCTTCGCGAATCGAGGAATCCTGCATCCTCCGCACACTTCCGAGAGAATCCTGTAACTGTAGATGAATCCCTTTCTTTCGACGACCTGCCCTCATCATCCCTAACAACCAAAGAGGTCAAATATAACTATTGGCTACTTCCTGACCCTAAAAAGCTGGAACATTTTAAACGTATCCTCAACCTTCCTCCTACTGCCAAAATGGTTTTACCCGACAGCCTGCAGGCCGACCCCATGCGACCTCCTCCTAACCATATTACTTTATTTGATTCACTATTAATAGCAGGATTCAGGTTCCCGGCTCATCCCTTCTATGTTGAGATCTCTAATATGTATAATATATCACTTCTTCAACTAACTCCCAATTCCATGAAGTACCTGGCCGGATACCTCTTGCTCTGTAAATATTACAATGCCCGTGCCGACCCGAGTTTCTTTCATTTTTGTTTCCAAATAAAATACCAACAAAATTCCTTTTATCTCTCCTATCGTTTAGGGCGACCTAAATTCCTCACTAGTCCCCATAACAAAGTCCACAAATGGAAGAAAAACTTTTTCTTCATTCATAATACTGAAGCTTGGCCTTTTATAACCGAGCTGAAAGATCGCACTCCCCCACAAATCAAACCAACAACCTCCAAGGAATGCCCCCTGTTATACCAGAAATACTTTGACCAGCTCGTGGAATGGAGCCGACATCCYTTCGACYTGGCTCTCATCACCAAYCGCTCTGCCATATTTCGTTATGCGGGCATCGATTCTCGCCCGGTGGAGCCGGATCTTGCCATTTCTAACTCTGCATTCGGTGGGTATTGTAGGTTTTGCAATTATATACGTCCGTGTGTATTAAAATGAAATTGTAACATAATCTATCTATTTTTTAGTTTCCTTCATCAATTCCTGCGCAGCTGCTCTCCCTGAAGAAAAGAAGAAGCAAGCTACCTCTTCCACAGCTCGCACCATCCCTACCTCCAGTAATACCGATAAGACCCCTCGACCAACACCTGAACCGGTCGACGATGAAGAGGAGGTACAGCTGATCCTTCGAGCTAAGAAGGGCAAGCGACCTCTGCCAGACGCCCCCAACAGTCCAAAAGCCCAAGGCCCGAAGTCCAAGCCCTCCAAAAAAACGTCGTCTCCGGAAAGGACTACCGACAGCCTCTACTAGCACTGCGGATTTTAGTAAGGTGCTAGCAAAACTGGATACAACCACCGACGTCGAAACTCTCCTCAGCGAGCAATTGCTTAAGCAGGTAAACCCATTGAACTCTCATCCTTAATCAATTTCACAAATACTGAACACTTACAAAATACCTTAATATAGATGAAACCTGTACTTGGCAAGTTCGCGGAGGAATTTATAGCTCGTTCAACAGGGTCCGATCTGCAGCAGACTGTTGACGAGCTAACAACCCGAGCTGAACAGCAGACCAAGCAGCTATCGTTGACACAGGGGGAGCTAGACAAAGTGCTCCAAAGGGTGAAAGCACATGACGAAAGGCTGGCCGTTTCCACCAGTCAGATCAACAGTCTAAAGGATGAGACGGCGCGCTTGAACGACGAGCTAACAAAAAAGGCTGAGGAGCTCGCGCAACAGGGTGAAGAGCTCGCTCAAAGAACTGAGGAACTCGCTCTTCAGCAGCAAAAATACTCCGAGCTCCTCAAGACGGCCCGTGAAGAAGGCATTGCGGAAGGTCAGAGAACATTCCTCCTTAGTGCAAACGGCCGAAAGTTTATCGATGCATACCGTCAAGAGATCATCAAGGCCTATGAAAACTCATCGATATACTTTGGTTTAATGGCTCGTGGTGCCGCCGAATGGGTTGCTGAGGCTGCAAAAATTGTCAAGGGAGAGGTGGCCGAGCTAAACGTTACATATATTCCGAACGTTGAAGCCATCATCGACAAAATGACCCCCTTCAGCTTCTTTAAAGGTGAYTGGAAAYRGTCCATCTAYGYGAAGTGGTGGCTACGTTGTCAGAGTCAAGCAGCTCTTTCCGCGGGAGTACATGGCGAGCTGCAAACGCCTTTAGAAGACCTACTCTCTGAGCCCGCGCCCGAGTCTAGCAGCGCCATTACCACAGCCCCCGAGCCTGCACCCTCAAGTCTTACCCCTGTGCCTGAGAAGACTGCTTAAAACTCTTAATAACTTTTAGCTCGCCTGCTATGTACTCAAGACATTCTTATTTAAATCCAAATACCATCGAGTCAATCACAATATCTTATATCAAACAAAAATTATATTAGCTCGTCATGAACGCAATCACAAAATACACAATAACTTTCAGCTTATTAACACGAGAAAAATATTAAGGTATACTTTCATCTTAACCACATGCAAACACAATCTCATTCAAAATATCAAGAGTTATATACTCTGACAGGATTTATCCTCTGCCCGTTTCACAAGTATTCATAAAACTCCATCATAAATAATCGTCGACCTAATGAGAGCGTCGGAATTAAACAATCATCGACCTAATGAAAGCGTCGGAATTAAACAATTATCGACCTAATGAAAGCGTCGGAATTAAACAATCATCGACCTAATGGAAGCGTCGGAATTAAACAATCATCGACCTAGTGAGAGCGTCGGAATTATCAAGAGTAGTATAATCTGGCAGGATTTATCCTCTGCCCGTATCACAAGTATTTGTAAAACTCAATCATAAAGAACTTCTCATAACTTTATTCATTGTATTAATCAACTTTCTGAACAACTCTGCTGGTCGGGAGAAGTGCCCTCCGGTCCAGAGTTACCTTCTCTTGCACCATATGTACTTACAAAAACACAAAATCTTTAAGGTCGCCAGGTTGGGTGAGGTGCCCTCCGGTCAAGAGTTACCCTCTCCCACCAAAAACAAACATAAAAAATCACAACTCATAATCCATTCCCAGGTCGAGAGAGGTGCCCTCCGGTCCAGAGTTACCCTCTCTTACCCAAAACAACAACATAACATAAATCCCGAGGTCGGGAGAGGTGCCCTCCGGTCCAGAGTTACCCTCTCTCACCAAAAACATACAACCACTTATTCGTACAACCACAAATCACCAGGTCGGGAGAGGTGCCCTCCGGTCCAGAGTTACCCTCTCCCACCAAAAACATACAACCACTTATTCATAAATCACCAGGTCGGGAGAGGTGCCCTCCGGTCCAGAGTTACCCTCTCCCACCCCAAACAACAACTTTTAACATAAATCCCGAGGTCGGGAGAGGTGCCCTCCAGTCCAGAGTTACCCTCTCCCACCTCAAACAACAACTTTTACTTCCAACGAGCTTCATGCGGGAGAAGTGCCCTCTGGTCAAGAGTTACCTTCTCCCGCGCTCCATCTATGCATAATACTTCTTTAAGTGGCACACATTCCAGCTTCGTGGTAAAACTTTTCCTTTCGCACTATCGAGGATGTATGCCCCTCCTCGCAGCACTTTTATTACCTTGAATGGCCCAATCCAGTTCGGCTCTAATTTTTTAGTCGCCTTCAAGGCATCAACTCTTTTCCAAACCAAATCACCGACCTGAAAATGACGGTGTTTAACATGTTTATTAAAGGCAGCCTGCACTCGTTGTTTATAACGTTCCACCCGAGCTGCAGCTTTATCTCGTATCTCATCAATCGTTTCAATAGCCCCGCGAGCTAACCTCTCATTTTCTTCCACATCGAACGCTAATAGTCGCTGTAATTCTCCAACTATCTCAGCAGGAATGACCGCGTCCATTCCATAAACCAAGCTAAACGGCGTTTCCCCCGTGGTAGTTCGGGGAGTCATTCGATAGGCCCAGAGGACAGACACGAGCTCGTCTTCCCAGAGTCCGCCTACTTTCTCCAATCGCAGCTTAAGTCCCTGTACAATTATTCGATTAGTGACTTCAACCTGTCCATTAGCCTGCGGATGCGCCACAGAAGCAAAACGTTGCTTCATCCCCATATCCTTGCACCACTTCTGCATCTTTCGCCCATTAAACTGGGTCCCATTGTCCGAGACTAAAATTTGCGGTACTCCAAACCTGCAAAATATGTTATCAAAAAGAAAATCCATTATGTGCTGCTCGATAGTTCCCGTGACGGCCTCAGCTTCCACCCACTTGGTGAAATAATCAATGGCTACCACCAAATACTCCTTATTACTCAGGGTCCTTGGAAAAGGACCCACAATATCAATCCCCCATTGCGCAAACGGGCAAGGCGAGCTCATCACCATCATCTCCTCGGCTGGTATATGAATAATCGAACCATGCTTTTGGCACTTCTCACAAGTTCGGACTAGCTCGCTAGCCATAGCCTTCATCCCAGGACAAAAGAAACCTGCTCGCAATGTTATGTTCATCAATGCCTTCCCCTTCGCATGGTCACCACAGTATCCCTCATGTATCTCTTTCAGCACCTCTATCCCACGTTCTTTTGATAAACATTTCAGAAGAGGTCCAAACCGTGACCTCTTATACAATTCATCATTTATCACACAGAAGCGAGCTGCGACTCTAGTATCCTTTGTGTTTAATCTCTCCACAACTTCTTATGCTTTGAGCAAAACATCCCAAATGGGCCCACACCAGTCATCCTTATCCTCGATCTCCATGACCTCTACTCCTTATTTAATACTGCTACCATCCAACTGCATCAACGTGACTTTTTGAGTATCACACGTCAATAATGCTCCTGCTATTCGGGCGAGCTGATCTGCCCGTGTATTTTCAGCTCGCGGTAAGTGCTCCAACGTGAACTCTTCAAAGTGAGCAGCTTCCTCTCGCAATTTGCCCAAATACATTGTCATACGCTCTTCTCTAGTTTCATAAGAACCATCGAACTGCCGGGATACTAGTTTGGAATCAGTATACGCCCATAATCTCCGAGCTCTCAACTCGCTAGCCATCTTGATCCCCTGTAACACAGCCTCGTACTCAGCCTCATTATTGGATGCCTTATACCCCAACTTAATTGCAAACTCCAAATTCTCTCCTTCCGGGGTAGTTAATACGACGCCTAACCCTGCCCCTGACGCCATGGTCGAACCATCAGTATATAAGGTCCATGCTTTCAGCTCTATCTCTTCATCGACCTGTTTTGTCATSTCTTGCAAAAAGTCCGCTAATACTTGTGCTTTGATAGCGGTCCTGGGCTCATACACCACGTCATACTCACTCAGCTCAACTGCCCACTTCACCAAACACCCAGACACACTTCGATTGCCCAAAACTTGTTTCAAAGCCAAGTTAGTACGCACCTCACTCTATGGCTCAGAAAATAAGGTCGCAACTTTCTTGCTGTGGTAACTATCGCGAAACCTCCTTTCTCGAGCTCGGTGTACTTCAACTCAGCACCCCGCAACATCCTACTAATATAGTAGATGGGTTTTTGCACGCCTTCTGTTGGGAATCGGTGGTACCGTCGCGCAGCGGAAAACAAATTTTTTTTTAAATAATTGAATCAAATTCAATTGACGACGGTACAATTTTATAATCAATTAATTCAAACAATGTTTTTAATTTCTTTTAATAAATAGAAACAATTCAATTTTCGTAAAATCGAATAAGCATGTTCAGTTTCTATTAAATATATAAATAATATATATAACAATTATATATATATATATTAATATATTAATAGCATTAATATATAATATATATATCATATATATATATATATATATATATATATATATTAATCATATTACAAGTATAAATATATGTACTGTACGCATGCATCTTTAATATATATATAACATATTATTATGCATGCATAATATAATCACACACACTACTGCATATATTTATTGCATGCAGGACCCATGATATATTGCATCATGCAAAACCACACCATGCAGACACACGCATATTTAATATAAAACATACTAACATGTCATGCACACACATACAGCACAAATATATATTTATGAAAAACATATACAGCAAAACATATCTCACGGCGCACAACACATTATGCCATATACATATATATATATATATTCGCCAGCAGCACGTTGTTCGCCGTCGCATCCCGCCGCTGTAGGCTGCTAACCCGTCGTCTCCACGGAGCAGCTGCCGGACTCCAGCCGAGCCTCGCTCTTCCTCCGCAGCCGTGAGGTAAGTGTGTGCAGGTTGGTTATAATATATATGTGATGTGTATTATAATGCATATATATATATGATATATATGTGTGCTATGGTGTATTGTATGCTGCTTGCGTACAGTATAAGATATGATAT
>BMAC01000425.1:1002991-1056268 GCA_014905375.1 Phtheirospermum japonicum | reverse complement strand
TTAAAAGAAAATTAAATACTATAATATGAATACATATAATAAATAGGTTTATTAATTAAAATAAATATTAAAATACTTATTTATTGATTATTTAATTTTAGTAGGTATTGAATACATAAAATGTAAACATAAATAAATAAAGTAAGAAATATTTTGGTTAAATCAAAAAAATAATACGTATATGGCAAAGTGTAGATATACACATAGTATAAGGGGGTTAAGTGTAATTTTCACCAAAGTTTTCAGGGGTAAGATTGTCCATATAGGGTGAAATGTAAAAATCGCATAGTTCATATGGCAAAGTGTAAAAAAATAAAATTGTATGGTAAAGTGTAAAAATCCAAATATTTTAGGGAGTTTAGTGTTTTTTCCTCATTTATTTATTTTGCTGCTCACAATATTTATTCTCATTATTTTTATGATAAATATATCAATTAATGTATTTACCCCATTAACTTTATTTTAGTTTATTTTTTATGATAATTTAATATAGGAATAAATACAAAATATTCATAAAAATCCATTCAAAGCATAAGTAAAACAAATATTTGTGTATTATTCCTATCATCTTCACCATATATTTTCTTCAAATTTTCAAAATAAAAATATGTGCAGACTTGTAGTGCCTTAAGAAAATAATGGTGAAACAGACTTGTAGTGACTTCAGAAAATAATGGTGAAACGCAAGTGGTATAAATGATGCACAATAATTTCATAATATTTCTCTTGAACTTGAGGATATAATAACAAGAAGTCCATACGCTAATTTTTGGATGACACTAGAAATTTTACGAGCACGTGTGTGATAAGGATAGATGAACATTGATGAGTAATCTTCCAACTGAGAAATAAAAAATATGTTTAAAATAAGTTTATCATAAAAATGATACAGTATTCTTATTTTTCTTCTTAGCTGCAGGGTTGTTTGGAGTAGGATTCATTATCATTCTAAATTTTAGTATTCAAAATCTTGAGTATTTAAAATTCTATAAATAGTAAGAATTTTTATATGTTATATGATTTAAAATCCTTTACTTTTTACCGTAAATGTCAAATTATGTTTGAAAAGTGGATGATAATATATTTTTATATTGTATTTGATGTCAAATCATGTTTGAAAAGTGGATGATAATGTATTATTATATTATATTTAGGGGAAGTTCTACGATGTTGTGAATGTACCAGTCCTCACATTTCCTCACCTATTATCAACTATTGGATCAATTTAAAGTTATAAATATTAGAAGATGAATTGATGTAAATGCACGTAAGGTGAGAGGCATAGTACCGTGAATGCACCGTAGTCATTTCAGGATTTCGATAATTTTGTTGATTGTTGCATTTCTGGCATTGTTCTGAAAACCGGACAGATTATTGAACCGGTAAAGATATATGTTCAGTGGTTCATAGGTCCAATCGTGGTTCCCAGGTCTAACTGTGGTTGGACCGTGGTCGTGATTTTTCTATATAAATATAAATATCTTCCATATATGTTAATACAAAATCCTCATATTCAACGTGTTTGTTTCTCACGCTTCGTTAGTTTTGGAAAAAACTTTGGTGTTTACGAGCCTAATATTTACTTAATTTATTGTTTTTCTTTTATTATATTTTACCTAATTTAGCATTTTCCTAATATTATATTTTGCCTAATTCAATATTTTTTTTTTTTATAACATGTTACCTAATTTAATATTTTCTTTAACATATTTTACCTAATTCAATATCTTACTTTTATTCTTCTAATATAAAAATATAAATATCTAACTAGAAAATATCTATATAAGTTGAATTAGTCTTTATTTATAATAAAAGTTGAAGTAATTTTATTAGAATTTTAAATATTTATTTAAGAAAAATATGAGTTATATAAGATTATTACAAAAGAAAATAAATATAAAAAATATAAACTTGAATTTTCTTTATGTAATCCGAATATAATGAATTGAAGATAACATTAAAAATATATATGAAAAATTGTTGTTACGCTAAGAAAAAAGAAAACAAAAAAGATAAAATAAATAATAATAAATTATTACGCCTAGGAAAATAAATATTAAATATATTCTAAATTTTTTATCTAATCTTAATATAATGCATTAATACACACATTTTATATCTATACGAACAAAATAGTGTTTTACGCAGAAAAAAATAATAAAAAAATAATATTACATGTACTACAAGTTAGATGTACGATCTTTTTTTCAATATAATTATCAGTGTCTTATAAATTTTAATTTTTTATATCACATATTCACATGTGACACGTGTGTGTAGTATGTTTTTACATTTTTATAAACTCAATTTCTTACGGGTTTCTCCGTCGAGTTTAGGGTATTTTGATATATTTTAACAAATTTCGTGACTCACGGTAAAAAAAAAAAAAAAGTTCTTTATTGTGAAAATCAATACTATAATTAGAATAAATAATGTTTTGATTTGTGTGTAAAAAATAATTTTACGATTTGTATGTACCATTTTTAATATTATTCTTTTAGTATCTATAATGAATATTACTCCTTTTCAAATCCCACATAATATATATATATATATATATATATATATACTAAACAAAAATATTTCAATCCAATGTGTCTACTTAGAAAGTTTCGGGTTAACGTGTAATTTTCTGGTGGTTCATTTACTTATTTGGAGAATTTTGAAGAGTTTGAGACTTACTAAAAATATGAATTCTAATATCTACCTAATTTATTATGTTTATTTTTATTATATCTTTTCTAACTTATTTTTTATTTTTTTTATATTTACCTAATTTAATAATTTTTTTTATTATATTTAATTTAATATTTTCTTTTATTATTCTAATATAAATATATAAGAAGTCATATATAATTAAAATAAATTATTTATTTTAATTAAAGATAAATTATTTATAAGATAATAATTAAAAAAATCTTAATTATTTATTAATAATATAGATAAGTTTTATTTATAATAAAAGTTTAAATACTTTTATTCTTAAGATTTCAAATATATAATATAAATAAATCATGAGTTATTTACATTAATGTAAGTATGTGACTAATTTCTTAACAGTTACAATCTAAACATAAGAAATATAAATTTTAAAAATAATAATGAATAATATTGATTAGACACCGTAACAATACGACACAAATTGAGAGTATGACACCTTCTAAATTTTTATATGCATGTAATTGAAAGTTATTATAAAATTAAATATAAATATTAAATCATTAAAATATTTAATAATAACTGATTATATAAATTAGAAACGGGTCGAGCGTGTGGCAAGTTTTAAATTTATTTAAGTATGTAAATAAAAAATTATTTAACAATAAAAAATAATAGTTAGTAAATAGTAACAAGATATCGGTACAAGACACGAGTTGATGATGTGATATCTTTTGAATTTTTTATTTTTAAATTTAAAAACTCTATAATAATCAAAAATATTTTTTATATTTATCTTTTAACAAATCCCGCGTGACACACGGGTATTAAACTAGTGTATATATATATACCACTATTAAATATGTTATAAATAAATATAATAAATTAAGTTAATAAAAAACATGATTATAAAATCTCACAAATTTCAATTCAAAGAGTCTATATGTATAAATATGAGTTCATCAACACGAATACAACATAGAAAAATGTAGTTGAATTAACTACAATAAAGAAAAATCAAATAAAATAATTCAGGTCTAATATCATCACTTCAAGTCCAACAACTTAAAAATGAAATAAAATTAACCACCATAATTTGTATTTATTTGTTCTCCAAATTAAAAAAACAAGACCCCGCCAGTTTTTATTAATATAAAAAGTCAATATTTTAATATAAAAATAAGAAAGCGATTTTTTTTTTTTAAAGCAAAAAAAAAAAAAAAAAAAAAAAACCAAGTTGAACCGGTACAGGTTCAGGGGTCTAACCGATTCATGACCGTTTTACCGGTTTTGTACCGGTTTGACCAGTTTGGTACCGATTTTCAAACTCGACGATTTTAACATGAAAATCGGACCAGTGTAATGACCGGTTCACGGTTGAGCGGACGGTTCGATCCGATTTTCAGAACCATTGTTTCTGGAATTGTTAATAAAAACTCAATAAGTTGACATTATGAATTGAACCCGTAACATTTTGTGGCGACTTCTTCCAAAGGTGACAACCGAACCACCAGAATAATTGTTGTTTGATGCTAATGTTTCTCAACAAAGCATTATTACATTCTTTTCTTCTCATAAATCAAAACTATCTCTTAATTTTCTCATGAATATAATAAAATAAAAAATTCTAAATAACTATTTAATAAATTTGAAAAATACAAGAAAATAAAAAAAATAAATAAATGTTATAATATCATACTAAATAAATCTCGAAACTTAAAATTAGAAAAACCAAATAATAAACTATTTTTTATATCTATATAATTATTTAATAAATTTGAAAATAAAAAACTAAAAAATCTTCCCTAATTACCAATAGAACACTCTTTTCTTCTCACCATTACTCTTACCATATATAAATCAAAACTATCTCATAAATATAAAAAGATATTTAAAATATTTATTTAATAAATTAAAAAAAAAGAAAATAAAAAAAAATTATAAAATAATATAATTATAATACTAAATAAAACTCAAAATCCGGAAAAATAAATAATAAACTATTTTTTAAATCTATATAATTATTTAATAAATTTTAAAATAAAAAACTCAAAAATCTCCCCTAAATATTAATGTAATATAATCTATTACAAGTGTCGGCTTATGAAGAGTTGATACTCACACATGTAATTTACTGGTGCTATGTATTCTTACTTGTTAAATTCTAGAGTTTTGCAGTCCTAATCACTACGAAAAAAATGGTGTTTGCTGACGGGTACCGCCCGTCAGCATTTTTGACGTCAGCAAATTGATTGTTGATAACTAGGGGTGAGTAAAAAACCAAAAAATCGAAATAACCGACCGAACAAAACCAAAATTTTTCGTTCGATTCGGTTTTATGTAAACTCGGTTTGGTTTTTGGTTTGAGAATTACAAAAGTCGGTTAATTCGGTTCGGTTTTACAAAAAAAATTCGGTTCGCTTTTAACCGAAATATAATTAAAAAATAAAAAAATATAATTTTTATATTGCTTATTATTTTTTTTTATCAATTCTGTTCGGTTCGGTTAATTAGGTTTTAAACATATTTTTGGTTTAGTTCGGTTTGCAATTTTATAAATATTTCGATTTTCAGTTCTACACCGAATTTCGGTTCGATTTGAAATTTTATGATAAATTCAGTTTCGGTTATTTCGGTTCGGTTTTCGGCCGAACCGACCAAATGCTCACCCCTACTAATCCAGCTCGTCAGCATTTATAAAATATTATATAAAAATAAATGGGCGGGCTAGCCCAACCCAACCCGTATCAATTTAAATCCCACATAAGGCATGGGCGAGATTCGAACCCCTAATCTCTTGTAAATAGAGGAGGAGTTTTACCGTCTAGCCAACTCAATTACATGTGAGAATTTATATATTTTTAATATATATTAGACATGTGAATTAAATTATAAATTATATATATAATTAATATTATTATATTTATATACGTAGATTATATTTATGAATAATGATATTGTATATCCATAATATTATTTTAAATATATATTATTCATAAATATATCTATATGTATTATAAATATAGTTATTTATAAATAAATGTAAGTATATAGTATTTCAAATTATATATGATTAATTATAAATATATTATTATTTATTTATAATATTAATTATAAATATATAATATTATTTTTAAATATATAATAATTTTACATTATATTTATAAATGTAGATTATATTTATGAATAATGATATTATAAATATATTATACTTATATATAATATTAATTATAAATATATTATTTATAAAAATATAAATATATAAATATATATATATATATTATATAAATCATGATATATAATTATTTTAAATATATAATTCTATTATATATATATATATATATATTTATGTATATAAATATATAAATAATGATATATAATTATTATAAATATGTAATATTGTTTATGAATATATAAATAAATAATAATTCTATATTATATTTATAAATGTAAATTATATTTATGAATATTGATATTATAAATATAATATTATTATAAATATATATTATTTATAAATAATTATATTTATATATATATATTATAAATTTATAACTATATCATATTTATAAATGTATATTATATTATATTTATAAATAATTAATATAATTATATATTTTATTTTATAAATAATTAATTATGTTATAAATATATAATATTATTTTAAAATATAGTATAATTATAATATTATAAATTTATATATTTATATTTATTTTATATCCCTTTAAATAATATATATATATATATATATTGATCCGTCAGTAATCCGTTAGTATATGCTGACGGGTTGTTGCCGGTCAGCATTTCTCGTCAGTATATCCTAGTTTTTTTTTGGTGAATCAAACCTAAGTTCGGAAATGATGTGTCTACTATGTATATCAGTTGAATTGTGAAAAAAAAAACTCCATATTTTGCCCATGATGTGTTGTGCCAACTGTTTCCAAGGCTAATAACCAAACCACTGGGCCAAGTGTTGTTTGGTTGTTTGGTGCTAATATTTCTTAACAAAATTATCTTTCTTCTAAATATTACTCTTACCCCTATATAAATCAAAACTACCCCATAATTTTATTATAAATATAAAACGAAAAGTCTAAATAACTATTAATAAATTATAAAATGCAAAATAAAGAAAAAAACTAAAATATCAAATGTTATAATATTATACTAAATAAATCTAAAGACTGGAAATCATAATATATATATATATATATATATATATATATATATATATATATATATAAACTATTATTTAAATTTATATAATTATTTAATAAAATTTAAAAATAAAAATCTTGAAATAGTATAAAATAATAATATAAGTCATTAAGAAATATAAAGCAAGTTAAATAAATAGTTAATCATGAATAATTTTTTAATATACTTAAAATGAAAAAAAATAGAAAATATTGTAAAACATATTTTTAGAGTTTCAAATAATATAAATAATTTACGAAAATTTATAATTAAAAAAAGTTGCAGTATAATCTTAATTTACTTAAACTTTACAACAATGATAATCCGAACATGTAAATAGATCTCACTTGACAAGGGATACCCCACATTGTGTATGATACGATACATCTCATTTTCAATAGTGGTCAACTAATACGATATGTTAAATTGATATTGATATTAGTTATAAATACTAGTAGGATCTTAATATTATGATTTAATATCTCAAAAAAATAGTATTTTAATTTTTGAGATATATATATATCTTAGGGCACCAGTTGTTACGATACAAGTTGAGAAAACGACATTCATATTATTTTCGAATTACCTGTACTTCTATATATTTTATTTTTGTGACTATCAAAAAGTTTAGAAGTGTTAAATAATAATTTTTGTATAATTTACGGATCGAATTTCTGTCAAATATCTATAGTAATACACTTAAAATGGTTGAATTTATTTTTTGCGATGAGAATCATATCGTTTGTGTTAGTAAATACAAATTTATTAAGATGGCAATTCATTTATCAAAACTCGGGGACCTTAAACTAGTTAGTTATAATTAGAATAATAAATTTTTGATAAACACTTGTGTCAGATTAGACTGATGGGTTATGATCGTCAGCCATCTAACTCGTTACTATGATTTTTTGATTTTTTGTACAATAATATATTGATTTTTCTTAACCCGAGCTTCCTCATTCAAAAACCAACAAATTTACCATTGGACTACCTAATAAATAGTTGTACAATATAATTAGAGATTTATTATTATTTTAGATTGTATAATGAGGGTAGAAATTATGAATAAGGTAAGAAATAAGAATTAATTCGGATTTAATTAAGAAATACACACATGTATGGTGTATATATTGTTATTAATAAAAATACTAGGTACAATGTAAATTTAAGGCTACGAAAAAAATTAAAATCAAAGGGAAAAGTGGGAAAAATGGACTTAGAAACCTATATTTGCTCACCATATACTATATATTATTTATTTTATCTACTTGGTACAATATTTTTTCATCTATTTTTACCATAACTCTTTTACCCCAAAATTATGACAATTTGACCTTATCTATTTAAGTTTATCCATCCATACCATCATCTCTCCCCCATCTCACATCCTTTCTCGAACCAGAGCTCGTGCGAGTTTTCTGTACGATTTTTTTCTCAACTCCATCTTCATTGACCATATAAAATAATATATCAAGAAAAATATTCCAAAAAATATTTTGTAACCCGTCAATCTCTAGAGTGAAAGTGGATTTCTAGAGGAACAAATACTTTGATTATTTACTTATAGGTAACAAGCGAGGAATGAAACTTATTACCCATTACCATCATACACAGTCATTTATTCTTCTTATATTTTTACCAAGAATACTCATGGTTAAAATAAAGGTAACACTTTTTCAACTTCCCAAACAAATCATTTGTTGTGCCTAAAACTTTCAAAACATTTTTTTTAAAAAAAAATTGACTCATGTACTAAACGAAATTGTCGAATTACCTCCTATTTTGAAATTTAGCGAAAAAGGCTTCCATAGATTAGCCAACACATATTTTCGGATGTTCACGTGCATCATCTCCAATACCATCGTATTCACCATATTTTTACGACTCATAATACACAATTTCAGCCCAATTGAAATCAATTTCCCTATCAACTCGCCAGACAATGTTGCCAAAAAAAAAAACACATTTTCTTGACAAAATTCGTCAACTTTCGATCGACTTTTTAGCCAATTCCAACATCCATTGAACCACATATAACAGGAACCGAATGAGATTGGTTTCAGGTTCCTGTTATCTTTGTGGTTCAACGGAAGTCGAAGTAGGCCGAAAAGTCAATATAAAGTTGGTGAAAAATGATTTTTTTCAACTTTAATTAGCGATTTGGTAAGGTAAACGAACTCCAATTTTGCTGAAATTGGGTTTTTGAGTTGCAAAAATATGGCGAACACAATAATGATGGGGTGAAGCGTGTGACAACCGAAAATATGAATTAACCGATTTTCAAGAAATTTTTTCGCCAGAATTTTAAAATAAGAAATAATTTGTCAATTTCATGTAATATATGAAACTAATTGTAAAACAAAAATAAAAATTACATTTATTGAATTTAGGGAAAGAAAACGATTGTTTGGTTGATTTAAAAAAAAATCCGTAAAAAGAAAAATATCACTAACCACGGTCAATGGAATTATGCTGAGAAACTCTGTATTAAACTCGAGCTCGGCAGTTAGTTAACGGGCGTCAAGTGCAACGTTTTCTGAGCGTGGCGGTCTATAAAAAAGAGCAGAGGCCGTTACTTTGGGCGTAGTTCTTCTTCTTCTTCTTCTTCTTCCTCCTCTCTCTGTCTACTCATTTTGTTGCTTTCTCTTTCTCCATTCTCAGATTCATATACACATTTACTGCGAGAGAGAGAGAGAGAGCAGATAAAGAGAGACTTGGAACGGCGTCGAAATTGCAATGGGTGCAGCTTCGAAAAAATGGGTGGTGCCTCTGTTTTCCGTTCTGCTGTTCGTGTTTATCCTTGGAGCTGTGTCCAGAGTTCACAAAGATGAAACCCTAAAATCGAGGTCCTTTTTTTTTTTTCCTCATTATTTTGCATTTGCTGAAATTTTCTTCTGTCTGTCATTAAGCAGAAATGCTCTGTTTTTTAAATCAAAATCTTACGACTGAGAATTCTACCTATTTGAAGAATTAGCAAAAACGTCCAATTTCCCGGTTTATTTACAATGTACAACTGTGTGTGTGTGTGTGTTTTACTTGAAGTTGTTTTCTGAGACATTTTATCCCCCTGTTTTCTCGAAATCTACCTGCATTTGCTCCATCATTTGATGCCAATTTTTTTTTTTTTGATAATTTTTTTACACAGCGCCGTGGAGAAGGATCAGAGTTCTCCAAACTCAACAATGGCGGCGGAGTGAGTAGCTCGGCACCTTTAACTCATTTTTATTTCGTTAATTCTGTACTGAGCCGACCCGGTGTAAGTGTAACCTAACTAAATCCCAGCCGTACTTATTTCCCTCTTTGGCGCCCATCGAATTCCAGCCGTCGGATTTCCCTTCAATCCACTTTCTTGTATCCGAAGCCTCATCAATCGCAGCCGTTAAAGATCCCGTAATTCCTGAATCGATCTCAACCGCTTATTCCGTTAATACGCAATTCTCTTTTTCCAAACATAACCTCCGAAAAATGCACTTTATTCCACCCCAACCCTCAAAATGAAAAATATTTAGGTGTTGGCATTTTCGTAATTGACGAGTAAGATCAGTTATTAGTTGGTTTTACCTTCGCCTCTTTAGAAAAAGCACTTTTTGACGGTTTTAACTTCGTTATCATTAATTAATTGATTAATTTCTACAAACAGCAAAGTTTCTTTCATTTATAATATCATCTCTCTCTCTCCTTTTTTTTTTTTAACCTCAAATAGGGTCACTGCGCGAATGGTAAAAACTCCCGGTAAAAAACTGGATTCATGAAAAACCTTATGAATAATTTTACATATACTCAGTGGATGTCGTGAAGACAAATAAATAAATAAATAAATAAATGTTGATATGGGGGTGTTGTTCAGGTGGAAAGGCATTGATGCGTCTACTTGGACTGGACATGCACATGCTGCTGTGGATGACCCTGAAGAGGTTGTAAGAATGGTAGAAATGTGAGTGATCAATTAATATTTCACACTCTTAATTGTATCTTCCAAGACTTGTTGAAAATGGCCTTTCCTTAGTACTAAATGCCACTATATATGCCTTTTTCTTGTCATAACATTTGTAAATGTTTTAATTTTTTTGAATATATCTCTTTCTTAATAATTCTTGCATCTTTTTTTTACAGAATAAGCTAAAATATCATCAAAAAATACACACACACACACACACACGTTGTTGTTGCTGCTGCTGCTCTAGGCTTTTGGTCTCATTTGTTGTTCAAGCATATTTTAGTTAGTTTATTTATATAATTTTTTTGGTAATTTTATATATGCAGGGCAATTCGAAATAGCACAGAGAGGAGGCGCAGACTAACTAGTTCTTCATACGGAGTAAGTGCAACGGGTAACCCTATTGATGACTGCACTATGACCACAACAAATTGGCAGATGGACCGCAAGGCGCTCGCCTCCTGTAGTCTCGGTTTCGGGCGAGACGCAACCGGCGGTCTTAACGGCCGATTCTATGTCGTCAATTATTCGAGTGATCATGACCCTGTTAACCCTAAGCCTGGCACCATACGCCACGCAGTTATCCAGGATGAGCCCCTCTGGATCGTGTTCAAGCGCAGCATGACCATCAAGCTCAAGCAGGAGCTCATCATGAACAGCTTCAAGACCATAGACGGCCGAGGTGTCACTCTGACGATTGCTGGCGGAGCGTGCCTTACCCTCCAATACGTGTCCCACATAATCATTCATAACGTCGAGATCCATGGATGCAAGCCGACCGGGAACGCCATGGTGAGGAGCTCCCCGTCGCACTACGGGTGGAGGACCATAGCTGACGGCGACGGCATTTCTATATTCGGGTCGTCCCACATCTGGATCGATCACGTTTCGCTCTCCAACTGTGCCGACGGCCTTATTGACGCCATCATGGGCTCCACCGCCATTACCATTTCCAACTGTCTCTTCACCCACCATAATGAGGCGAGTAGAGTAAAGTAGTAGTGCTGTAGTCTTCTTCTTATTTGCTCAACTAGTTGGTTTTTTTTGTATTTTATTAATAATAATAATTATTATTAATTGTACAGGTTATGTTGTTGGGTCACAGCGACGCTTACATTAAGGACAAGATCATGCAGGTGACGATTGCCTTCAATCATTTCGGGGAGGGCCTCGTTCAGAGAATGCCTAGGTATTTAAGTAATCTTTTCTTTTTTCTCCTTCCAAATATAGGCATGAGACTTATATGTATTCTTGAATATTTCTTCATTCTTAACTATTATGTATGGGACTCGAAAATTGCAGGTGCAGACACGGGTACTTTCATGTGGTTAACAACGACTACACTCATTGGGAGATGTATGCCATAGGCGGAAGTGCAGAACCCACCATCAACAGCCAAGGCAACCGATATACCGCACCCAGCAATCGCTTTGCAAAAGAGGTAATTATTTATTTGTTATTATAGAAACATAAAAACAGTTCAATCCCAATAAAATATAATGAATGGGGATTTTTTTTGAACAGGTGACGAAGAGAATCGCGAGTGAAAATACATGGAAACACTGGGCATGGAAGTCCACGGGTGACATGTTATTGAACGGAGCCTATTTCACTGCATCTGGAGCCAAAGCTTCATCCAGCTATGCCAGAGCTTCAAGCACAATAGCCAAAACTGCCACCATGGTCGGACCTATGACTGCCGGTGCCGGAGTAAAACCCTGCCAACGGGGACACGGGTGCTAACACACTCTGCCTACCACAATATTGAAACCCAAAAAATCATGAGTCCATTTTTTTTTTTTTGGCCCAATTACTAGTTTACTACCTTATTATATCCATATTACTATCGCTCGTTTGTTTGTCTGTCGTCCATACACATTGGCAAGTGTACATTTTTTACACATGTCCAGAAACACTATCGAGATCCAGAATCGTCCGATTGTCGATCGACCTCGGCCAGCCTCAGCTGAAAGAAATAATACAGTACCCGGTCATTCTGGAAGCAGGCACCGATGCGTTGTTCAAATCCTTTCTTTGGTTTTGTTTTGTTTTGTTTGGCAGTGTCCAGATTTCTGATCAGCCTTCTTCCACTTCCTAACCAAAATGTACTAATTCATATACGTGTTGTCAGTCTTCATGAAGTCTACAAGAATGTTTTGGCTTTTGTTCTTCGTAGGAACTAAATGATATTGTAATTTCCTTTTTATTTCATTCAGCTTTATTGAGTCATACAAGATATACTGTGAATGCCAAAAAAATAAAAAATAAAAAGAGTTGTGGAAAAAAAAAAAAGGAGGAAAAAGGCGTCTGTAACAGATGTAGCATATCACTCCTTTTTTTTTTTGTTTCTCCCTCGATCGTTAATGAAAACAATGTTGCCGTTTTGTCTGGGTTATGCATTCACTTCCTCGCGTTTTTCTTGTAATTTATGATAAGTAGTGATTATTACTACTACATGTTACTGTACTTGGGCATTAAGCTAATCATGGTTGTCTGCTGTCTATGATCCTATTGTAATTGTAAGCAACAAATGTTGTTGGAGCTTTTTGAGTATCAAAGTGTTTCCAGCTTTGCGTAATATCTACTTAAACAATGATTGCAATAGGATGCTATTGTTTTTCTTTAATGTAAATTCTGAAATTTCACGGGCATTATTTGCAATGACCTTGCCTAGAATGCATAAGCAAAACTATAGTTCATACTTCTTTCACACTTTTATTGTTATATTTATTGGACCCTCAATTTTGAAAATTAATTTTTCTTGCCTCTTAAATTTCTTTAAAATAATATTAATTATATAGAAGGGATAGTTAAGTTTCGGCATACCCGATAACATGAAATGAGAATTGTAACCCTTATCGATTGTTTGTGATTCATTACTTTGTTTTCTAATAAATAAAATCAAATCTGGATTTAAGTTTTTGAAGAAGAAGAAGAAAAAACTCAGATATTTTGGAACACTCCATCTTTCCCAAAACTTTTTCCTTTAAGAACGTCTCAGCGGTCAACAGTCAACATAACATTCAGTTCTTTTTTTTCTTTCTCCGTCAATTATGTGTTCTCATTGATCGTCTACTATTACTTTCACGACAAATTATCTATGCTCAAAATTTTTTCAATGAACAAATATTTAGTGATGATTACATTTCCAACCCAGCCTAGCTAATTTCACGCGGCCCTAAATTGATTGAAAACTGTTGCCTGTAGACTCTGGACAAGAATATGTTGAAATATATCAAGATTATTTTCTATTGGTATGATTTGATTTATCTCAGATATAATATAACCCGTTGAAAATCACAAATATAGCGTGTATGCCAATAGAAATTATAGGTTAAAAAAGAAGCAAAAGTTGACATATTTGGAAAAAAGAACTTTTGAAATCAGCTTTTGAATATAATTACAAATTGATCACTCTTCTTAGAATTATTGTATAAATTTATTACTCTGGTGTTTGTATAGTAAATTATATGGAAGAAAAGTCCGGTCCAACTCTTTTGAAATTAGAAAATAAAACTAGAATAATACTGTCGTTATACTAAAAGATGAAAAAGTAAAAAAGAGAATAAATCGCTATATTAATGGGAAAATTCGAAAGATTTCGTGACATTAAAATATGTAAAAGATATATCCAAGATTTCAGTATCATATATATAAATTTATCATGCTTTGTAGAAGAAACTTTTAATTTCGAATAATTTTATTACGTCAAACACTATTTGCAAGTAAATTTGTGTAACGATGAATTAATGAAAGGCGTGGCAAAGAGGATAAATTGAAGGTGATTGACGTGCCCAAATGTCAACGTGTCTCATATTTATTTTCTCTGAGCCTCTGTTTTGTGGAAATTTAATTAGATGTTTAAATAGATTGTTCCTTTGGTGCTCCTCGTCCTGTTTTTTATTTAAAGAATGTTAAATTCATTAAATACAAATTTTAATAAATTTATCTGTATACACATTATATGCTCCTCTTGTTGTAAACAAGATTATATCATTCGCTTCAAATTCTAATAAATTTCTTTGTTAAATACATTATTTAATTTACTTATATTATGAAAGATTCATTAAAAGACAAAATATTTTCACAATGTTCACATTAACCGCTTTCAATGATTCACAATCTAAAATTCCTAAAATGTAAATCATTATTTTCATTAATGTTTATTCAACAAATAGTACTGGCAGACCTATAGGAAGAAATTCAAAATGATAAATTGCTACCATTTTCATGTGCAAAAATAAAATAAACATTGACTATTGAATTAGTGTATATATTAAGATGATTATTTTTATAGAAATACTATATTAAAAATATATTAGGTTCGAACTTTTCACATGAGTTTTTTTTTCTGCATCATATATAAATATTAAATTGGCGAAATATATTATTATTATATGATTATTATGATGAATATTGATAACACGTATTTTTAGTACATATTGTGACTTATTAAATTAAATTTTACTATTTTTTTAAATGCATTTTTACTTAATTTCTATTATTTGTAAGATTTTAAGTGTTTGATTTTTTTATATTATTTTATAGGATTTTAGAGCCATTTTAGTTGACAGAGTTTAAAGATGAAATAGATTTAAAAAAAAAAAAAAAAAAAAAGGAGAAGAGTCCGTTGAGCCGATAATGATAATAATAATGATGGTAAGGACCGAATTATTTCTTTCCTACATTTTTTTTTTCGTGTGAAAATTTGTTATTAGGAATAATGTGTTTTTTCGTACTTTTTTAGGCCAATAAATTCTATTATTATTATTATTATTATTATTATTATAATTATTATTACTTTTTTTGTGCGTGTGATTCTTTTTCTTGTGTGAGATATAATAGGTCAAATATATTAGTATTACTATTAGAATTATTATGATGAAAAAATAGTATAGTGTTATAAACATGATTCCTAATTTATTAAATTGGTATAATATAATAAAAATTAATTAAATAAAATTAGAAAAATAAATTAAATAAATATTAAATTCAGATGTCACATAATTAATTAAAACACTAAAATTTTTTATTTGATAAATAATGCGTCAGAAATAAATACAAAAGTTAGAAGAATTTTGTATATACATATATACACACACATACACATGTATGTGTGTCTTTTACTGGCCCCTAAGGCTTGGTTGAATACAGTTCTAGTATAATCAAAGATGGGTATTACATTTAAGTATCCCAGGCTTTCATGATTATTACAGTGTTTCACATAATAGTGATAGTATTTAATTAGAGCATGTATATTATTAGTAAGATATTACAGAAAAATGTAATATTTTCTATGATAATATGAAAGATTTGATGTCAGCAATTTCTTTCAATAACATGGAAATGTGAGAGATGAAGTTGTTGATATTATTATTTTCTTCAATATATTCTGTTTATAATAAAAATGATAAATATTGAGGACAAAATATATAACCAAAAACCTTACAAATAATTAAATACCTTACAAAATAATATTTCTATTAAATGAGTAAGATTTATTTTGAATTCTTAATTTTTTTTCGAATTTAATTAATTGCTGCATTTAATTATAAATTATAATCTTTCTATTTTATTAATTATATATTTTCCATTTTTATTTACGCATTTTTTAATACTGTTTTCAAAAAAAAAAAAAAAAAAATAAAACAATCCAAATTCAATTTAATTGTTGCATTTATTTTGAGCTACAATATTATATATATCAAACCTTCTGTTTTTTATTTATATTTTTCCTTTCTTTTTCTTTGGGATTTTTTTGATTTCTTTAAGATAAGAAAAAAAAATAATTCATAACCTCAATTTATTGTTGACCGTTGGATCTACTAATTTGGATCGCAAGTGAGCAAGTGCTCACCGTGGAGTTCACTATTTCCCGCGGACCCCATACTTGAAGACAACCTATTCTCGTGCATTGGAACGTCTCATAGCAGGGATCCGTGAATGGTCTTGAAATGGTTATCCGTTGTACATGCATGCGCATAGGTAGGATGGTGAACTAGTCATAAATGAATTGAAAAATAATTTTTTTTATAACCCAATTTTTTTTTTTAACAAAATACATATAACTGTTTTATTTTTAATTTATTTTTCTTTAGAAATTTAGTAATAAAAAAAAAGAACTTTGCCCCTGAACAAAGGTTGCAACCCAATCTCTTACTTTCTATCAAAGAATCAGGGGAACAAAGCTTCCATGATTAGTGGATACAAAGATGCTCTAAATTTGGTAATGGAAATGATTTCACTTCTCATGCACTATTGAATGTGGTTTCTTTTTCTGTTAAGAGCCTTATGATTATGTTCCAATGGGGAATTAAATATCATCGTAGTTGTGGAGATGTTTTAAATCTGAGTTTTATATTTATTTCACAATTATACACAAGTCAGAGGTTTAAAGCTAACTTAAGATATACTTAAATCTCTGACTTTCTTTTTCTTATTGTTTGACCTTGGACTCATCTTATATGAACAAAATCTCCGTTGCGTTCTATTGATAGTCATGCGTAGAAGATAAGCCAGTACAATACAATGGAGAAGATAATACTATAGTATTAAAAAATTAGCAGCGTTTGAAATACGACTTTGTATCCACCTTTTATTAAATGTATGTAAAGGAAGGTAATAACATCTATAATCCATAAGAGCATCTCTAATAGATCGATATTATTTAATTTTATATAGTAAAAACAATTAACATTTGAGAAAAAGTATTCAATATATCAACATTAATGTTATTTAGATCAATTATTATTATTTTTAATAGAAAAAATAAAGAGAGGGAAATAACATGATGAGATAATAATGTAAAAATTAAATGTTGATATTGTTAAGAGCAATGTTTAGAATTTTGACATTATTTAATAATATCAAATATTTAATGTGACGTATAATTATTTTTGGCATCTTTTTTACCATGTATTTAATTCTTTACTTTCAATATCATTATATTGAAAATGCGCTAATGGTTTAGAGCCTATTAATTTAGGGGATTGACTCAAGTACGTCAAACTATTGTGATTTTCTTAGCTGCTTATTGAAAATTGAGAATTTTTCTTTAACATGCATAATTCTAAATATTTAAATATTTTGCAATTAATCCACACTTTACACAAAGTATACCTTAAATCTTACTTGAAGCTTATAATATATTTCTCCACTTATAAGCTTTATAGGCCTAGGCCTATTGTACAGTCGTCATACGGATTATATTCAATGTGATGTATTTATTTTTATCATTAATAATATTATTTTTAGTTATAAGTGTATCACTGCTAAACTAAAAAACGTCATTTTACATATTAATTAATTTTTAACTACAACATAAATAGATTCACATTTCTTTAAATACGGTCACTTTTGGCCCTAAATGTATTACCTTATATTTAAAAAAAAGTATAACTTCTGTATTTTTAATAAGTATCACTTATGTCCTTGAAAATGTGACCGAATTTAGGTTAAAGATACAAAAATAGAAAGCAAAGGACATTTCTTGTTATTATTCATTGAATGATAGATGGATGTGATGTGCTATATATAGCACCATAAGGAACAATCTAGACTAAGGATAAAAAAAAAAAAAAACACCCTGCAGCTGTCCATATCACAAATGAAAGCTGCCCCTATCCGTACGAAGCATCACATGCGATGCATGTGATCATAAGAAGCCAAAACTGCATGCAGACCAAAAAGCTGTAGCGACTTGGCCATTCTTCTTTGTTTACATCCATCTGCTGGCTACTTTGTTTGCTAGTGAACCTTGAACCTTGTCTAACATCCTCCCTCAATTCGAATGAGGAAAGAGGATAAACTTTGAGCTTATTTCTTGTTCGAATGAAGAAGTGATTTGACAATGGCTTTGTTAGAGTGTCTGCAACTTGATCATAAACATGAATGTGATGCACAAAGATACTCTTTGACTGAACCTTGTCTCTGATGAAGTGCTGGCTTGAACAACTGGATAAGTCGACATATAGTCATCACTAAGATTATCAACCCATATCACGGTGGTCTGATTGAAGTGACCTCAATTCTTTCAAAAGAGACTGCAACCACATAACCTCAGCCATTGCATATCCCAGACTTCTGTACTCAACCTCACTGCTGGATTTTGAAACTATTTGTTGCTTCTTCGAACTCCACGAGACCAGATTTTCACCAATGAGCCACAATATCCTGAGGTTGATTTTCTGTCATCAATGTCTGGGTCCCAGTCTGAGTCAGAAAAAGTATGTGACATTAAGATGAGGTGATCTGCTATGATAAATTGTTCAGAAAAGATATCTTAGCAATCTTTTGACAACTCTCCAATGAGGGAAGAGTGGACTTTGTATTAACTGGATCAGCTTGTTCACAACAAAGGATATGTCAAGTCTGGTACTGGTTAGGTATTGCAAGCCTTCAATCACTTGTTTGTAGAGCTTGGGATTTTAAAAGGCACGATCATTAAATTTTGACAGTGGAGGAGATGATGCCATTGGTGTAGGTTTGGAGTTTACCTCTGATATATTGAACTTGGAGAGCAATCCCTTAATATACTTGGATTGAGTGAGCAGCATTCTGGACATTGTGTAGTTCACTTCAATACCCATAAAGTAGCTCAACTCTCCTAGGTCCTTCAAGGAGAAGCTTGAGCTCAGTTCACTGATTCACTTGGTGATTTTTGAGTTTGAACTTCTTGTAATTACAATATCATCAATATAAATAAGTACATAGATGACAAAAGTATAAGAGTGCCTTAGGAAAAGTGAGGGATATGTTTTTGAGTTTGGAAAACCAAGAGTGTGAAGAACTAATCTCAATTTGTCAAACCAAGCCTTTGAGGCTTGTTTCAATCCATAATTTATCTTGTTCAATTTGTAAACATAATATGTTCCCCCCCCTTCACTTCAAACCCCTGTGGTTGAGTCGTGTAGATGGTGAGATTGGGATCGATCTCTCCATGAAGGAAAGCATTATCAATGTCGACCTGTCTAATGGTCCATCCTTTTGAGAGAGCAATGGTGAGAATTAGTCTAATAGTAGAAGGTTTAGCCACTGGGCTGAAACCATATGTATAGTCAATTCCAATGACTTAAGTGTATCCCTTTTCAACAAGCCTAGCTTTGTACCTGTAAATGCTCCCATCTGAGTTGCTTTTAAGTTTATACACCCATCTGCAGCCTACGATGTTTGTACCTATTGGTGTTGGGACAATTTCCCAAGTTTTATTCCGGATGAGAGCCTGATATTCCTTGATCATGGCCTGTTTCCAATTCACATCTCCAAGTGACTCTTCTACCCTTTGAGGCTCATTTTCAGAAAGATCATTGGTTTCAGATTTCCTATCTTAGATCTTGTGATCATTTGATGAGTTTTAATAGGAGTTGTGTGTTCTTCAGGCACCTCAGATGTTGATGAAAGATTTGACACAACTGTCTGCTGATTAGTGTCTGTCACATGTAAGTGTGTGGGTGATGCATGATGATGAGGGGAAGGGAAGAAGGTGGTGATTTGAGGAGGTATTTGGTGTAGGTGATGTATTCACATGTGCTGATTGTGTCTGATGAGGTTCAGTGTAGGTGGTAAAAGGAGCTGAATGTATATTAGAAGTGATTTGAAGTGAGGTAGACTATTTATTATTATCATGTGGAGTAAGAGATTGTTCTAAAGGGAAATTATTTCCTCTAAAAATAGTATGCCTTGAGTAAATTATTTTTCTTAAAAAAAGAAGGATTTTGTATCCCTTGAAAAGGTTACTATATCCAAGAAAGGTATTTAGTTGTGACCTTTGTTCTAGCTTGTATTTAGTGTAGTGTCTAATATAGGGAAAAACCTGGCACCCAAAAATCTAAAGGTGAGTGTAGTCAGGAGGTTTATTGTGTAAGAGTTGGAAAGGGGTTTTGTAGTTGATGTTTTTATTTGGAGTTCTATTGATCAGATGTACTGTAGTGGCAAAAGAGTTACCCCAATACAACTTAGGGACCTTTGAGAGTGACATCATGCTAAGGGATGTTTCTATTATGTGTCTGTGCTTTCTCTCACAGTTTTGTTTTGCTGAGGAGTATAAGGACAAGAGATTTTGTGAGTTATGCCATTATCACTGAACAACTTGGAAAGTGGTTTGAACTCAGTACCCCCATTACTTTGGGCAGTTTTGATGGTCTTATTGAATTGGTTCCGAGTGAGATTTTTGAAATTTAGGAAGGCATTAAAGGTGTCTGATTTATCTTTGAGAAATTAAATCCAACATACTTAGTATAATCATCAATGAAGGTGACATAACATCTGCTTTGATTTCTGGAAGTGACTGAAGAAAGGGCCCCACAGGTCAGTGTGAACAAGTTGTAAAGGTTCTGTGGTCATATTTCTATTGGTAGCGAAAGGCAATCTATGACTTTGCTTCAGCACAATTATAACAAAAAGAAAAGGCATTCATATTTATAAAAAGGTATATTATAATCAGTTAAGACTCTTTTGGTAACACCCACATATGAATGCCCCAGCTCAAGGCTTTGAACAGAATTTGAAACAAAAGAAGTACTTTGATCAAGATTTATTTTCTGTTCAACAGAAGAGATCTTGTTCTTATTGGAAAAACTTGAAACAGAAAAGCTAGATGGCTTGATGACAGGTTAATTGGTTGACTTTGTGAGGCTGAAATGCTATAGGCCATTCCTAAGATTCCCTGTTAGCAGTACCTCCCCTGAAACTTGGTCCTTAACAACACAAGAGGAAGGATAAAACACAAAGTAAACATTACTGTCCTTGGCAAATTGTGCTACACTAAGTAAATTCTTGGTGATCCTAGGAACATGAATAAGCTTATTGAGTTTGAAAATGTGTGATGAATGAGGTTTGTGGTGCTTATATCATGGTGTGACAAGACACTTACCAACATGAGCTATATCAAGCCCTGCGCCATTTTCTACTTGCAGTTTGGTTGAGCCACCATACTCTGAAGCTGAATTCAAATTAAAAAGATCACTGGTCACATGATGTGTAGCTTCTGAATCAGGAAACCAGCTTGCTTCTGAGCCTTGATCTATCACACTGAACATTGCAGAGGTTTGGTTAAAGCCATTGGCTTTATGATCTAAGGATTTTTTCCCCTATCCTTGCTACTTTGGAACAAATTCAGAATTGAACCCGTGATAACATTTGTCTGCTGAATAATTACTATAACAAAAAATCTGGCATTGTATTCTATTTCCTGTGTTTTTGCCTTCTCTTCCTCTATAGTTTCCTCTACGCCTGAAGCTTTGATTGCCTCTGCCTCTACCATATTGTCCTGATTGATTGTAGCTTGACTGGTTTCCTTTGACCCTTTGAAAAGACATATTAGCATTGGGTATAGATCCATCATTAACATGCTGAACATTTATTTCTATTCTACTTTCATAACTCAGGATAAGGGAAATCACACCCTTCAAGGTAAAAGATTATCCTTTTGTAGTAATAGTGATGACAACATCATCATATTCGCTCCCCAAACCTCCAAGAACATACATAATCTGATATAGCTCCTTCATTCTCTCTCCAGCACTAGCTAATGCATCACAACAATCTTTTACCTTATTCAAGTATTCTCTCATGCTAAGATTGTTATTTTTGAGGTTTTGAAGCTGTATTTTATATTGCATCTTTCTAGCAGTTGTTTGACTGGAAAAATCTGACTCAAGCGCTTGCCATATTTCAAAGGAGGTATTCAAATCAACCATAGAGATCAAGATACATTCAGACAAAGAATAAAGGATCTATGAAGCTAACAATTGATCTTGTCTTTGCCAGTAGAGATATTCAGGATTTACCTTTAGTAGTCCTCCTTCTTTTGCAGCTATCAACTTTGTTGGAACTGGAGTAGATCCATCCAAGAAGCCCTCCAATCCTTAGCCTTTGACAGTGATTTGAACTTGTTGTCCCCATATCAAGAAGTTTTCATCAGTCAGCTTGACTGTAATCATTTGATTATGCAATTGCAGTGGCTGCATCTATGATGTAGAGGAGGTCTGATTATTCCTGGTGGATGAAGATGACGTAGCAGTATCAATATCCATGGCGGCTGATGTGTAGCAGTGGATTTAAGTTAAACCCGCCTCTCTGATACCATGACAAAATTCAGGTTAAAGGCATAAAAATGGAAAGCAAAGGACATTTCTTGTTATTGATCATTGAATGAGTTACATGATGGATGTGATGTGGTATATATAGAACCATAAAGAACAATCTAGACTAAGGATAAAAAAGAATATACCCTACAGCTGTCATATCACAAATGACAACTGCCCCTATATCCGTACGAAGCATCACATGCGATGCATGTGATCATAAGAAGCCAAAACTGCATGCAGACAAAAAAACTGTATTGACTTGGCCATTCTTCTTTTTTTTCTTTTTCTTTTTTTTTTGCATTCATCTACTATCTATTTTGTTTGCTAGTGAACCTTGAACCTTGTCTTACAAAATATTAATTTACATTTTAAAAAAAACTATCAATTTATTTCTGAAAGTGTCACTTTTAGCCTTAAACATATCACTGTGCAGTTTGCATCTTAAATCATTGTAAATTGATTTAAGAGATAATTCCCATAAATTACATCCCATTAAATTAAAACCGAAACTACCCGTAGCTATAATAACTTTAATATATCCAACCTATAGGGCAATTTCAAAGAAAGAAATTAAAAATACTACATATGCACATGTTCAACTAATCTTCTCTTCCTTTCTCGACGGCTCACAATCTCACACACACTCTGTTTCGGCGAGACAAAGACCAGCCGGTGTGGGACTATTAAGTAAACGATGTAAAATATGAAGGTCTATGGATATAAGAATAATTCTCAAATTCACGATGTTGTTAATCAATGTTAACAACACCAGTTAACAACATCAACCAGAGTAACGTAAATTTATGCAGTGGAAACTAAAATCTAAAACACGATTTAACAAATTCAGTTCACAAGTAAAAGTACTTGTGAACTTGGGTGTACAAACCCAAAAACCATATTACTTTCTTTTTAAGTTCAATACAAAATATAAAGTAATGTATGAAAACTAAATATCAAGAAGCTTGATACTAAATACTTGTTGCCGGAATGTCAAGATCTTCTCCGTTGGTCACGCAACTTTGAAGAACTTGTTAATCACGATTATTGGCTCCAAGTAGTACGTCGTGTTCTTCCTTCCTTACTTTGCCGTGCGTCTTGCGTCGTGCGATTTCTTCTTGAATTTCCCGTGCGTAAAAATCCTTCTCGAAAAGTCGTGAATGTAAGAGTATTGAAGGTGTCCTCTTCTCTTGGCTTTGTCTTGTCTTAAATAGAAGAGCCCTAGAGTCCTAAAATTGGTAGAATCCTAAAACCAAATCCTAAACACAATATAGGAATAATTAAAGTCTTGTATACAAACTAGGAAACAAATCTAGAGTCCTAATTTTAGTTCCCTAATATATTTTGGGCCTAAGAAAGGCGAATAACTAAATAAGGAATTATTCCCAAGAATAAAATCCTTAACAATCTCCCCCTTTTGCCTTTTTGAACAAAATACACTAAGACGCATGAAAATAATCAAAAGAGTAAAAACTCCCCCTGATTTTAGAAACTCCCCCTACATTAGAAACTCCCCCTAAATGAAGTATCCAATGTTGAAACAAACAAATACGAACCAACGTCTTCTACATTCTTCTCCCCCTTTTTGTTCTGAAAGCAAAAGGACCTCAACAAACGAGTCCTGAAGCGCCTGGTGCTGTGCAACCTGGTTACCAAACAAAGTAATATGGGCTAGGACAAACGAAGCAGAAAAATGAATCATGTTGGTATGGATGTTGGTAATACCAGAACCAACATCAAACATGACACCAGCTCAAAGAGGCGCCACGGTGCCTAAAGAAGGTAATCAGATTCTGCTTCACGAAAACACCAACGGGGGATTTGGCGCTCAGCAATCATGCCTCGATTTTGAAATCCCAAGAATAGCTCTTCAACCTCACTCGTCAAGAACCTCGTGGATATTGGTTCCATGTCTTCAATCTCGACGGCTTGAGACGGAGCCTCATCAGAGCTAGCAGAGTGGTCGGAGGCAGATAAAGGAATCTGTGCACTTGCAGATGAAACATATCAGAATCGAAGTTTGGAGAAGCGGCAGGATTGTCTGCAGGAGATGTTGGTTTCGGTGACACAACACCAGAATCAACATGGGCTGACACGACAGCTTTGGACTTCTACTTTTCTCTCTTTGGGTGGAATCTTCTTATTAGCTAGATGCACAGTATGTTTCCAGGAGCTTTGCTGGGTGATGGTGAATTCGATATTTTGCAAGAGAGTGAAAACAACTACAAACAAAAAATCGAGTGTCGCAGGCAGTAAAATTTGGAGAAAGAAAAAGTAAAATTAAGAAAATAACTCCCCCACTCTTTCTCAAAATAAGACACACGATCTCAATTCATCTACTCCATCATCTCAATTCTGGAAATAAAAACCATAAATCCTAACTACAAATTAATACCGAGATAGAGATAGATTTTTATAAACCATCACCATAGTTGAACAAATTCTTTGCAAAGTAATTTTTCACTCTCCAAATTAACCTCTTATTACCTGTCCAATCCTCTGATTATAACACCACTGAAACACGCAGTTAGTAAGATTCAAAAAGAGGATTAAGAGAATTCAAGATAGATAAAAACACAAGAAACAAAACGCACAGCAAGATGGCATCTTCACAAAGTATGAATGTCCTATGGGATACCTAAAATTTATGACCTAAAAGGTTAAAACAGAACACTTTATGATTTCAGTGACTTGATTCAATGTTGCTTTTTATTACTAATAACATTATAAACGAACATAGCCTCAGGTGAAGTCAATGAAAATTTACCCCTTAACCCAAGTTAATGACTACGTCAAGATCTCTCAAGAAGCTAATATTTAAAAATTGGATCATTTTGTATCCAAATTTTCTTCATCCTTGAAGGGATTTGAATCTTTTAATCTTCAGCAATTGCTGTTAAACACCTCTTGTTTTTGGACTTGGGAGAAATCCAGTTTCTGCGGGCAAGTCCCACAATCACCCAATTGAAGAGGTTGGTTCTTTTTGCCATTACTTTTATTGCAACACAGGACCTTATTGCACTTTCAATCAAACTCAATGCATTATGATTATGTATGAAAAGAAAGATAAAAAAATGCATGCAAAAGTATACAGATGTTGTGACTGATGTTGATAAGAGGTGTCACAACATCACAAACCAACATTGGTTAAACAATGCACATACTGAGATCTCTTCTCAAACGAGAGAAGGTCTCGAAATCTAATGCCTTAGTGAAGATGTCAGCAAGATGATTGACTGTTCCTATATGCTCAAGGCTAACTATCTTCCTCTCAACCAAATCTCGAATAAAGTGGTACCTTATGTCAATGTGCTTGATTCGAGAAAGCTGAACCAAATTTTTCGAGATATCAATGGCACTGGAATTACCACAGAGCACAGTCAATGTTCTTCTATGTAGACCGTAGTCCTCTATCATTTGGTTCATCAACAATAACTGTGTACAAGCACTTCTAGCTGTCATATACTCGGCGTTAGCTGTAGAAAAAGAAATGAAATTCTGTTTTTTGCTATACCAAGATATAAGATTCTTAGCATATTTGGACTCAGAAATAAAAATACCATCATCCAGTTGTTTAAATTGCAAACCAAAAAAGTAAGAGAGATTACCTTCCACGTTCATCTCGAATGTTTCAGACCTTGTCGTAAAAAACTCACTTACCATCGATTCAATACGAGTGACTGGAGCAAACGTCTTATCTGAATGTGAGTCTGATTTTGGATCAGCTTGAGTCGATGTTGGGATTGATGTTGAGTTCCCAGAACCATCACCGTAACCAACATCGCCAGTTTCTTCAGTTTTAACATGTGCATCTTCATCTATGGTCAATCTTTCCAGCATCTTGTACCTGTAGAACATATCACCAATAATTTGGTAACAATTGTCAAAAGTCCTCTGACCAGTGTGGATACATGCACCATCCTCGTCATAGACTTCGCACTTTTCATGATTGAACTTGACATTGAAACCACCATCACACAATTGGCTAACAGTTATCAAGTTCACTGTTAAACCTTTGACTAGCAACACGTTCTCAAACTTTTTAATACCAGGTACATGAAGGGTTCCTTGGCCAATGATTTGGCCATTTGCACCTCCACCATACTTCACCTTTCCTCCATTAAACTTGACAATATTCGAGAGGAGATCTTTCGAGCCGGTCATGTGTTTAGAGCATCCACTGTCAAAGTACCAGGCTCCAGGGACGTGGGATTTCAGGGAGGTATAGATCATGTTGCACTTGATATCAGTTTTCTTGACCCAAACTTGTTTGAACCTGGTGTTGGTATTGATGTTGGTAACACGAGAACCAACATGGGACTCAGCAGTCAGCTTTAACCTTTTAAAATGAGTTTGCATGCCAACAAGCTTCCAGTAATATGGTCGTATGTGACCTGGTTCACCACAGTGATGGCACACGTATTGTCTTCTTCTTCTCTTGTGGCGTTTGGTCGACTTCACCTTTTGACTTGAAATTGGCTTTTGAACATGCTTGTATCCAATCCCGTGTTTTGAACAATTCGGGATACACGATTCCAGAATCTCATCCACCTTGGCCTTGCCTTTGTTGAGGTTTGTGAGAGTTTCTTGGGCCTCCATCAACTCGGTTTTCACATTTTCTAGCTCAGCATCCTTCTTGGTGAGCGACGTTTCCAAGCGAACAATTATGTCAAGCTGATCATCCTTTTCTTTGGTTAGATTTTCTACTTCCTTTGCGAGATCTTTGGCCTTGAGTACCTGTTTACTCCAACTGACAAACATTTTCTGGTGGTCAATACTCAGCTGCTCGTATTCCTCTTGATAATCAGTGATTTCGGCATTCAGGCACATGATGTTGTCTGCAAGCAAACCAACATGGATATCGTCGTCCCATACAACATGGGTAAATAAGGATAGATCGGGTTCAGTTGACTCGCAATCATTAACATCCTCTGTAGCAACAGAGTAACGTAAATTTATGCAGCGGAAACTAAAATTCTAAAACACGATTTAACAAATTCAGTTCACAAGTAAAAGTACTTGTGAACTTGGGTGTACAAACCCGAAAACCATATTACTTTCTTTTTAAGTTCAATACAAAATATAAAGTAATATATGAAAACTAAATATTAAGAAGCTTGATACTAAATACTTGTTTCCGAAATGGCAAGATCTTCTCCGTTGGTCACGCAACTTTGAAGAACTTGTTAATCACGATTATTGGCTTCAAGTAGTACGTCGTGTTCTTCCTTCCTTGCTTTGCCGTGCGTCTTGCGTCGTGCGATTTCTCCTTGAATTTCCCGTGCGTAAAAATCCTTCTCGAAAAGTCGTGAATGTAAGAGTATTGAAGGTGTCCTCTTCTCTTGGCTTTGTCTTGTCTTAAATAGAAGAGTCCTAGAGTCCTAAAATTGGTAGAATCCTAAAACCAAATCCTAAACACAATATAGGAATAATTAAAGTCTTGTATACAAACTAGGAAACAAATCTAGAGTCCTAATTTTAGTTCCCTAATATATTTTGGGCCTAAGAAAGGCAAATAACTAAATAAGGAATTATTCCCAAGAATAAAATCCATAACATACGATATGCAGCCTCAAACTTGTGATTTTCGTAAATTAGAGAAAAGATTATGGTTGTTTTATTTAATTTCTTATTTACCGAAATCTCTTCATCTTGAAATGTCTTTATGTTGTATTTGAGATTTATTTTTATTTAATTATTTGTGCAGTACGCGCATTGATCTTGCAGGGAAGTTGAGGTTTGTGAATTGTGAGCTTGTGATAAAGGACATTATTCAATATGCTCTTAATTTCCTGATTTTATTTTTCTTTGTACGTTTGACGACTGTCTATTTTTATTTTGATAGATTCTTGAGCTTGAATGTTATTTACGGATATGTTCTCTTGATAAAATAATTGCAATAATATTACATGATTTGATCTCCATAACTTGAGCCCAAAAAAGGCTGCTCATTTCGATTTTGACTTGACTTGAATGATTTTAGAGGTTCTTACTCGTAGCTACAGATTGGGGAGAACTCAAATCCTTTGTAATTCATTCATATATTCATTCCATAATGAAAAAAGAAATTTAATAAGTGTAAGTATGAACTTCCATAATGTTACATTACAAATGATTTGTGATTGAAAGTAATTTTGATTGTTTTTAGTACAAAATCTGACTATTAAATTCAGAATCACTTAAATTAGTATGAAATATAATGAAGTAGTATGAATTTCATGATGTAGTATGATTTTTCTTTATAATATGCAATTTTAGAATGTAGTATGAAATTAAACGAAGTGAAATTATATGAATTAGTATAAATTACATGATGTAGTATGAAATTCCTCAATGTATTATCATAATTATCAATATAGTACAAATTCTTTTTATATAGTATGGAATTTGATCGGCCCATCAATGTTGACTGTTAAGTAGTATGAAATTTGCGTGTACTAGTATGAATTTTAACGAGGTTAAACTTTAAAAGAAAAAAGAGAAGAAAATTGAAAAGAAATGGTTACTAAGGGTACTTTAGTATTCTTATAGAGTATTTCGTATTAAGTAGGAAGTTGAGGTTTCAATTGATTATTTGAAAAAAAAAATATTTTACTAATAGTACGGTAATTGCCCCTTGATATATATATATACTAGTTTAACACCCGTGTATTACACGAGATTTATAAAAACTAAATATAAAGAATATTTGTGAAAATTATGAAGTTTTAAATTTAAAATAAAAAATTGAAAGGATGTATATCTCAACCCGTGCCCTATTCAATATATTAATTATTAGAATTATTGATTAATATTATATTTTAATGTTCAGATTAAATTTATTAATAATAATATTTGCATACTTATAAGAATTRAAAAGATGTCACATTTTCAACCCTTCTCTAATCTATTAACTCATATTATATTTTTATGMTTAAATTAATTTTGTTAGTAGTTATAGTTACATACTTTGAAAATTCAAAAGGTATCATACTCTCAAGTTTTCTCGCATTGTGTCATTGTCTAATAAACATTAATTAATTATTATTATATAATCTTATTTTCTTATATTTAGATTGAGTTCATTACTAATATTTAGTTACATACTCTAATTATTGCAAATATATCATAATTTATTTATACACAATATTTTAGAATTTTAAAATTAAATTATTTCAACTTTTATTTTAAATACAACTTATTAATTATTTTCATATATAAGTTTTTCTTTGTAATTAAAATTATTTCATATGTAATCTATTTTTTAATTAAAATAATTAATCTAGATTTTTTTCTACTAATTATATATGACTTATTTATAATTTTTTTATTGAATTAGACAAAATATAATTAAAGAAAACTATTAAGTTAGGCTAAATATAATAAAAAAAAATATTAAATTAGGCAAGATATAGTAAAAGAAAAATATTAAATTATGTATATATTAGGCTCGAATGACACATAAGCAAATGAAACACCAAAATTTTTTATTATCCAAACGAAACATACGAAGTAGACACATATATTAGGAGGATTTTGCATTAATATATATTTGTTTAACATCCGTGTATTACACGGAACTTATTAAAAGATAAATATAAAAAATATTTGTGATAATTACTGAATTTTATATTTAAAATAAAAAATTAAAATAATTATTCTCAACCCGTACCTTGTACATGTCTAATCTATTTATTAATTATTATAAATATTAAATAATTTTAAATTTGATGTTTAAATTAAATTCATTAAATCTTAGTTACATACTTAGAAAAATTCAAAAACCGTCACACTCTAAACCCGTGTCTAATATCTATTTTATTAATTATTATTATTATTATTATTAATTTATTTTATATACTAATGTTTAGAATAAATTCATTAATAATTATTAGTTACATACTTTGAGATATTTAAAAGATATCATACTCTCAACCCGTGTTGTATTGTACTGGTGTCTAATCAATATTTATTAACTATTAGTATATAATTTAATATTTTTATATTTATATTGAATTTACATATTTAGATTATTATAAATAACTGATATTTTACCTATATAGAATATTTGAAACTCCAAAAATAAAATTATTTTAAATTATATTATCAATAAAATTTATTTAATTATTTTCATAATAATTTTTTTTAATTAATATAATTTCATATGTAATTTTTCTTTTAATTAAAATAACTAATTTAGATCTTATCTACTAATTATATATGATTTATTTTTATTTTTATATTAGGAGAATCAAAAGAAAGTATTGAATAAGGAAAAATATAATAAAAAAAATTTAAATTAGGTAAGATACAATAAAAGGAAAAATATTATATTAGATAAATATTAAGTTCGAATGACAAATAATCAAACGAAGCACCAAAACTTTTTATTTGTCAAACGAAGCATACGAAGCAGACACATAGGTTAGGAGGATTTTGCATTAATATATAGGGGTGATATATATATATATATATATATATATATATATATATGTGTGTGTGTGTGTGTGTGTGTGTGTGTGTGTGTGTGTGTGTGTCTTCGTCTAATTATAATTCGACTAACCTATTTAGGCTAGCTAATATTTATGTGGTTTGTAGGCTAGATATTCAAGCCCAAGAGCAAAGTTTCTACATATTGTACACACTAAATTTGGGCAAATTATTAGGTACATCAGCGTGTACGTTATATTATACACTCATACGTGAGAATGATATTTTTATTGTAATGAAATGTTCATATTGTTCACATCTGCTGTGATAAATGTTCATCTTCGCTGTGGTAAATTCAATATGTGAATGTAACAAGATAAAAGTATTCATATTTATTGTGATAAATATTCATCTCCATTGTAATAAATACTCATCTCCATTATGTTTAAATTTCAGTGTCTCTATGAATATATTTTTTCAACTCCGTTGTAATAAATATTAATATTCATTGTGATAAATCAATTTCATTACACATGAGTGTGGTATAATGTACATCCAAGTGTATATAATAATGTCTGCTAATTTTGTAGCTGGGAATGATGTGAGGATGCATGTATTGGGGTTTATCAATATGTATATTATGTACTCTAATAAATATTGATCATTTGACAATAACTGATATTTTTTATAATGTCAGTCGCCATGTGTCGATAACTTATTCACCCTTCTCATTTCACAATGCATCCCATCCCCTGCATTTACATCCACCCCACTTCCTGCATTTACATATTGTTTAATTCACTACAAAGAAAAGTGAAATACTGACGGAACAGGCGAAAAACCCGTTAGTATATACTAACGACTGCAGATATCCTGTATATGCTGACAGGGTAACGCCGTCAGCAATCAGCCCATCAGCCGACCCTCATAACGACGTTAGTATACTATTTAGGCGACGGGTAACTGACGGGCCGAAGTGCTGACAGGTCAATGCCCGTCAGCATAATTAAAAAATAATAATAAAATATTACTAACGGGTACCTGCTCGTCAGCAATATTAAGAAAGTTAAAAAGAAAATATGCTGACGGACCCGTGCCCATTAGCATTTTGAGGATATATTCAGATCCATATCTCAGACAGAAACACAAAACGCGTAAGGAAAAAAAATCCATCCCCCCGGCCCCGCCGTTCACCCTAGCATGGTCATCGCCACTGCCCTGTCGCCACTCGCTCGCCCGTCCCTTGATGTCCGTCCATTCGATCGACCTTCGCCATTGCAGCCGCCCGCCACCCTCCGCTCGCCCTCCACCGAAGCAGCCACCGCCTGCCGTCGCTCGCCCTTAGCCGTCCGTCCACAAGTAGTGTTCTAAAAGGCCCGCCTAAACTTCGCCTAAACCCGCCTAGATTTGAGGTTTCACTGAAACGCCTCGCCTCGCAAAAGGCTTGGAGACGACAGTCAACTTAGAGTTGACCGTCTCGTATGTATGTAACATGTACTTTTTTGTTGTATTTTAACTATGTTTGTATTTTATTATATATTTATCGTTACTCAACTCTCTTAATATATTCATTTTGAATTCAATCGTGCGAAATTGTTACAAAATTAACAATATTAAGTAATATCTTAATTTTAAATATTTTAAGAACTATTTTTCTGTTGAGAAATTAAAAGATATTGCAAAAAATCTTTATATGTTGTATTATTTTATTTACTTTTTAATAAAAAAATTAGTTAAAATAATATAAAAAACAAAGTGCCTTGCCGCCTAGGCTTTGCCTAGGCACGCATATGCTTTTAAGGCTTGAGGCTCGACCTCGCCGCCTTGACACGCCTCACGCCTTTTGGAACCTTGTCCACAAGTAAGTTTTTATGGTTTGATTTTCAAATTTTTTTAAATTTTTTTGTATATTATTCATATGTATTAATTTCATTTTTAATTTTTAATTATAGTTTAGTTTGAATTTAGGGTTTAGTTCATTTTTAGTTTCGTTATTTATATTAGGGTTTCAATTTAGGGTTTAATTCATTTTTAGTTTCGTTATTCATACTAGGGTTTCAATTTAGGTTTTAATTTCCAATTAGGGTTTCAATATAAAGTATAATTTTCAATTAAAGTTTCAATTTGGGGTTAAATTTAGGAGTGATTATATAATTAAGGTTGAATTAAGGATTAATTATAAAATTAGGATTCAATTTAAAAATTATTACATAGTTAGGATTCAATTTAGTAATAATTAAATAATTGTGGCTGAATTAAGGAATAATTATAAAATTAGGGTTCAATTTAGCAACTATTACGTAATATGGTAAAATTATGTAATTAGAGTTTCTTCGTTCAAATAGGGTTCAATTATGTAATTATTTTTTAAAGTTTATGCGATGGTGGTTTTTAAAGTTTATTATGATTTAATTAGGGATTGATTGATGTTGTGATTGTGCAATTGTGATTGATTGATGTTCTGATTGGTTTGGGAAGACGTCGGTGATGATGTGGTGTACGGCACCGCCTGGAGGTTTCGTCCCTCCAATAATGGTTTTCAAAATTATTTTAAAAAATAATGCTGATTTTAAAAAGTTTTAAGAAGTTTGTTGTGGGGGTTTTCAAATGCCGTGGTGATCGTCAAGTTGTGTTTAATTAATATTTAAATTTTGATACACATGTTTGATTGGTGACATTATTATATTTTATGTATAACAACTAATTATAATATAATATTTTAAATTTTTAGTAAAAGTGAAAGGTTTTAGTGATAATATGATTATTTAATGCAAAAGTGATAATATTTCTATATAAATAAAATAAATTATTTAAATTGAAAAAGTTCATAAAATGATGTTTCTATAAGAAAACTTATCCAAATCAACCATTAAACTAAATTTGAAAAAACAACAACAAAAAAAACAACAACAACCGAACCTTCATAAAAAGCCCGGCTTTGTACACTGTATCTAACTGATCAGAATTTAGTTATTTTATCGATTTCAACTGGTCGATAATTTTATTAGTCACAGTCAATTCCTTGATCGTCTTCACAGCATCCGATTTTTTGACGGGTCCAATCCTCGATCTCTAATCTAATTTTCTCGCGGGTCAAACTCTCGATCTCTAATTTTATTTTTACAGTCATCGCGCCCTAATTTTAAGAAACACGATTGAACATCTGATCATAACAATTTCATGAATTTCTCCCTGTAATCTTTTTGGTGTTGAAAAGTTGGGGTGAAATGAAAATATGGGTTATATTGTTTTTTGTATTAATACTTGTTGTTGTTCGTAGTTCTCTAGGTTTCGTTATATAATTATTTCTTAAGATTACACTTTAACTAACTTGTTAGAGTTCTGGTGAGTCAGTTGGAGTGTAATCATAAGACATGATTATATAAAGAAACCTAGAGGAGGGTCTCGCACTGCGATTGGTCATGCACTTCGTCTCGTAAGTCATTTTAAAACATGTTTGTAAATTCGAAAGTAATTAATTATTTTATAATTAAAAAATAATTGAAATATTGTATACAATGTGAGGATTTGGGTAGAGAACCCAATGCATTCGAGTTTTTCTTGACCATGCACCAGAAACCCGCCGTCTCTTTCATTGATACTCAATCGCACCAGATTTTTGTAAGTATTTTTTTAAATGTAATGAATATAAATATATATATTTTGTTTTTAATCCTCGTAATGATAAATAATACATCAATCAAAATATTGCAGGAGGAGTATCAGAGAAATCTGGAGGAGGCTCGTGCTTCATCACCGGATCCTGGCTCCGTCGACGAGAACACGATTTATCTACAAACCGTCGGGGTGAAGAAGGGTTAGAGGTTTGGCACAGGATGTTTAGGAACTCTTCTGGCTTCGAAGAGTTTCAGAGGCGGTACCTCCTCTATTCCTAATAGCCGTGTCTTGAAGATCCAGACGCAGATGGAGCTTTTGAAGAGACAGGTCGAGGCGAGCGAGCGTGCCCATCAGGAGCAGCTCCAGGCCATGTGTGAGGAGCATACACACCAGATGCTACAGAATGAAGAGGCTCTCCGTGCCCAGGTGATAAGGCAAGTCGCCGCGGCAATGACAGAGCAACGTCGACGACGATCTTCTAATGCTCCTGCTGGTCTAGTTCCCGTTCCTGCTCCTGCTCATCCTCCTGCTGTTGCTGCTACTGATAATGATGATGATACGACGATTTAATTTATTTACGATCGAATATTACTTATATATTTGGTAGTTTATTTATATTTTATAAATTATACGATAAAACTCTTATTTAATTTTATGTTTTGATTTTTAATTTTATATTTTTTTTGGGAAATGCAAATTAGTTTTCTTATTGAATTATTGATATGTGAAATAAAAACAGGTAAAAATCTCAATTAAAATAAAAAAATTTAAAAAAAAATTGAGAATGCTGGCAGGCAGAAAAATTGAGAATGCTGACGGTAGATATCCGTCAGTAAAATTCGAATTTCCTGACTGGTATAACCCGTCAGCATATGCTGACGGATCTCTGATTATGGCGAGGTGTTTCGCTAACGGGTGAAACCCGTCAACAAGCCGTCAGAATATACTAACGAGTTCATTAATATCGTTAGCAAATTATTTACTGACGCTGAAAATGCTGACGAGCCTAACCCATCAACAAACCTATTAGCATTTGCTGATGGGTTCGACCCGTCAATATTTAACTTTTTTTTTTTTTATAGTGATTAGAAAACTGTCACGCTGGCAAATGACACTAAGAAAATATACCACCTGCAGGCTGTAGCTCGATGAGCAAGACTGCTGATTAAATATATAAGAGACGAGATTGCATATACATGAACAAGTATTGAATATAATTATATAATAAATACCTATTATCGAACCCATGATATAAATTACCTTAATAATAAATATTATTTCCTGAGTCCGTGATATAAATTACCTTAATTTGTGGCATTTCAAATGTGATAGTAATACTAGTTTATTAGGCTAAAAATAATTTCTTTTATTTCTTGTAAAATCTGAAAAATACAATCAATCATGGAAACCGAGAATAAAATTTAGTACTACTAATTATTAATTACGTTTTTTCTTTTAACAATACCTGTTTTATGTAGCGTATTAAATTATAAAATTACAAAGGAGTGATTTTAAAACTAGAAAATGCAAAAAAAAAATAAAAATAAAAAAATTAAGCTGGACATTGATTTACACGAGAAACCCAACTGCTGAGGAGACTGGGTCCGGTCTGACTGTTGAACCGGTCATAAATTTAAAAAAAATAGGAAACTTGGATATCATTTGTCCGAAACTAGAGTTGTCAATGGTCCATAGCCTTGTTGGCCTACCGTGACAAAGTAAAAATTGGCCCAATTCATCCCAAAATCCCTTCATGACGACAATTTAGAAGCCCAAGCCATGTCCATTACTCTTTAAAAATGTCACCGGGCTGAAAGTCGAGGGCCTAGGAAACCATAGCCCAGTCTGGCTTAGACAGCAAATTATTACATACACGACGAGGGTGAATTTTGAAGGTAAAATTAATTAACTTGTGTGTGATAATAAATATGTTTATAAAAATTATAAATACTTGTATTTAAAGTGATGAATTTTATGTGAAAATTAATAAACTTTTTGTGTTTAAATACATGTATATCAGGGCTGGGCTTAGACAGCACTACCCGAAACTAATCCGCCTTTAATTATATAAAATTTGATGAAATGGCAAAAAGTCAAAGAGCAAGAACCACAATAAATATGCCCCTTTCTACAATTGCAACAAGTGTAAGCATGAACTTGCATGCATGACATTCAATTTGAGCACAGCGCCTGCATGATGTGTCGACATTAAATAAAACATTCACCACAATTTATTGTTTGACAATTTTATTTCCTCAACATATCTATCTTTAATTAACTCACCCTCTCATTTTTTTTCTTCCGATTTTACCTAACTCTGTCACCGTTTGCTACTCTCGAGATTGTTGGACCTTTTGATTTAATGCCAATATTTACTCCTCCAATTTTCACAACTGTCCACCGTTCGAAACCCTAAATAGTTCTTGCCCATAAATAGCTCTCATTCTGATCTATGGTTCCCACACCACAATATTTATTTGAGTGATTTACTTTTTATTGAGTGAGATTGAGAAAAAGGAAAGATGGAGAAATTGTACGTAATATTCTTGATTGCACTTGTACTAGCACATGGCTCAGCAAGAAACATTCCAAACGATGGCACTACAAATGCATTAGCCCCAGTTGAGAACACAGGAAATGTGTTCAAAACTAATGCCAATGCACCGGCGGCTAACGGTGTTGCCGTCGTCGGCGACGAGAAAAACTTCATCACTTATGGCGGCGTCGGTGGCTGGGCTGGGATTGGTGGCTACGCGGGTGTGATTCCGGTGCTTGGCGGCATTGGTGGTGGGAGTGGGCTTGGAGGGCTCGGTGGGCTCGGAGGACTTGGCGGTGCGGGTGGACTCGGCGGTGCTGGTGTTGGGGGCGGAGCTGGTGGAGGGGCCGGTGGGATTGTACCTTAATAATTAAAGTTAAGTTGGATGTTATTTGTAAGAGGGGTTAATTTATTGTTATTGTACTTGTGTTTGATGTTGGTGTTTGCTAAGTCATCTTAATTTGGTATTATTAGTAGGATGTGGTGTTAAGCTTTGTTTTCCTCGAGGGCTTATTGTAATTTCCCTTTTTAATTTAATTTCTGGATATTGTACTATGTATTGGGCTAATTTCTTCATGGTTGTCTTGTCTGTTACCTTGCATGAGAAATGTGTCCAAGGTGCAAAATCTCTTTAGAAAGAAGTTATTTATTTTCTTTAAGTTTTCCTTTTTAATAGAAACTGATTAAGTAGCGCTAGGTAAATTAAATATAAATCTTTAATTAATTAATTAATTAATTAATTAATTAATTATGTGATTCTCATACCTTTATGTAATGTAAGTGAGGAGCTGTCCATGTAGAAGCTACGGATTAGCTATTTATTTTTTACAAATTATTAGTTATTGAATTTGTAGCTAACTTCAAGTTTTCGTCTAGTGAAACAGAAAGTTATGTACATATTCTAAAAGCATTCCCAACACACTTTTAAATGAAAAATACTTTATTTTGAAGAACCATCAACTAGTTTTTTTTATTTTATTTTTTTGAATTTAGGGGTGTGCTTAACATAGAATTTTACAAAATTTATAAACATTGTAACATATGAAATTACATTGATTTTCTAGGATTCCATCAAATTATAATGGAATTCTATAGAATTTTATACTATGAAATTATGTGAATATTACTAGATTTTAGTGAAATTTGTTGAATGTTCTAAAATATATAATATTATATATGGATTCTTGTAAAAATGACACAATTTTTTTAGAGTAAGCTTTTCACAACTTAGGAGTATATACAATAAGTTTTTTATTTTTACATTTTTTTAAAATAAAAATATGTCTTCACTAAAAAAAAAAAACACAGTAAATTTTACCTTATTTCCCTTTTTTATTGAAGAGTTCAAACAACTAATTGTAGAAAACTATTTAAAAATTCATATTTGCAACTTGTTATTAGCTCTAAATTTATAATTTAACAATATTGATATTTTCTTTTCTTTTATTTTTATCACAAAATGAATGTTATTCCTTCCTACTCAATAAGAAAAGAAAATAATTATAAAAACAAACAAACTATGATGATAAAAAATATATAACATTATTTTTTAATAGAAGAATATTCCATAATTTAAAAATTAAAATAAACAAAATTAATAATAAGACCTCATTATCTTTATGTACGAATATGACATGGAATAATGTAATCATCCTCATTCTCATATTATATTGAAATGTGATGATTTCTTAAAAAATCTCAAGAAACATAATATATATATGCTTATTTGTGAGTTATAATAATTTCATATATATCGCCCACTAAGATTTTTCCCCTTATAGATTGGTTATTTTTCATTTTATAGAAATTAGAAAAAGATTAACAATGTGAACAATTGTTTTAATTCTAAAGTGATAAAAAGTTCTAATATCTTTTAATAATATATATTTTATTAATTATCTAAACTTTAAAATAAATAAAAAATTTGAGTTCCATAAAATTCAGAGGGTAGGAGGTGAGAATTGTATAAATCGTGTAAGTATATTTTTTAACTATAAAATTTATAAATTTCTATAGAATTCCACCATTTAATGAAATCCACGAGAATTATCTAAAATTAGAGGATACTGAAATTCTATAAAATCCATGGAACTCTAAATTGAGGACACCATAATTTCGTGGAATCTACCAAATTTTAAACTAAGGATACCTGAAATTGTAATATCTCAAAGAAAGCTGCAACAACAACTGGAATGGAAACAAAAGCATTAACATTTTATTTCTTGATTTCAGTATACAGTTTCTTCATACATAAAACAAGGTAGAAAATAGCTATTTTAAAAGCATATAAAACAATCCCACCCTAGGATGTGTGCCTAGAAATGATGCAGTTGGTAGGATAAGGATTACTCAATACGACCTCCACAACAACTACAAATGACAACTACCTATAGTTGGTCTTGTACCAGATTAGGGGTAATTTTATCTGGTGCAGTGTAAGTTCCATACAATAGCATGCATGCTGATGGATGAGATGGTGATAATGTACAGTCTCTAATATCCCCTCTCAGTTCGTATGCGGCAAGTGGAATAACATAAATTTTGTTCTGAAACCGGATAAAGAATTGATGTGATAGTGGTGTAGTGAAAATATCTGTAGTTTGATCAATAAAAGAGACAAATTGAACCTATAATGATTCCTTGGCAATGAGATCCATGATAAAGTGAATATCTAACTCAAAGTATTCAGTTTGAGCATGAAGAACATCATTAGAGGCAATTGCAATGACACTTTGATTATCTATCTATATTCTTGGGACAGCAGGGAGCTTAACACGAAGCTCTTTAAGAAAAGGTTGAATCCACATAATTCCAGCAGTAGCATGAGCTAAACTGCGATATTCAACCTCCGTGATACAAAAGTCTATTTCTTAGAGCACCAAGAAATGATGTTCCTTCCCGGAAAGATACAAAAACCTGTAGCAGATTTCCTATCATCTATGTCTCCAACCCAATATAAATTCGAGAAGCATGTGAGAGTAAAATCAGAGGTTTTCCTGAAATTGATGCCAAACTGAATATCTCCAATGTGTGTTGAGAGAGCATTGCATGTGTTGGCGCACTTTGTTGATACTATAAAAATGTCAGGCCTTGTGATGGTAATGTACTGAAGAGCTCAAACAATGCTTTTGTAGAATGAAGGATCAGTATTGGGATCGCCTTGAAATTCGGACAAAACGGAAGAGACAATCATAGGTGCAGGAGTGCCTTTAGCATTATCCATTCCCGCTCTTTCCAAGAGATTCTTAATGTACTTTCGTGGCTTTGGTTTAGGCCATGAGTTATGTGAGAAAATTCGACACCAATAAAATGATGCAATTCACCTAGATTCTCTTAGAAAAAAAGCTGAATCCAGATGAGCGATAAGTTTGTTAATCCCAGTCTTGTTGCTTCCCATGACAAGAATATCATCAACATATATTAAAATCTAGATGCATCCTGAAGGAGTATTGTTAAAGAACAGTGAATTGTCAGCCTTTGAAGAATATAAACCAAATTGTGTAAGATTTGTTTTCAATTTTCCAAACCAGACTCTAGGAGCTTGTTTAAGATCATATATAGCTTTAGACAGATTGCACACTTGATCGTTATTATTATTCTATTCAAAACCTAATGGTTGAGCCATGAAAATCTCTCTATCCAACTCACAATTCAAGAAAGAATTGTCAACATCCAATTGCTTGATGGACCAATTACAATTAACAGCTATAGAGATAACAAAAGCTAAAGGTTTCAGAGAAGTCAAAGCATGGCACTTGATCATCTTCTTTGGCCATTAATATGGTCTTGTATCTTGCTATGGTTCCATCAACATGAGTTTTAAGCTTAAAAATCTATTTAAACCCAATCAAAGACTTGCCTACAGGTAAATTAGAGAGAGACTAGGTTTGATTTTTGATGAGAGCATCATGCTCTTCACACATAGCTGCTTTTGAAATGGAATGAGCTAAAGCTTCAATATAAGAAGAATGTTTTTGAAATCAAGGAGCTATGTACGGAGCACCCTAGGATTGTGGATTCTTAATTTAGCCCTTGTCATCATATGATGTCAACACACAAGAGCGTTAGTACCTACACTAGAACTATTATTGGAAAAATACGAATCATAAATGGTAACTCAATAGCGAGAGGAAGGGTAGAGGCACTAGATTGGTTTGAGGGTAGATAGATTGGTTAATGTGTAGTAGGAGAAGAACTACACTTATGGGAGTGTGTTGGATGAAGAGGTGTCTATTGGTGTGTGTATGGGTTGAGAGGGTGATGTTGAGGGATGAGGAGGTGATTGGGGATGATGAGTGGAGGTTTGCGATGGAGCAGTAGTAACTTGAGTGACATATGATGAGAGGAGGAGGTCCAAGTATGGATGGCTGGTTTTCTAGACGAGAGTGAGGTCCAGAATCCTTGGAAAAAGGAATTTTGAGCTCATCAAAGATCACATTCCTAGTGATTATGAGTTTTCCATTAGGTTGTAAGACTTTGAATCCCTAACGTGCTAGGTTGGGATCTGAACTATATTTTATGTTTATTGAAAGGTTTAAGGTGGGGGTAACATAGACATCTAAAAGGTTTAAGGTGACTGTAGTTAGGTTTCTATTTTAGTAAGATCTGGTGAGATCATTCTGGTACTTGGTAAGTAAATGATAATGAGCAAGAAGAGAAAGTCCCATTTCAATAACGTGGTTAGTTTTCTTTCTACAAGTCTATTCTATTCAGAGGTGTAAGGACAAGATATTTTGTGATGTATTGAAGATGAGTGAAACAGGTTTTCAAGTGTTATAAATTCTCCCCCTCCATCACTTTGAACTGGTTTAATTTTGGACTGAAACTAAGTATTGACAATGTTTTATAAGTGAGTTAAGGCATCCCTCACATATGACTTATGTTTAAGTAAATAAATATAGCTATATCTAGTTTGATGATCAATGAAGGAAACATAATAAGAGAAGCCATTTGATGATTTAATAGGTGTAAGACCCCTAACATCTAACATATTTAAATTTTTGAGAGAGAAGGGTAACTTATGACTTTTACCCTAAAGGCAAACAAAATAAGATGAAAAAGAAGCTTTACTAATAGAAATAGAGAGATTAAAGCTTTTGAGAACTTTGTCTATTACATTATTGGAAGCATGCTCTTATCTAAGATAGCATAACTGTATATCTTGTTCCTTATTCTTATTTTCGAGCTCGGTAACATCAACACTAGTGACATAACTACTGAGATGTGAAGTTAAATCCTGAGTGACATCAACTAAGGTGTTGGGGAAATATCAAACTTGTACTTAAAAGAGCCTCTGAGGAGAGTTTAATGTGTAACTTGATCCTTAACACACCAAAAAGTAGGATGAAACTCAAAGTACACAAAGTTATCTTGAGTAAATTGTGAAACATTAATGAGGATCATATTTATATGAGGAACATGAAGCAGGTTTTTTTTAGCAAAAAAGGTTTGTTATAAGAGTTGAAATGAGAGTTACCAATTTGAGAAATACACAAACCTGATCCATTTACCACTTGAACCTTGTTGTTGCCTTGAGAATCTAAGACAATGTTAAGATTGGAGAGATCATTGGTGATATGACTTGAGGCTGCAGAATCTATATACCATCTTACATCACTAGCTGAATCAGATATAAGTGACATAGTAGAAGGATAAATTATTTGAATGACTGGATAGGCTGAGTAGTTGTTCGAATTAGAGTTTGAACCATTATGAGGATTACTGGAGGGTGCAGTGTAAGAAGAATAAAATCTATAATAACATTTATCAGCAGAGTGGTTGGTATAACCATAAATCTGTCAATGATCCCTATTTTTAGTCTTGAAACCTCTTTCACCTCTTGCTCTGTAGTTATTGCTCCTTCCTCTACCACCTCTTCCAAGTTCTAATTATTTTGATCTTTTCCTCTATTTACTTGACCATTGGCTCTAGTTTCATTCCAATTTCCTCTTCTCTGACCAGTGGATTGAGTAGAAACATTAACAGTAGGGCTATAACCTTTTGTTTTAATGCGATCTGAGGAATTTCTAGCATCTACAACATTAGCAAGATGTGAGTCACTCATAGTTGTAGCAACTACAACTATTGGATCAAAGTCTCCTCCAGGGCCAGTTAGAACATGCATAGCTTGATCTTCTTCAAAAATAAGCTGACCAATAGTATCCATATATCATAACAAGCCTTTACTTTGTTGATATAATCTCTGATGCTCATAGTCCCCTTCTTGATGGAAAATAAGTTGCATATTGTACTGCATCTTTCTTTCTGCAGTTTATCTCGAGAAGCTAGTTTTAATTGTTTGCCTTATTTCTCTTGAGGATCAAGACCAACCATCATTGTAAGTAGATTCTCAGAGAGAGAAGAGAGAATCAAGGAAGCTAGCAGTTGATCTTGCCTAAGCCAGATCAAAAGCTCAGAGTTGATAGAGTCATTGAGAAATTGAGGTGGAGGTTTAATTTCTACAGAAAGATAACCTTTAAGGCTAAAAACTCTGACATCGGTATAGACATGCATTTCTAAAGCAAGTACACTAAATCATTTAACTTTGTTGAGATAAGTTGATTCTGCAACTGAATAGTTGAATTTGACTTACAGACACAGATTATTTGGTATAACAAGATGAGTGCTCGACTGAGCCTCATGTGATGGTGTATTTTTATTTTCCATCATAAATCAAGAATAATAAGAAAGAAGAGATATTCAAAGTTAGGACAATACCAAATCTGATAACATGAAAGAAAGCCGCAACGATAGCTGGAATGGAAACAAAATCATTAACATTTTATTTCTTAATTTGAGGATACAATTTCTTCATACATAAAACTGGGTAGGGGATATCTATTTATAAAAGCACATAAAACCAATACTAACCTAGGATATGTGCGGCTAGAAATGATGCAGTTGGTAGGATAAGGATTACTTGGTAAGACCTCCAAAATAGGCACAAATGACCGCTACTATAACTAATCTTGTACCAGATTAGTACTAATGCCATCTGGTGCAGTGTAAGCACATGCAATGCCATGCATGCTACTGGATGAGATGGTGATGATGCACCATATCTAAAAATATCCACTATTTACAATATCCATTTGTTTGTGTTATTTCCATTCGCAAGTTACACTACTACTAAATATGGTTTTTACAATGGTCCTTTTCATCATTTTATGTCGGTTCCATAACCGATATAGTCGAGCATTGTAAAAGGTCCATCTAATTTACATCAATTGTAGAACCAATGTAATTAATGATTTTACTACATCGGTTGTTAATACCTAGTATAAAATGTATTCAACGTGAACGACCAATGTAAACGTAATCAATTTTACATCGGTTAATTAATAATCGATGCAATATATACATACATTTGCACCGGTCAATTAAAGACCGACATAAAATGTTTATGCACATACGGCAGTCATTAATAGCACCAATGTAAAAGAACATTTTTTTAACATCGATTTATAATATAACCAATGTGAAATTACTGTTTTTTTTTGTTGGCTCTTTTAGGCGGTTCCCAAATGTTAACATCTTTTTTTTTTCTTCACATAACCCAACCAATAAATAAGTACAAAGTCACCCTACATTTCATCCAATCCAAATAGTAAAAACATAATTTATCCAATAATCCATCTAGTCAAACTATAAGTTAACAATCAAGCCAAGTTATAATTTTGAATGATAAATATGTTACATAAAGCAATAGTTTTAACCATAAGTGGTATGTGTCCATTAGAGCTTTACTTTATAATTTCAAAACATATAAAAGCAAAATAACATTTTTCTAGTGAGTCATAATATGATTCTCCCTAGGTTTTTGAGATAAGAAACCTGGACATGGCTTGTTAAAGGACTTGAAATTGCATTAAACTAACTAGAAGACCATAAGAAATTGAAAGCTGTCTGATATTTAACCCCCTTCAATAATGAAGACTACAACTCTATTTTCAGACTCCAAATTTCTCCTATTCTTAACTAGGACTAGAAAAATAAAAAAACACAAAGGAAATTTAACCTAAAATTCCAAATAATGCTCTAAACCATACATGAACATAACATGGAAGTACGAAATATTTTTTTCTTAATTAATGAAACAATTGGGAATTTTAGGCCATAGTATGATGAATTTACCCGATTATAATTTTCTAATATTTGTTCATCTTCAATTATCTTATATACCACATAGGAAGGAAAACAGAAGAGAAATGTAGAGGTTATTTATGTCACTATGTATACAGAAGTGTTCAGGAGTATGGCACGTAAAACAAAAAGCATAACTTTATATTATTGCTCTCAAATGATAAAACTAGTCAAAAGTAGTACTTGAAAGTTAGTAGTGCAATATCATTATTTGACACGTAAAGAAATTTAAAAATATATAATGCAGTAGTACGTACCAGGCAGCTCGGCAAGAAACTCTTTGCTAGCTTCCATATCCATTTTCTTATAAAACTCCCAAAAACATTGAGGATAAAAACAAGACCTTTGAAACTTAACTTGGAATCATATATTTCCTATAAGGAAAATTAATAACTTGAGGAAGACACCTTGACCAATCTTATTTGCAATGATAAAGTCAGTAGTTGCATATGCAAGTTCTTCATATGGGAACTCAATCGATTTGTCAACAGTAATTGTGCTATAAATACTAAGCTTTATAATAAAGGTAATTATTTTTCCGACCTGATGCAGAGGCACATAGCTCCCATTCTCATATGTAATAATTCAGGAGTTCATTCTAGAAACACATAATTTAATAGACTACAGCAATAAGAGAAAGGACATACTTTAAAATTGAAAAATATCAGTACAAAATAATTATATAATATAATATTTAATCTTCACAAGCGGCTAATATTTCTCAAAATTAAGTTCTACACGACATTAAGTAGATTAAAAGAGAGAACATACAATAAGCAAACAATACATTCACATAACTTTAAACCTCGCCAGCACAAGCTCCATTAGAATGGATCGGAAGTTTTTATAATATTAAAAAAAAAAACATCTAGTTATATGATATTTTTTTGAGAAAGTACTCCTAAATTGGTTAAATTAATATTCTAAGTCCTCTTCTATTTTCTCTTTCTCACTTTCTTTGCAGTTAATGAATCTTTCATATGCAACAACTTAGACTGAAATGGGTAGTACTTAAAAATCAAGTGATCTCATGTGCATAATTAATTGAATATCTTGGCTCATGGTCATGTATATGGATTGAAAAATGTGATTTATTTGGAGGGAATATATCTACAACTTGATATATTTTGTATTCAATCTCGTGAAGTGAATTAATAATAAATATGACTTGAATGAATAATAAATATGACTTGGAATTGGAAACCAAAACTTTTGGTTTCTATCTATTAGCAAAATAAAAGAAATGACAAACAAATAATTTTTTATAATTCAAAAAATATAATTCACTTTTTTTCTCAAATTTTTTTTTTCTCATTTATCTCTCATCTATTTCCCTCATCTCTCTTATTTCTCAACTACCATTAATTTTCTACCACACAAAAAAATTATTATTTCCTCTCTCATCTTTCCACTATCATTAATTCCCACCACACAAAATTTTTTATGGGTTCCATTTGAAATTTTAGGGAAAATTCCCAAATAGTACTAGAACATATTAACTAATTCCCATATAGTTCAATGACTTTTTTTTTAATTCCCATATAAACCAAAAATTTCACATTTAATTAAAAAGTATATTTAAACTATCAAAACTATCATTACCTTACACCTATATATGACCAAACCCTACACCCTCCTCTCCCCTCACCTCGCCGCTACAACTAAAGAAACTGAACTATAATATCAAAACCTCCAAATCATATAATCAGGATTCCAGGCGACTCCACATCAAGGTCTCAGGCCTGTTCTTGCCAAAATTTCAATTGCCATCGAAAAGAGTTAATGTTGATAATATAGGATGATTGTCATGATGACTGGCCGGGATTATTGATCTATTCGATTAGACCCAATTAAATGAGTCGGGCCGCTACAAGCTTCAAAGCAAATGATTGGCGGAGGTGAGTTGTGGTTTCCCAGGGTATGTCGTGATGGCTTTATTATTTCTCTCTCTATGTAATAATTATTCCAGTGGTTGAACCACATACAAATGTCCACATACAAATGTCGGCGATGGAGAACAAAACCAAGGAGACGACGAAGATAGACAAGTATCTTCACATCAGAAGGTGTACTGCTTGTCTAGTTTTGAGATTTGGGTATCCAATAACATATGGGCCACTGCTAATGTGGACCATGTTTGGGTTTTGGGCCTCCCTTTGGGCTGAAGCTATGTTTCCACTTGAATATTGCAATTTACATAGTTAAAACATAGTTTAAGTTTTGGGCGAAATAGTATGTAATTTCTCAAAAATTTATGCGAAGTAGTTTTTAATTTTTCAAGAATTTTGCAAAGTTATGTAATTTTTTAAACATTTCTGCGAAATGGTGTGTAATTTTCCAAAAATTATGCGAAGTAGTTTGTAATCTCTCAATAATTATGCAAAGTAGTATGTAATATCCTATTTTTATGAATTTTTCGGTTTTGATGAACTCTAGATTTTATATCAAATTTGATGAAATAGTATGAAATCTGACCTCTTCGATGTAGTATGAAATTTTAAAATATAGTATGAAATTCTAAAAATATATTCAAATATTTGTAGTATGAAGTTAATATGAAGTACTATGAATTTTAGTTGGATTATATTTAAAAGAAAGAAAATTGGAAGGAAAAAAGAAAATAGTTGAAGGATAAATCAGTACATATATATAGTGGTTGGATCAAATAGGAAGTTAATACTTTCACTGGATTATATGGGATAAAATATTTAACTATAGGAGTATATTGGAATTGTCCTGAAATTTTATTTACCGAATAATTTAATATCTAATCACTTACTAAAAAAACACAAATTATATTCAATCATTATCTTACAAAAAATCTTATCTCCCTAAAACATTTATTTTCACTATTTTCTAGTGAAACGAAACAAAAATGAACAAAAAAATATCCAATCGTACCCAATATCTGTTTTATACTATAACTTTTCCTCCCAATTTCACTCAAAGCAGATAATGAGTGTTCACCTAGCTCATTTTATGATCACAAAATTCTGGGACAAATTCAATTACTACTTTTCATCCCTAATTTGATTGCTCGAATTTCTCTTTTAGTCGTCTTAAATAAGGCTCCTCCGATTGGCAATTACATATATAAAAACTCTAAAAAAAATAATAACAATGTAATGCAACAATGTCCACTATTTTTGACCTCGGCTTAACCCGACACTCCTCTAGTCACCCGGTCCAAATTTGAACAAATCGAATAGAAACAAAACCTTAAACCTTAAAGACATAGTTGCAAATAAAAGCACGCAATGTGGTATAGTCGATTTAATATCAATCAAACCAACAACTATTTAATTCCAGACGAGATATAAAATACACATAAAAATATTCTAACAGAAAACACATACCTTAGATTTTGTAGATGATGTAATTTTAGAATTATCGGTGGTGGTGACTTGGCTGTCAGACTGTGGTTGGTGGTGGCTGTTGGACTACCATCAGTTGTGGTGGGTGGTTGCAGCGGTGGCGAATTTGGATGTGACGGGGTTTGGGATTTTGGAACTTTGGATGTGGCAGGAGGATTATTTGAGATGGGAATGGACGCGAGGCTGTTTTTTATACAGATTTTTCTTAATATCAATTTAATTAATATTAGTTCTAATTAAATTGATTTCACTTAATTAATCCGTTGATATATTTTACTACAAACATTTTACAAGTATCGTAAAATTAACACTGTTGTCGTCGACAATTTACATAGCGTTTGCAAAAGATTAATTTAAATTTCACCTGTCGCTCTTTTATAGCAACTATTTAACAATAGTTGTTAATTAATTATCGTAAAAAACATTTTTTTAGCAGTGTTATGAAATCTCCATTTAAAATAATATTGGGAAAAGAGAAAATAAATATCCAAATATATAAAGTGAGTATTCTAGGCATGCTTTAATGCTTTCACGTTATATCTCGTGACCTCGAATCTCTCACCTCATAAGAATTACATGTGCTTACATCGCAAAAACTTATCCATCAGAATTCATGAAGAAAGAACACACTAGAGTTCTTGGTTTTTGGTTTTATGGAAAAACATGACACTAGGTTTCTTGGCTATATGTTTAACTGAAACAACAACAAACCCATGTGAATTTTGGAGCCAAGACCACAATTCCAGGGTATTGCAGAAGTAGTTGCCTTTTTTAGAATAAAAACAATTTAGGTGGGATTTATGTCTCAGCACAATACAAAAACTCATATCCAGTTTCCATGTATATATATCCACTCGAAGAAATTCCATAGTGCATATCCAATTACAAGTGTTTAATTAATAATTAGGCCATGGCTCGTTTTTCTTTAGTTTGCTTGATGCTTTTTCTCGTTGTGACAAGCACTTCCTTCGGTCAACGCCCTTCACCTAGGCCTGGTAGTCCGCCACCACCGGCTCCGTATATTTCCGACGGGGGAGGCGGCGGAGGCGGCGGCGGCGGTGGTAGTTCCGGCGGAGGAGGTGGTGGCGGCGGTGGCGGAGGTGGCAATTCCCCGGGAGGAGGTGGTTCGAGGGCAGAATTTGGATGGGGAGCAAGGGGTGGTGCAGGAGGCGGTGGGGGCGGCGGAGGATCGAACGGTGGCGGCCGGCCGTCAAAAGCTGGGATGGCTTCACCGGATTCTGATTTGAAAAGTTAAATAGTATGTTGCATGCAAAGTGTGCCTAGATATATATGGTTTATTTAGGTTCACTATTTGCATTATTCAATGTACTTAAGTGTTGCTTATATTAATTTATGAATATGAATAACGAGTGCTGCTTGTATTTCAGCAAGCAATGAACCTTTTTTTTCTTTTTTGTTTGAAGGGTCCGCGAATGTTTAAAACAAATATCACTAAACAAATGTTAAGTTTGGTGTTAAAATAATCATACTAACGTTACACAGTTTATATGAATAAAAGCAGTGGAATAATCAAAATAATTTTAACACACTAATTTAAATTTCGTTCGCAAACAAACGTGCTTACGAGTTTGGTTGTACAAATCCGAAAACTATATTATTTTTATCCGTTCAAAATCAAATACAAAATAACAAAGTAATGGAAATGACTACGGTGCATTCACGACACCATACCACCACCTCCTCCTGCATTTACAAGCGTTGATTTCGTAATATGAAAAATCTAAATTTATATTCCCATTAATCTAACTATTCCCATTGATTGAGAAATGGTGTCGTGAAGGCACTGATTAGCGCGGATTTGTCTTGATTTTACTTAGTATTTTAGTTCGTTTTTATTATTGTTTTCGGTGAAAGTTGGATAGATTGAGCATATTTTCGTAATTTCTTATCTCCAACTTGTTTATCATATTTTAATTAGTTTTATGTTTATTTTAGGTATTTAGAAATATTTGAGTTGGGACTTAGTCAAGGATGGGCAAACGAGTAGAGTTTCAGCGAAAACGGGCCGCGATTTGAAGAATTTGAAGCTGTCGACTTTCTATAACGGTTAGTCCATCTGGAACCGTTATAGTAGCCTCCCGACCAAGCCTTTCGAGCACTGCCGACCAGCCCTGCCGAGCGCTGCCGACTGCTGCGCACACCTGCCGACCAGTCCGCCCGCATCGAGAACCGTTATAGTAGCCCTGATTGACGCCAATGCCCACGAACTCTATGTCGCGTCGATTCTAAACGCACCGGTCGATGCGATATCCCAGAATCGTGACTTTTAGGGTTTCTTACTGCCCAAAACTTCTCAAAACTATAAACACCCTATGTATTTCAATTTTTTTACATACATTATCATATTTCTAGGGTTACTAAAGCCTCTTAGGGGCTGACAACCCCAACGACTGCCGTTTATTTTCTTAGTTTATCTTTAAATTTCTTAGTTTTAAGTCTCTAACTTTAGATTAGTTTAGATTAGTTCTTGGATAGATTAGATAGTTTAGATTCAAGATCTCGACACCAAAACGTTGTTGTTCGTTATAGTTTAATTAATAAATATTTTTTTTCTTATGCTCTTCAATTTAATTAGTTTAATTAACAATTATTGCTTCCATGACGAATCATTCTTGTGATTGTGTTGGGATTGCGATGTTGAGATTGATGATTATTATTAGCTAGATCTTATGGGTTTAGAGCCTAGATTCGTTGTGAACCATCAATTGGGGCTTCCCAAGCGATCGTGGAGACGAATCAAATCTCTAGAACCCTAGTTTTCTCAAATCGTTTTATAAGTCTTTTAATTAATTTAAATGAGTTCTAAATTTAATTGCTCTTAGATAATTTAATCTTAGTTTTAGATGATTGATTCTTAGTTTAAATAATCTTAGACTTAATTAATTAGTTCATAACTTAGATAATCTAGATTTAATTAATTTTAGTTCTTAAAACAATTAAACAAACCCTCCCAGTCCGTGTGTTTAGATTAGTTTTATTTTTATTCTCTTATTCGTTAAATCAAATACAAAATGAACTTTCGAATCTAGTCTTACTCGAGAGATCGACTCCGTTTAACTTACTAACCTACATGCGAACTCGTAATCTTGCAAGCGAGCTTTTTAAAACTGACAAATTTAATAAAGTAGGTACAAAAATTTCGAATCAAGATTTTGGCGCCGTTGCCGGGGAAGGCTAAAGGTTGTGATTTATGTGTATGCTCTTCGTAACCTTATTTATGTTTTTACTTGTTTGTTTGTGAATTTTCTTTTTGTTCGTTTTAATTATCTTCCGCTGGTACGTTTAATCTTGTGTGTTGAGTGTTGTGTATGCAAGGTACATCTCTCGACACCTAGGTTCAACGACCCAAAAAGAATAAAAAAAATTAAAAAGAGAGAATGTCTGAATACAGTATAACGTCCGATTGGCGTGGCTTTCGACCGGTCATTCCATTAAGCACCGCAATGCGAAATTACTATCCTGACGAGTACTACCAAAAGTACCTCCTGGTTTCTCATGGGCTTCGGAGCGAGGATCCTCTAAAACTCATTCAAAAGTACGAAGACATCACCCAGAGTTCCCCTCTTCTCGGGCTTACTAAAGATCAAGTAAGGGTGCGACTTTTCCCTTTCATACTAAAGGATCAGACAAAGAATGGTTAAATTATGCAGAGCCCGACTCTTTGCAAACGTGGGTTGAAGTATACAATAAATTCATTTGGAAGTTCTACGCACCTAATGTAGTATGTGATCGTTGTGGAGGCCGAGGGCATTTGGCGAATACATGCATAGTACCATTTGACGATAAGCCACAAGATCATGTTATCGCCATCCAAAATTATACGAGTTTTGCCTCACCCGACTGATTTTTTTCTACTACCCGAGCTATGGAGAATACACCCCACCTATTCCAAATGATTCGGACGAGGAGTTAAAGGCGTTGAAGCAAGACCTATCTAAGACTATGGAGAATTTCGAGACAATGTTTGGTCAAATAATGGCTTCTTTAGCAAAAAGGTCAGACGAGATGGACGAACTTCCAAGTCAACCAGAGATGCCGATGATTGATGTGATTGAGCCCGCCTTGGTTGTTAAAAACTCAAGCTTGAAAGATCATTTGGGAGATATGTGCGAGGAGAAAGTTATAAAGGATTTGGTTGTCACTACAAAAAAAATAGCTATATTGACGGCCAAATCCGCCAGTATATGAAATACTGACGGCCTCCTGACGGATAATGGCCGCCATCATTTTTGTGTTCAGGATTCCAGAAAAAAAAAACATACACATAAGATAACCACCCTACAAGTCACATTCTCAAACTGTCCA
>BMAC01000425.1:981417-1002361 GCA_014905375.1 Phtheirospermum japonicum | reverse complement strand
CAGTATCCTGACGGGAAAATGTTCCCGCCAGGAATCCTGGCGGATTTTCTTGACGGCTTTTTGCCCGCCAGTATTCCTGGTGGGTTTACCCGCCATGAACATATGATGCTTTCCTGGCGGGTACACCTGCCAGGAAATCCTGACGGGTTGTCCGTCAGCATTCTTGTCGGGTGCACCCGCCAGAAAATTCTGGCGGGTTGGCCGTCAGCATTACTGGCGGATTTTGCCGTCAGCACTTTGCTAGTTTTCCTGGCAAAAATTTGCTGTAATTTTCTTTGAAAAAGTCTATTAATAAAATTTCTGATATATTAATTAATAAATAAGTAAAAATAATAAACAAATAAAAAAATGGGACAATTCGAAATTTAGTATCAAACTCTATATTTGATACTAAATCTCAAACGGGTCTAAGGAATATTGGAATAATTCAAAACTTAGTTTCAAATTTTTCTATTTGATATTAATTATCAAACAGGTGATCTATATGCATCGAATCACTTCGCTAAGGTTCAACATAAGCAATTACCACCGTCACATTTTTGAAAAAATATTTTTAAAACTTAAATAAAACCACGTGACACCCTATCACTTTTTTAGAAAAAAAATTGAAAACCCGCTAGTGGAGGGACAACACCTCTCGGCCGGCGCCGTAACCCACGTCAACACTAATAGTACCATCAGCATCAAAGAATCCTGCAAACCAATTTGATTGAGCATCTAGTGGAATAGGTAGAATTACGGGACGGTATACAACCAACAACACCAATGACAATAATATATATAAACAAAATTATATCCCGTACGATCACCACGGCTTCCTATGCATGAACAATATATATACAATTTTTTTTAAATCCCGAACGATCACCACGGCCTCCCATGCATGAACAATATATATACAATATAATGGGTGAATACATACATATCACAATATAATTTGCCCATAAAGTTTATATAAGTTTGAAAGCAAACCTTAATAATCTAAATTAATACAATGATAAACCCTAATACAAGATTGCTTCTAGTTAGGTAAATTCCGAAGTAGACACGTTGTCTATAAAGAGCCACACAACACTCGAATACAGGTCATCGCTTTCCTAGACCACCCTCACCATGTCTGCTCCAAAAATCAGACGGCTCCTTGCTAGAATGGTCACTAAAATCAGACGCCTTCATCGATTGTATCTACTGCTGAATTATAGATGTTTGGAGCCGACATGGGGAGGGCGTTTGAGGAGGACAATCTCTGTATGAATGTTGTATGCGCTCTTTATAGACACGTCTACTACAGAATCTACCCAAACTTAATTATTCCTAAATTGAACCCTAATTATATAATTATTTGTAAATAGAACCCTGATTATAGGAGTTTTCCTAAATTTAACCCTAATTATATAATTATTCATAATTTGAACCCTAATTATATAATTATTCATAAATTGAACCCTAATTATGTGATTATTCTTAAATTGAACCCTAATTATATAATTATTCGTAAATAAAACCCTAATTATATGGATTTTCCTAAATTTAACCCTAATTATATAATTATTCATAATTTGAACCCTAATTATATAATTATTCATAAATTGAACCCTAATTATGTGATTATCCCTAAATTAAACCCTAATTAGGTGATTATTCCTAAATTAAACCCTAATTTCAAATTAAACATAAATTAAACCCTAATTTTATTTTAGTCCCTAAATTGAGCCCTAATTATATGATTATTCATAAATTGAACCCTAATTTTAATTTATACCCTAAATGAAACCCTAATTTCAAATTAAACCTAAATTAAACTATAATTATAAATTATACCCTAATTATTACATAATTTTAATTTATACCTTAAATGAAACCCTAATTTCAAATTAAAACTAAATTAAACTATAATTATAAATTATACCCTAATTATTACATAATATTAGTTTATACCCTAAATGAAACACTAATTTCAAATTAAATCTAAATTAAACTATAATTATAAATTATACCCTAATTATTACATAATTTTAGTTTATACCCTAAATGAAACCCTAATTTCAAATTAAATCTTAATTAAACTATAATTATAATTTATACCCTAAGTGAAATTCTAATTTCAAATTAAACCTAAATTAAACTATAATTATAATTTATACCCTAAATTATTACATAAAAAATAATCAAAAATATAAATGAAAATTGAAAGTGGAGGTGGTGGTGGACCTCGGAGCGGTGGCGGAAGTGGAGGCAGGTAGTGGTGGTGGACCTTGGACTGGGATCGGCTGCGGCGCGGTGGAGGCAGGCGGCCGCTGTGGACTGGGCTTCGGAGCAGAGCGGCGTGGTGCGACGATGGTGGGCTGGGCTCGGCTACGGCGCGACGACGGTGGCGACGCTTTCACGGCGGTGGCTCTCGACCTTCTGGAAAGTGCGGCGGTGGCGACGATTTGGTGGCGACGATTTTTTTTTTGGTTGCTGCATCTTTTGGAAAGTGAGGCGGAGAAGGAAGGACCCGTCTTTTCTAGGTTAATATCCTGACGGCCAATAGCCGTCAGTATTAGCGAAACTCTTTTTTAATTAAATAATATATTCTGACGGTCACGGCCGTCAGGATTAACGAACCCCTTTTTTTTAATTAAATATTATATCCTGACGGTCAAGGCCGTCAGGATCCTGACGGCCACACCCGTCAGCGAAACCAATTTTATACACTGAAGGGTAAGGCCGTCAGTATAATTAAGCGGGATAAACTCCCGCTCTTTCCCTGGTGTGTTACTGGCGGGCTATGTTGCTGACGGCCAAAGCCGTCAGCATATCCGCGCGGCAATGTCGGGCTGCCAGGAAAGCCGTCAGTATTTCTGGCGGCCTAAAGGCCGCCAGTAAATTTGCCAGTACTGTCGGATTTTTTTGTAGTGTGTGCTCACTCGTCTTGTGCTTTGCGATGAAGTGTTTTTATAATAATGTTGAGGTGTTGCCGTTGGAGAGCTCGGAGTATGTTGAAGATTCGAGCCTACTCATGCTCAGTGAGAATGGTGGTGTTGCGATACCCAGTTTAGAAAAGGGTGAGATTATTGGACCTCATTTGGTTCCACCCGAAACGTTATTGAATCTTAATTTTGAAGTAGTGGAAGAATTATTGGAGAGAGATGAGATTATAGAGCCTCATACTGTGCCACCCGATGCTTTCATCGATTTTGAGACGAAAATGGGGATAGAGGCGATCGAGGAGAATACCGATCAACCTCCCCTATGCCCGGAAATGACATTAAATGTTTTTCAAAACGTTGAGGGGGATATCAACAAAATGGTGGAGTTTGGGATGTTCGAAGGATTTGCCGTTTGTGCGAAAGACTTCTTGATTTTTCCCAAGGTCGATGATCGCCCCGTGCCCCGATTATTTTTGATATGTTCATGGTGATCGATTACTCGCTTTTTTGACCTCCAAAGCGAGTTGAAGTTCTTATTTCTCTACGACTTGCTTACCATGCCCGCCTTGATGGTTTTAATCGCCCATTCCTACTCTTAGAGAACACTAAGGCGTGGCACGATCGTTATTTATTTTTGGATTCGGGATAGCATCGTTCGTAGAAGGCGTCGAGTTTTCGATGTTAAACAAGCTCTTCTTGGGAGGTAACCCAAGATTCAAGGCGAAGGATGATTGCACAAGCGCTTTTTGGAGAAGCTCGACAATTTTCAGGGACGTTTTCTTATTTCCTTTCTCCCTTGCTTTTATTTTCTTGTACTCGTTTATGGCAATCAGGGGATTGCCGAGTTTTTAGAAGGGGGGTGGTTGAGTATGATTTATATTTGAAAATTGTGTAATTCGAATTTTTTACGTGATTGATTGTTATTTCTGCTCTGAATTGTGTTTGTATGGCTTGCCTGTCGAAGTTAACTAAGTTAGATTTTAGGTTCTTATCTTTTGAGCGTGTATAAGTGCATAATATTCTTCAAAATTCTTATTTATATATTGTAAAATGGTACTTGGACGCAAATGATTTCGCAAAACCTTAAAAGCAGCGTCAATTCAAAACTTTTTAATGCAAAAAGCCTGTGAGTAGCCTGAGTGATTATCATCTTTGCATGCTCTTGAATGAGTTCTGTTTTGAGATCTCTTTGAAATCGTTGTGTGTAGTTAGCTTTGAACATGACGATAAGGCACAGAAAAAACCCTATTTCCGGCCATATACATATATATTAGCCACTATAAATTTTGAATGAGCCAATCATAGCCAAATAATTCATGCCTATAGCCCTGAGTGTTTTTATTTTGAGTCAACCCCTACTAACCCATTAAAAGTGTGGGGTAGGAATTCGTCATTTTTTTTATTGGTTATTAGAGTTTTGGGAATTTTATTAGGGATTTATGAATTTTGTAATTAAGGATCACCATCCGAAAAGAAAGAGAAAAAAAAAGAAAAAAAAATACCCCATAATTATAATAAGGGGGAAATAAAAAAAAAAAAGAAGAAGAAAAAGAAGGATGGTGAGTCTAGTTGAATTGTGTTAGTCATTGCCTATGCGCTTTATTAAGGCTTGAGTTTTATTGTTTAAGTTATTATGAACCTTAATGTTTAAAAGGCCTAGATTTTATTTATAATAAGAAGCTCATTATAAGCTTCAATTGTGTTTAAGTGGTTGAGCTACAAGTCGGTTTTAGAGTTACGAGTTGAAAAATAGCCTAAATCTTAAGGCTACGTAATGAGTATTAGTGAGGTTTTTCTTTTGAACGAGGTGAAGCAAATGGCTCCGTGATTAGACTAGTTGAGTGAGTTATTGATCACGTTAGATCATGAGTTAGCCACACGACTTATATATTCCATACCCATCCAAAGAGCCTTACATTACAACCCGAAAAGACCTTTTCCGATTCTTAGTTGATAACACACTTAATTTGCGATTGAAAAGAGACTGATTTTCGGTTCTTGTTTATTGTGCTTGTATTTGTATGATTTGAGCGTATACACGTCCTATGAAGCAACGTTTTAGTGCTTTTGAGTGAACACCCCTATATTTTACCCTTTTGAGAGGATGCCTGATTTATTTTTGAAGTGACAATGTAATAAGAGTGGAGTGTTTGACGTTGCGTTACTTGGATCTATATTTTCAAATTTATCTATGTAGCATCGCACGACTCATTGCTTGGACTGATTTTCTTTCTTGTTATACTTTGAATCTAACGTCTGTTTGAGGACAAACAAACCAATAAAGCGTGGGTTGGTTGATTAGCGTGGATTTGTCTTGATTTTAGTTAGTGTTTTAATTCATTTTTATTATTGTTTTCGGTGAAAGTTGGATAGATTGAGCATATTTTCGTTATTTCTTATCTCCAACTTGTTTGATCATATTTTAGTTAATTTTATGTTTATTTTAGGTATTTAAAAATATTTGAGTTTGGACTTAGTCAAGGATGGGCAAACGAGTAGAGTTTCAGCGAAAACGAGCAACGATTTGAAGAATTTGAAGCTACCGACTTTCTATAACGGTTAGTCCATCTAGAATCGTTATAGTAGCCTCCCGACCAAGCCTGCCGATCAGCCCTTCCGAGCGCTGCCGACTGCTGCGCACACTTGCCGAACAGTTCACCCGCGTTGTCCAGTTTACGTCGGTCGGTGCAAGAACCGTTATAATAGCCCTGATCGACGCCAATGCGCACGAACTCTCTGTCGCGTGGATCCTAAACGCGTCGGTCGATGCGACAACCCATAATCATAATTTTTAGGGTTTCTTACTGCCCAAGACTTTCCAAAACTATAAATACCCTATGTATTTCGTTTTTTTACATACATTATCATATTCATAGGGTTTCTAAAGCCTCTTAGGGGCTGACAACCCCAACGAGTGTCGTTTATTTTCTTAGTTTCTCTTTAAATTTTTTAGTTTTAAATCTCTAGCTTTAGATTAGTTCTTAGATAGATTAGATAGCTTAGATTCAAGATCTCGACACCAAAATGCTGTTGTTCGTCATAGTTTAATTAGTAAGTATTTATTTTCTTATGCTCTTCAATTTAATTAGTTTAATTAATAATTATTGCTTACATGACGAATCGTTCTTGTGATTGTGTTAGAATTGTGATGTTGAGATTGATGATTATTATTAGTTAGATCTTATGGGTCTAGAGCCTAGATTCGTATTGAACCATCAATTTGGGCTTCCCAAGCGATCGTGGAGACGAATCAAAGCTCGGGAACCCTAGTTTTCTAAAATCGTTTTATAAGTCTTTTAATTAATTTAAATGAATTTAATTGCTCTTAGATAATTTAATCTTAGTTTTAGATGATTAATTCTTAGTTTAAATAATTTTAGACTTAATTAATTAGTTCATAGCTTTGATAGTCTAGATTTAATTAATTTTAGTTCTTAAAACAATCAAACAAACCCCCCATGTCCGTGTATTTAAATAGTTTTATTTTTATTCTCTTATTCGTTAAATTAAACACAAAACGAACTTCCGAATCTAGTCTTCCACGAGAGATCGACTCGGTTTAACTTACCAACCTACATGTGAACTCATACTCTTGCGAGCGAGCTTTATAAAACTGACAAATTTAATAAAGTAGGTACAAAAAGTTCGAATCAGGCACCGTAGAAGTTCCCCAAAGTAATATATGAAAAACACTAGTATCAACACTTGATACTAAAATACTTGTGGCAACACTTATTATAATTTTCTCCATTTGTTATGCAACTTCAAAGATGTACTTGTTTTGGAACATTGCCTCATGTTTTCTACGAGCATGTGTTCTTCTTGCCTTGCGTCTCCTTATTGCGTCTTGCTTCTCGTTGTAAAATCCGTGTATAGAAGTCATCCTTTTTCTTGTTTTAAATAGACAAGAATAATCTTAAACTTGGTAAATAAGTAAACAAGTCCTAAACACAATATAAAAAAAATAAATAAAATCCTAGACACAATTTAGGAAACAAATCTAGAGTTCTAATTTATTTTGAGCACAAAAAATACAAATAACTAAAAAGAAAAAATTGTCAAGAATAAAATTCTTAATAATCTCCCCCTTTTGTCTTTTTGGACAAAATACCTACGACGCATTAAAATGTTCAAAGTCCCCCTAAATTAAACTGTCACGACCCAAAAATCGAACACTAACCAAACACAAAAGCACACATAATTTTCATAAATAAGTTTGGTTTCAAAGTACAGGTGAAACGATTCAAAGACAAAACGTTCAAAGCTTGGAGCAATTATTTAATGTACAACTCCTGAAAATAAATCAACATTCTCAACCAACGACATTAAAGACAAGAAGTTGCTACAAGAAAACTTTTGACGACATTTTAACCTTCACCTTGAAAACCAAAATCGGGATCGCTCGCCTTATCGTCAACATCTGGAGAATTTGGTTTGACAAAAGAGAGCGTGAGTTAAAGGAGCTCAGTGAGCAGCAGAATTAAATAATAATAAAAATGTAATTTTTATTTTAAAATATAAAATTTTCGTGTATGCATCAACCAATTAGTAATTGATTTTATCAAGACATAACAATTTGTGAATTTTGAAAAGAAATAAACAATATAAAGGTTAATAGTGGAACAGACATCCCAAAAGTTAGTCCAATTAGTGAGTATTCGAGTACGGAACTCTAAAGGTGGCTCCCGAGCGTAGCACTTAGCACCCGAAGGAATCTAGAGGTGGCTCCCACTCGTAGCACTTAGCTTCCGAACCAAATTAACTCACATAAACGTAGAATCATGTCGATCAAACATGACCCATACGTTTCCGCGCACCATGAAAGGTGACACTCCCGGCCGAAGCCTCAATCACCTTATCCCTCCCAGTAGGCTCGACGTCCCTTTAGTTATGGGACTCAAACTCAGGGTACGTCATATTCCAGAATATACTCAAACTACGACCCAAATCATGCCGTCGTCTCCGATCTGACCAGGAACAATGGGAATAGGTACCATTAGTAGTCGGGCAATAATCAAAGGCAACCTGCTCGATTAATTGCCCAAACTACTCGTGCCTGACAGACACGGACAGTTAATAGCATATGTCCACAATTAAACCAATTTAACAAAGTTGTCGAAAAATCAAGATTTATTTGACGTTTGAAATTTTTCTCCGTCATCACGCGCTGCATTATTAAAACAGTCATAACTTTCTTAATACAGTAGTTAGAAATATGATTTTTACGGAGAAAAAAGATAACACATCAAGCTACAACTTTCACGAAGACACTAAAAACTAACAAACAGGTTACGAGGGTGAAAACAGTGTAATACCGTGGAACAAGGCTGCAGAAACTGGACATAAATTATCAATGCGCAGATTCCGTATTTTAAACATAACTCCTAGTAGAAATTAGATAATTGAATGATTCCAGAGGCTATTCACGCATAAGACAAACATCTACAACTTTCATGAAGACACTCAATACCAAAAAGCAATTTAAGTTGGTCAAAACATCTTAACAACAAGCTGTCCGAAACCTGACAGCAACTAAGTTATTCGACAACAATCATCAACTAACAAAACCATCAACATAGGTCAAATACGAATCCTATAAATCATTTCATCACAAAAAAAACTAATAATCAGCTCATACTAAACGACACGAGTCTCTTAATATCCACCATAATTCCATCAGCGCATACAATAAAATATAACCACCAAGCAATTTCATCGAACACATAAACAAACGTATTAAAAACATCGAACACTATAAGTACTAACATGATCATGACCTAAATGAAAAATACTCAAACCTCCAGTTTTAAAAGTTTTACTCATTTATTCAATTAGGTGATTGGGCTATCGGCAAATTAGCATGGTTGTCGTGCGCAAGTCCTACACATGTCGGAAACTTGATTAAAACTCTGACCAGACCAACTCTAACGAAAACCGAAACACATTAAAGAATCATAAACTATAACCGTAAATAACATATAATTATAAGAATATATAATTTTTATTAAAAATTCAGCCCCATTTTCAGCCCCGTTTATGCCTCGACCACTTAATGGTTGTCCTCGGCTCAAGTTTATCGATATCTACGAAGCTCGGAGCCGGGTTTTTTTCAAGAATGGCTTTAAAAAATTTCAAAGAACCCTAAGTTAGGGTTTAGACCATAAAATTCATCAACCAAAGCCCCAACCTCAGCCCTCATGGCTATTCTCGAAGGTGGCTTGAACAGATTGCGACCGTCGGTGAACTTTCAATCAAGTAAAAGTAAAATAAAATACGTATATATATATATATATATATATATATTTTCATAAAAAATAGGTTAATACAACATGTATTAGAATAAAAGAAAAGAGGAAAAAAAATATAAAAAATAATTTTTGGCCGGAAAATTTCATTTCCAGCGACCGACACGGCGGGCGACCGGTGGTGCCGCCGGTGGCGGCCGGTGGCCAGAAAAGAGAAGAGAAAAAATATTGCTAAAAGCTCCCGAGAGCATTTTGAAAGTTGGGGAAAAATTACCAAATGTTTTTGTTGTGTTAAGTTTGGTGAAGAAAAATCTATTTATACCAAGGTTAGTGGGTTGGGCTGAAAAAAAAATTAAATCAATTGGCTCAAAAATAATTAACTCAAATCAGCTAAAATTAATTAAATCAAATGGCTAAAATAATTAAATCAATTGGGCTAAAAAAAATAATTAAGTTGGTTTGAGAGATGGCTAGGCTCCAAATATAAAGATAAATGAGAAAATACCATAAAATACTACCTTTTGTTTTTTTATTGTCCACTTTTACATGTAGTTAATTATTTTGCCTTTTTTACATTATTTCTATGACTTTTCAACAACTATGGTTAAAAATAATTCCCATAATACGTGACATTAGTTAGCATTATCATACTTATTTATAGAATAATATTTATTTATATTTTTAAGTATAGTTTTTTAACTTCATAACGCATCCATAATCTCCGCCTGCGTAGCATTCTTTTCAGATTACAGAATTAATTGGGATCTGGTTCATCCTTCACATTCCAAACGTCTTTCTACCTCCAGAAGCAACTATCGAGAAAGAAGATCAACAAAATATTTTTCGTTTCTTTTCCTCATCTGAAATCAAATCTCAGAAAACAAAAATCTCTGAATATCCAATCTTTTGTCGCAATCTTCGGGGATCAAAAATCAGTGAAAACCCTAATCTTCGTTGATAAAAACCCTATTATATTCACCATGGCCAGAAAACGGAAATCAAACCAAAAAAAAAAAAAAAAGATGGATATCGTGCAAGAAACCAGTCCTGTCAACGGATGGGACGAGGAATCACTACCAATAAAACAAATCTTAGGAAAAAACCAATACTGAAGAACCGTAAAATTACCACGGTGTTCGGGAAGGGGAAAAGTGTAGTTTTTGCTTCAGCGTCTGAATCAAGACTCTGATTTCGAATCTCACGACTTGTTGGCTGGCGAAGAATACAGATCGGAGAAGTTTATTTCCTCACAAGAAGAAGAATAGTTTGAGGAAAAAAAATCTTGTTTCGAATTCCAAAGGGAACCGAAAAAGATCAAGGAAGATTTCTAAGGAAGATGAGTCTGAACGACCCAGAAAGGGAGCAAAAGTCTCATAAACACTATTTGAAGATATCCGACGAACACAATTACAAGGTTTTTGATTTCTCATCCCACTCTTAATGTATAGTATTGGGTTTTGTAGAATTAATTATGTACATTTTTCATAGTCTCAACTCCCCGTCCCATCAAAAAAAAAAAAAGCAAAGAAAAAACCCAACATCTGTCATAAATTGAAGTATTCATCATAATTCTCTTATGTTAGATATTTAACTTTGTTGTTGTGTATCATTCGTGTTCGAACTTCGATGCATCATGTTGTTGATTTAATAGCAAGTAGATATTATTATGGCATTGGTTTTATTAATGTGTTGTGTCTGTGGAATATAAGTAATTTATAAAAAAAAATTGAAACTATCCTGTGTATTTAATGACTAGATGCTAAGATTTTTTTGGGTTGGAGTGTGACCACTGTTTCTGGGGTTTGTGCCTACCCATTTGATTTAAGGCAAAGATTGATGCTTATTAGAACAACCATTGAAGTACCGCAGTGGCATGCATGCGTTCCTCGAAATTATTTGAATTGAAGTTTTTGCAGCACTATTTTGAGGAGTTACGGCTAACATGCTACTTGGCGTGGTTGGGGCTGGAGTACTAGCTGGGTATGATCAACTGTACAGAATTGTATATGTACCTCATATAATATTATTTTCTTTTCAATTTTGAGTATTATTTATTTATTTATCATTGTTAGTTAAAAACTTTCTTTTTTGTTATGCAGATTAGGGTACTCTATCGGGTGGAGTATGATGTTTTGAAAAGCCTGTTCTATTGTATATGATTTATTTTATTTGGTTTATTTTATATTTATCTATTGTATATGGGTTATGCATATCCTGAGTATTGGTTGTACATCTTTTACTATCTGTTTATTTTTTTATTGCGGACTATTTATCATTTTTTGTTATGTTGATGTCTGGTTTATGTATAGCTGACTTGTAAGGTTATTTATATTCATGTTTATTTTCTTGTTGCTGACTATTTATCTTTTTTTTTTTTAATGTTGATATCTGGTTTATGAATAGTTGACTTGTAAGGTTATTTATATTCATGTTTATTTTCTTGTTGCTGACTATTTATCTTTTTTGTTATGTTGATATATGGTTTATGTATAGTTGACTTGTAAGGTTATTTATATTCATGTTTATTTTCTTGTTGCTGACTATTTATCTTTTTTGTTATGTTGATATCTGGTTTATGTATAGTTGAATTGTAAGGTTATTTATATTCATATTTTGGTTTATGTACAGTTGATCTGCAATTTAGTTAAAAGTTTTATTTACACAATTTTATGTTGATGTTGAATTAATAAGTTCGTCACTTTTATTTTTCAAATAATTTCATAAAATGGTTGTTGTTTGGTTGATTTTGTATTTCTTAGTACTATTGAATTTGGTTCATTTAAAATTATAAATATAAATCAACAACAAATCAAATAATAAAAATCATGGTACAATACAAATATATGAAAATTAATCAAATATAAATAAACAATCGCTGCAAGAATAAAATTTAAAAAATGTGTAATGAACATATTTAATGTTATGTTAATAATTAATTATCGACAAGTAAGATGAGTAAGATATTATAATAGAGTGATTAGGGATAATATCTAAGGATAATTACAATAAACAAATAATATAGTAGAATACTTGTTCATTCTGTTTATAAACAAATAATATAGTAGGATACTTGTTCATTCTGTTTATATTCAATTTACCATTTCGACTAATGCTTGTTCTATAAATCACCACATAATAGCCTTGCAACTTCTTTAGTCTGAAGATTTGGTATATTCGAATTTTGTTGTGATCTTAATAATTTAGTTTTAGGATTTTACTTAAATTATTTATGTTGATATTTTGTTTATGTATATTTTGACCTGTAAGATTAGTAATGTTGATGTTTGGTTTACTTCAAGTTGACTTGTAATTTAATTATAAGTTTTATTTATACGATTTATGTTCATTCAGGGCTTAAGTCAAAAGAAATAATAAATAAATAAATTGATAAATAAAAAAAAATCTTTTCACTCTCGATATTTTCATCAACATTTGTGGATTATATCGTGATTTGTTTATTGAATGAATTTTTCATCACCCAAATAATAATAATAGTAATAATAATAATAATCTTCTAATTTAATTATAGAAATATATTTTAATTCTCAATCTTTAAAATCTTGTAACCCACACCCTTTATTGATATAACTGGTTTTTTAAGAAGCGTTAGCAATACAGGAAAATGTATTGCAAATTCTAAAGTTAGTTAATGGTAATCATACAAATGGTGTTGTTATCCCCTCCATTTTAAATTAATTATAAATTTAATTAACATTTGACATCTTAAGAAAATATAACAAAAACCAGAGACTATACTATGGAGTAGGAAAAATATCAACCCAAACTTGTTATAGTAAATAATAAATAAATAACTAGTTATCAAGAGATACACCAATCTAATTAAATATGGAGTAATAATCGTCCAAAACAATCATAATTTTCCTAAAATCACAAATCTTAATGAAAAGTATAATGAATTAATTTCAATTATATGGAAAGATAATGAATTAAATAATTAAAGGAGTGATTTATGGATAAGTGTAAGTAGGGAGAATGAATTAATTTAGAAAACAACTTACAATCCTAACCCACGTATTATTGGAACTTATTATGGTTGGTTAAGTATTTTTGAGATTTCTTAACTAAGCAGATACAAATGGAATTTACACGTCCAGATTATGCATTCAAGTCATTTTCTCAAAGATAAATAGCCCAAGTACCATATAAATATATATATAACACATAAATACCATTTAACACCTAGAATTATTTATATCTTCTAATTGATATAATAACATTTCTATAAATCACATATATGACAATTAAATATATTATTAAATTAAATCCTTTATACACTAAAATCCAATTTACCTTAATAAACTTGTTTTATTAGTACGGAGTCTTACATACACCCCTCCTTTAAGGAATTTGGTCCCCAAATTCCCTCTCGAAATAACTCTGGATAAGTTTGAAACATATCGTCCCTCGATTCCCACGTGGCTTCTTTAGGTCTATTATGTTTCCGCCACAATACTTTAACTAAAGGTATGCTCCTGCCTCGTAACTTCTTTACTTGATAATCAATAATCTGTAAGGGTGATTCGGTATAGGTAAGATCCTCTCGAATCATGGGAATATCGTCCTTAATGATATGGTCGGGGTCAGGATTATACTTCTTAAGACGAGAAACGTGAAACACATCATGCATTCCTGATAATGGACTAGGAAGTTCCAAACAATAAGCTAGATTACCAATTCTTTCAATCACTCGATAGGGACCCACATATCGAGGACTTAGTTTACCACCTTTATTATATCGAATCAAACCTTTCCTTGGTGATAATCGGAGAAATACAATGTCTCCCACTTCAAATTCTAAGTCCTTACGTCTGTTATTAGCATAGCTCTTTTGTCGACTTTGCGCTGTTCTGATTCTATCTTTTATAAGTCGAACCTTTTCTAGTGCTTTCTGAACAAGGTCTATTTTTGCAATTGCCAATTGCGACTCTCTTTTCTGTTTTGGAGTCCACCTATCATCAATCTCCCTGTGAATTGGAGATCTAAACTTTCTGCCATACAAAGCTTCATACGGTGCCATGCCGATAGTTGCTTGAAAACTACTGTTGTAGGCAAATTCTACTAATGGAAGATGTAAATCCCAATTTCCTGAAAAGTCTAAATCACAAGCCCTTAACATATCTTCTAGTGTTTGAATCGTTCTCTCAGATTGTCCATCTGTCTGAGGATGAGACGCTGTGCTAAAACTTAACTTGGTTCTAAGTCCCTCTTGTAAACTTTTCCAAAATCGAGATACAAATCTTGGGGCTCTATCCGATACAATATACATCGGGATTCCATGTAATCTAACTATTTCTTTTATGTACATTTGCGCAAGCTTTTGCAAACTGTCGGTTTTTCTCATAGGTAAAAAGTGAGTTGACTTAGTCAAACGGTCGACGACTACCCAAATTGAATCAACTCCAGACCTAGTTCTTGGTAAATCAGTGACAAAGTCCATAGTGATTTTCTCTCATTTCCATTCTGGAGTTTCCAGTGGTTGAAGTAATCTAGAAGGTCGTTGATGCTCCTCTTTAACACGCTGACAAGTTAAACACTTAGCCACAAATTCAGCTACTTGTTTCTTCATGTTAACCCACCAAAAGTTCTTCTTTAGATCTCTATACATCTTTGTGGCTCTAGGGTGAGTTGTATACCTTGAGTGATGAGCTTCTCCTAAAATCTTATTCTTTAACCTTTCATCATTCGGTACACAAATCCTATTTTTGAATCTTATGATCTCATCCTTGTTCATAGAAAAATCCGATTTTGAACCTTGCATAATCTTCTCCTTCAGTGTATTAAAATTTTCATCGTTCCCTTATGACGATCGGATTTCCTCTAATAAATCCAACTTTAACAATAGTCCTGAACATATGAGTTGAGTTTTTGACCATTTCGGGTTCCAACAACTTAATTCTTGCAATGAATTCCATTCCCGAATCATTAAGTGAGCGAGTTATACCTTTCGACTCAAAGCATCGGCAACAACATTAGCTTTACCAGGATGATACTGAATATCAAAATTATAATCCTAAAGTAATTCAACCCATCTTCGCTGTCTAAGATTCAACTATTTTTGAGAAAACAAGTATTTAAGACTTTTATGATCTGTAAACACTATGAACTGAGCTCCGTACAAGTAGTGTCGCCATTTCTTTAAAGCAAACACAATGGCTGCCAACTCAAGGTCATGCGTGGGATAATTTACCTCATACGGTTTAAGTTTTCTAGAAGCATAAGCAACAACTCTTCCATTTTGCATCAATACCGCACCTAATCCTTCTTTTGATGCATCACTATATACTACAAAGTTGTCAAGTCCTTCCGGCAGAGCCAAAACAGGCGCAGTAGTAAGTCTTTCCTTTAATTCTTGAAAGCTGGATTCACATTTGCTATCCCACACAGATTTTACCTGTTTTTGCGTTAACTTTGATAATGGTCCTGCGACTTTAGAAAAATCTTTGATAAACCTGCGGTAGTAACCTACAAGACCAAGGAAACTTATTATCTCTGTCACTGTTTCAGGTCTTTTCCAATCTAACACAGTCTGAACTTTAGATAAATCTACCGCGATTCCATCTCCCGTGATGATATGACCTAAGAATGTCACTTTATTTAGCCAAAATTCACATTTGCTAAACTTGGCGTACAACTTATGTTTCTGTAATGTCTCTAACATAATTCTCAAATGTTTCTCATGTTCCTCAGCTGATTTGGAATACACCGAAATGTCATCGATAAATATCACTACGAATTGATCTAAATTCGGGCTAAACACTCGGTGCATCAAGTCCATAAATGCTGCTGGAGCATTAGTTAACCCAAATGGCATCACTACAAACTCATAGTGTCCATAACGGGTTTGAAAAGCAGCTTTAGAAATATCATCCTCCTTAATTCTTAATTGGTGATATCCTTGTTGGAGACCCAATTGGGAAAACACCTTTGCCCCATTTAATTGATCAAAAAGCTCATCTATTCGCGGTAAAGGATATTTATTCTTTATGGTGACATTATTAAGATCTCGGTAATCCACACACAATCTTAAAGTCTCATCTTTCTTTTTCACAAATAGCACTGGGGCACCCCAAGGAGACGTACTAGGACGAATGAATCCTAACTCCAGTAATTTCTGCAACTGGTCTTTCAATTCTTGCAATTCTTATGGGGCCATTCTATATGGCGTTTTAGCAATGAGCATCGTTCCCGGTAGAATATCAATGGTAAACTCGATCTCTCTATTAGGAGGTAATGAGGTAAGCACCAGACATCAGAAAATTCAGACACTACCGGCACCCTAGTTATCTCCTTTTTGTSTTCCGGTTTGTTGATTAGATAAGCTAGGTATCCTTTCGCCCCTCTAAATAATGATTTTCTTGCTTTGACTGCCGAGATCAGTGGGGCTAAGACAACTCTAGCTTTACCAGACAACATTACTTCTGGTTGTCCGGGAACATAAAATTTCACTTCTTTCGTGTGACAATCCATGCGAGCATGATGTCGGGATAACCAATCCATTCCCAAAATTATATCGTAATCTAAAATTGGTAACACGATTAAATCCGCAGGAAAACAGTTTGTTTCAATATTCACCTCGCAATTATCAAATACCCTGTCAGCTACATGACTACTCCCCATAGGAGTAACAACCTCTAGAACATAAGGTAATTGCTTCAAATAAGCATTCAAGCGACAAGCAAAATGTGGTGCAACAAAAGAATGTGTCGAACCAGGATCTAATAAAACTTTAGCAGGGTGGTTAGATACACAAAGCGTACCTTCTACCACATCAGTTGTCTCCTGAGCCTCTTGTCCTGCTAGCGCAAACACTCGTCCTTACATTCTTACCCCTATTGCTTATGGTGGACCTTTATGTTGGATTAAAAATAGGTCGTATTGGTGCCTTGCAGTCTTTCATTTGATGCTGATCACTTCCACAACGAAGGCATTTTCCTTGTTTCAACCAACAATTATTTTCGGAATGACCTGACCTTTTGCAATGAGGGTAAACTGAAGCTTCGGATTGTTTCCATGTTCTTATAAAACCTTGAGGTTTAGGTCTTTGGAAATGTTGTGGTTTCTTATAAGAATGTGCCCCTACCGGTCTACTTTGATTTCTTAACCTTGTTGAGTTACTGGTTCCAAACGACTTAATCCACTTTCGATTCTTGCGGCAGCTTGGACCGCCATACTATATGTACGGATATCAGTCGCGAGTAATTGTTTCTGTAACTCAGGCCTCAAGCCTCTGTTAAACTTATGTAACTTGTCTTCTTCATCCTGCACCAGGTGCATACTTAGACAGTCTATGAAAATTAGCTTCATATTGCGCGACTGTCATAGTTCCTTGTCTGAGACGGCAAAATTCATCTCTCTTAGCCTCTCTCACTACCCTAGGAATGTAATGATCTCGAAATTCTTCTACAATCTTTTTCCAAGATCTTTCACATCCTTCTCTTGCCCATATACCTTTAATTGTTCTCCACCAATCACGAGCAGCAGCTTCCATACGAAACACCACTAGAGTCAATTTTTCTTCTTCAGTATAATTTAAAGCTGCAAAAATGCTCTCTATTTTCTCAATCCACTCTTCAGCTTTAATATCGTCTGGTTCTCCCAAGAAAACTGGTGGATCAAATCGAAGAAACCTTTCTAGCACTCGGTCATGGGGTTCCGGGAGTGGACCTTGTTTTGCTTGTAATTGTTGTGTTTTTCTTCGTGTTTTTAGATAGATTTTTATATTATTTTAGTAGTTTTGAGTCGTTTTTCGTTAGGTTTTTAGGTCGTTTCTCTTGTTTTATTGTTTTTCGTGTTTTTGCTACTTTTATATTTAATTTGGTTGAATGGGTTCAATTACCTTGAGGTTTGGTGAAATTCTTGGGTTTTTATGTTCAAAATTCCTATTTAATAGTACAAGGCATTAAGGATAAAAATTCAAGCCAAGAGAGGCTCAAAAATGCCCAAACATTCTGGAATGGTGGCCGTGGCTCGCCGAAGCTCGCCAAAACTCACGCCTGCGCGCTCCATCCCGCCCGCACACGCCCGGCAGCACACGCACATGCACGCGCCCGGCATCTCCCGGCAGCACTCGCACGCTCCCGCGCGCGCTTGTGCGCGGCCTCTCGCCACGTCTCGCGCGCCTGCGCGCAACCTCTCGCCAGGGCTCTCCACCCCTCGCCAGCACTCGCCTTGCCAGCGCCAACCCGTGCGCCAACCTGTGCCCAGCAGCGCCCAGGCTCGGCCATGGCCGAGCCACATCAAGCCATGGTTGAGCCATCTCGAGCCAAAATGTGCCAACAAGCTAGACAAGGGTCTAGGAAGGTGCCTACGGGTCAAACTTGGTCAAAACCGAGATTTTCAAGCCTCTAAGGCTATTTTGGCCCATTTAAACCCAATTAAATGTAATATAAATAGGAGACTTCTTTCATTTTGTAAAATACCTCTCATTTTCTCCCAACCCAAGCATGGGTTTGGGGATTAAAAATCCTCTCTCTAGTTTTTAAGATCTAATTTCTCTCTCTTAGGTTTTAGATTCAATTTCAAGTTTTGATGTAATTTCTTTTCTAGATTAGATTTAATTTCAAGCACCCTCCTTGGGTTTGTAAGCCTAAGAAGAATCCAAATACTCCTTTGGATTGTTACTTTTGATGCAATTACATTCAAGCTTTGTTTCATTTCTTAATTCAAGTAAGTTTCCCTTCAATTTAATGTTTTATGCTTTATTGTCCATTGCTTTGTTCTTCATTTCCATGCTTGTTCTTCATGTTATGCTTTTTGTCTTAGCACCTTGAATTCATGATGAAACATATGAATTTGGCTATGGAATCTAGATGAGTGACACATCTAGATCATAGATCGGCTCTTAGATCGTCTTGATTTTAAGTTTTTTCCTATGCTTTATTTTGATTTTTATTTTCATGCATAGTTTTAGGTTAAATCATAGATCTACTCTTTGTTGCTTGTTATTTTCTTTAAAGTTTTGAAATTTCTTGTTAATTTCTATTGCTCTTTCCATTCATGCTTTCAATTTTTGCTAATTTGCATTATTTAGGATTTTATGCATAGTTGTACCTTGTGCTTGCATGCTTGTACTTGGTGAAACATTGTATTTTATTGCTTATTTTCATTACTTGCTTTGCATTTTCATTTGAGGCATACGACCGAGGCATCCTACCAACTTGTTATTTCAATTTCTAGCTTAGTTTAGCTATTTTAATTATTTTATTTTCATTTTTCCTTTATCTTTCAAGCTTGAAACACATTGAATACTTCAATTGAATCAAATTCCGATAATACCGAGCCATGAACTCGTTGAATTTATTTCAACACCACAAAAACTATAACTAACAAAATGGCGCTGTTGCGACTTGGCTTGGTTAAGGCTTTCGATTTAATTGTCGTTTCATTGTGTTTTTAGCTTTCTTTGGTATTTGACGCTTTTTCTTTAAGTATGCAAGGTACTTATAACTATGGTGGATACATTCCCAACATGGGAGGGCATGGTGCAAACCATGTTGGGAATGAGATGTTGTATAATGGGTATGGCAACGTGGGAGGGCATGGTGCAAACTACGTTGACAATGGTGGTTATGGTTATGGGAAACCCAACATGGGAGGGCATGGTGCAAACCATGTTGGGTTTGATGGCGTCTTGGGTATGAATGGTTCTCCCGGAGGGTATGGTGCTTCATATCCTTATCCGAATATGCAAACTCCGTTTCCCTTCTCGTTTGGTGTTCCCCAAATTCCCCCTTTAACCGCTTAAGATCTCGAAGATTATGAGTTGTTTGGTGGTCTGGGCTCCAATTTCACATGTGGCCCTCCCATCCGTACTATGAGAGATGTTAGCCGACCTTTTTGGGGATGTGGATGGTGTGGAACGAGTGATCATCTTCCCGACTATTGCCCGGACCTCTCCTCGCCAACGCATCCCTCGGAGAACGTGTATAGGGATCATGGGCTTCATGTGGAACTCGATTGTGCTATACCATCTTTTGCTCCACTGCCGACTCATAATCCGGTTGTTACTTCTCATGTGGGCCCTTGTCATTCGAATATCCTGGTGATTGCTCCTATCCTACCTCCCGAGCCAAAGACTTCTCAAGAAATGTACTCGTGTGCTAATGACGTGAACATGGATTTTTCCTCGAAGGAGTTTGAGTTGGTTACAAAAATAGCGACATTGAAGGCTCGAATCGCTCAAATGTCTAGCCTGGAATCGACTCCTCCTTGTGCGGGACCCGATTGTCCCACTCCCCCGCTGCCTCACTATCCTCTTGTTACTTATCATGTGGACCAACTTCCTTCGTCTAATCTTCCGGTCACTTTACTTGACAAGTGTGGGGTAGTTGTTTCGGTTGTCTCACCGAAGGAGGTTGGCCCGGTTGTCGATATAGAGAGATGTTGTGAGGATAAGCCCCTTGTTCTTCTCGATGAGCCCGTTATGCCTCTATTCGACCCCATTTTATGTGTAGATGAGTCTCGATGTGTCGTTGAGGGCGACAAAGACTTTTTAGAGGGGGAGGTGGGGGTTATTGATGATGAGCTTGAAAGAATTGACGATTATCTTGAGGAGGATGAAGAGAGTAAGTCGATTATTATCCTTGCAAACTCGCACCGAGAAGAAGAGGAAGAGAGGATGGTTGAAGGGTTTAGAATTCTTAAGGATGCCATTGAGTGGAGACCCGGAGTGATTGAGGGAGTTAGCTCTTTGAATTTGAGTCTTGAAGCTATGGTGAGAGCCGGGATGTGGAGGTTTTTAGTAGAGGGCTTGATGTTCGTACTCGC
>BMAC01000425.1:947437-981392 GCA_014905375.1 Phtheirospermum japonicum | reverse complement strand
GTGTTTATTACATGTTTAAGCAACTCCACGTGCTTGGAAATTTGAATAGTTTACTTGTCGAGTTTTTTGCATGTTTATGGCCTCTTGTGTGAGGGGTTGAATTTTTGTGCTTCGTCCAAAAACCGCCTATATATATATATATATATATATATAATCAACATTTTCTCGTGAAAAAATTGCAAAGTTCTAAAAGCTCTTTTGATTTTGTTCCCAAATTCGGTGCAAACTAGTGAGTAGCCTTGTGTGATTTATCTGCTTGCTTGCATTTTTATGGAAATTACATTGAGTAGGTTTGATTTTGCTCGTACATGATTGAATTCGAAAATGACCTCGAGGCACATATATCACCCTTGTCCGGCCATATCCATATATGTAAGCTACTTAAAAATCCCAAATGAGCCCTCTTGAGCCTTTATCCCGTTTCTTGTTAGCCGAGCTCGATTTTAGCTCTTGAATCTCCATGATAATGAGGTAAGAGAGTTTATTGTTAGTTGACGAGAGATGCATGGGAAATCAATTGTGGGTTTCAAGTTTTGAGTTGCTTACACGAAAAAGAAAAAAAAAATAATACTCCAACACAAATCATAAAAAGTGATAAACCGTGCGTTCAAGTAAAAAGCCTAATTTAAAGGCTAAAGTTTAGTGAAAAGAAGCAAATTCAAAAAGCTTCTAAGTGTTGTGAAGAATAAAGTTGGGAAAGCGTGAAAATGTATGAAAAGGGTTTTGAATGAAAGTTTGGTGAATTGGGAAAGGTGAAGCGACCATAAGCTTCGGGTTTTATAAATTAGGATTTTGTGTGTTATTGATCGCGTTTGATCGTGTGTTAGACACTATATCCAAAAATTACATAACTTACCAAAGAGCCAACATTAAAACCCAAAAATAAAGACCTCTATCGATTCTTGTTTGATCATGTACTATGAGCAATTTTGAGCGTCCAATTTGTGAAATCTTGACAAGGTGCATGTATTGACCGACTTGAGCGTAAACACGTCCTATATACACTTGAGAGAATTGAGCGAACACCCTCAAAAATCCCTTGGACAGGAAGTCATCGATTTGGCTTGCATTTGAGAGAGAGTAATACGAGCAATGCTTGATGATAGCGAGTTTATGTTGATATTATCATCGTATTAATAAGGATAAGCACAAAGGTTTCTCGTTTTACACAATGTTCATTGCGTGTGAACTCTCAATTCTTTTCGTTGTTCGAGGACGAACAAACCGATAAGTGTGGGGTAGTTGTTTTGCTTGTAATTGTTGTGTTTTTCTTCGTGTTTTTAGATAGATTTTTATATTGATTTTAGTATTTTTGAGTCATTTTTCGTTAGGTTTTTAGGTCATTTCTCTTGTTTTATTTTTTTCGTGTTCTTTCTACTTTTATATTTAATTTGGTTGAATGGGTTCAATTACCTTGAGGTTTGGTGAGATTCTTGGATTTTTATGTTAAAAATTTCTATTTTATAGTCCAAGGCATTAAGGATAAAAATTCAAGCCAAGAGAGGCTCAAAAATGCCCAAACATTCTGGAATGGTGGCCGTGGCTCGCCGAAGCTCGCCAAAACTCGCGCCTGCGCGCTCCATCCCGCCCGCACACGCCCGACAGCACACGCACATGCACGCGCCCGGCATCTCCCGGCAGCACTCGCACGCTCCCGCGCGCGCCTGTGCGCGGCCTCTCGCCACGTCTCGCGCGCCTGCGCGCAACCTCTCGCCAGCGCTCGCCACCCCTCGCCAGCACTCGCTTGCCAGCGCCAACCCGTGCGCCAACCTGTGCCCAGCAGCGCCCAGGCTCGGCCATGGCCGAGCCACATCAAGCCATGGTCGAGCCATCTCGAGCCAAAATGTGCCAACAAGCTAGACAAGGGTCTAGGAAGGTGCCTACGGGTCAAACTTGGTCAAAATCGGAGATTTTCAAGCCTCTAAGGCTATTTTGGCCCATTTAAACCCAATTAAATGTAATATAAATAGGAGACTTCTTTCATTTTGTAAAATACCTCTCATTTTCTCCCAACCCAAGCATGGGTTTGGGGATTAAAAATCCTCTCTCTAGTTTTCAAGATCTAATTTCTCTCTCTTAGGTTTWAGATTCAATTTCAAGTTTTGATGTAATTTCTTTTCTAGAATTAGATTTAATTTCAYGCACCTCCRTGGGTTTGTAAGCCTAAGAAGAATCCAAYTACTCCTTTGGATTGTTACTTTGATGCAATTACATTCAAGCTTTGTTTCATTTCTTAATTCAAGTAAGTTTCCCTTCAATTTAATGTTTTATGCTTTATTTCCATGCTTTGTTCTTCATTTCCATGCTTTGTTCTTCATTTCCATGCTTGTTCTTCATGTTATGCTTTTTGTCTTAGCATCTTGAATTCATGATGAAACATATGATTTGGCTATGGAATCTAGATGAGTGACACATCTAGATCATAGATCGGCTCTTAGATCGTCTTGATTTTAAGTTTTTCCTATGCTTTATTTTGATTTTTATTTTCATGCATAGTTTTAGGTTAAATCATAGATCTACTCTTTGTTGCTTGTTATTTTCTTTAAATTTTTGAAATTTCTTGTTAATTTCTATTGCTCTTTCCATTCATGCTTTCAATTTTTGCTAATTTGCATTATTTAGGATTTTATGCATAGTTGTACTTTGTGCTTGCATGCTTGTACTTGGTGAAACATTGTATTTTATTGCTTATTTTCATTACTTGCTTGCATTTTCATTTAAGGCATACGACCGAGGCATCCTACCAACTTGTTATTTCAATTTCTAGCTTAGTTTAGCTATTTTAATTATTTTATTTTCATTTTTCCTTTATCTTTCAAGCTTGAAACACATTGAATACTTCAATTGAATCGAATTCCGATAATACCGAGTCATGAACTCGTTGAATTTATTTCAACACCAAAAAAACTATAACTAAAAAACCTCTAGGTCGAGGGTTTGGTTCATTTTGTTGTTGTAAGAATGCCAGTAATTGCTGCATTACTTGGGTGTTTAAGTCAGGTTCTCCTACAGGAGGGGGCGGTACATCTTGTCGTGGTTCTTGATCTTCCTCATGATTCTTCTCAAGAATGGGGTAAGGTTCATAACGAGGGTGTAAACGTGGGCGCCCTCGTCCTCTCCTCTCTGCCATCCTGAGTTGTACAAACACGCTCATTATATATAGTGCCATTATATAATGAAAGTGTTGCACGTATTGAACAATGCCTAACCTCTAACCATGGTAATCTAATCCGTCACTAAAATAATAATAGTCCAATGAATACTCAAAGAATCGTAGTATTTTATAATAAGTAAACACACAAGTATATAAACATATAATCAAAGAAATAAATAAATATCAGCTTCTAATATAATACTTTACCAACATAGTTACGAAAAGATAATATTAAACATATATAATATATACGAGATAGCACCAAAAACAAAATGTGTTATCCGACGAGGTTAGTACTACATAAGACTTATATCTACACTATTTACCGCAATAGGTCATATATAAAACCTATGCCAAAAGATACCTCGCATAGTGCTACGTACGTCTATCAAAGTCTAGTAGATATATACATATACAACGGTTGTCTTAACCAAATAAAATTTATCATTCGATTATTATCACACCATTAGCGTCAACCTCCCATAACTCCTCGACATCCTCGTCAAACCCTGAATCCTCGCTCGGATCTTCCTCAGACTCAACATGCTCCTCCTTCGGCGACAATGGGGTGGCAGGCGGCGTAGGAGCAGGGGGTGGCGATGGGGAACCAGGGGGAGTCGATGGTCCAGGGAAGTATGCCAAACTATCGTATACCTGCTTACGAATAAAGGCTCTGTCCTGCTCGATTTGTCTTAAAAGGGCCATTTTGTCGTGGTTAAAATTGGCCTGTATCGCCAACATCTATTCGGTAACTTGCTCGAGCTGAAAATCCCTGGCATGTATAGTACTCTGTGACGCGACAATATGGGCTTCAAGATGGAGTACCTGAGCGTGCTCCTTGACAAATAAAACTTGTGACCCATCATACAACTCCTGATAATGTTTTACTAAACTATCAAGGTAAGCGATATGCTCTCGGCATCTTGTATGTACGGGTGAGTCCATGCTAACAGAATACTTTATTATCCTCTGGTTTATAATAATATGTCTGGAATGATTAGGTAAGAAAAAAAAATAATAACAAATTAAATAAATAAATATTTAAATACATAAAATAAAAATTCACAGTAACTAATGTCGCTTTACTACAATAATAGTCGTCTAAGAAATCTTAAAAGTCACAGTCTAGTGCGATCGTCCACAGGCGGAAGAATCCTATCCCGGGTTTCACTTTGGTGTAATTGCCATTTCTTTTACACCAAAGCTCTGATACCATGATACCACAACTGTCACGACCCAAAAACCGAATACTAACCAAACAAAAAAGCACACATAATTTACATAAATAAGTTTGGTTTCAAAGTACAGGTGAAACGATTCAAAGATAAAACGTTCAAAGCTTGGAGCAATTATTTAATGTATAACTCCAGAAAATAAACCAACATTCTCAACCAACGACATAAAAGACAAGAAGTTGCTACAAGGAAACTTTTGACGACATTTTAACCTTCACCTTGAAAACCAAAATTGGGACCGCTCGACCTATCGTCAACATCTGGAGAGTTTGGTTTGACAAAAGAGAGCGTGAGCTAAAGGAGCTCCGTGAGCAGCAGAATTAAATAATAATAAAAATGCAATTTTTATTTTAAAATATAAAATTTTCGTGTATTCATCAACCAATTAGTAATTGATTTTATCAAGGCATAACAGTTTGTGAATTTTGAAAAGAAATAAACAATATAAAGGTTAACAGTGGAACAGACAAGAAAGTCTGTCTCGTTCCCAAAAGTTAGTCCAATTAGTGAGTATCCGAGTACGGAACTCTAAAGGTGGCTCCCGCGCATAGCACATAGCTCCCGAAGGACTCTAGAGGTGGCTCCCACGCGTAGCACTTAACTTTCGAACCAGATTACCTCACATAAACGTAGAATCATGTCGATCAAACATGACCCATACGTTTCCGCGCACCATGAAAAGTGACACTCTCGGCCGAAGCCTCAATCACCTTATCCCTCCCAGTAGGCTCGACGTCCCTTTAGCTATGGGATTCAAACTTAGGGTACGTCATATTCCAGAATATACTCAAACTACGACCCAAATCCTGCCGTCGTCTCCGATCCGACCAGGAACAATGGGAATATGTACCATTAGTAGTCGAGCAATAATCAAAGGCAACCTGCTCGATTAATTGCCCAAACTACTCGTGCCTGACAGACACGGACAGTTAATAGCATATGTCCACAATTAAACCAATTTAACAAAGTTGTCAAAAAATCAAGATTTATTTGACGTATGAAACGTTTCTCCGTCATCACGCGCTGCATTATTAAAACAGTTATAACTTTCTTAACACAGTAGGTAAAAATATGATTTTTACGGAGAAAGAAAGATAACACATCAAGCTACAACTTTCATGAAGACACTAAAAACTAACAAATAGGTTACGAGGGTGAAAACAGTGTAATACCGTGGAACAAGGCTGCAGAAACTGGACAGAAATTATCAATGCGCAGATTTCGTATTTTAAACATAACTCCTCTAGAAATTAGATAATTGAATGATTCCATCAGCTATTTACGCATAAGACAAACATCTACAACTTTCATGAAGACACTCAATACAAAAAGCATTTTAAGTTGGTCAAAACATCTTAACAACAAGCTGTCCGAAACCTGACAGCAACTAAGTTATTCGACAACAATCATCAACTAACAAAACCATCAACATAGGTCAAATACGAATCCTATAAATCATTTCATCACCAAAACCACTAATAATCAGCTCATACTAAACGACACGAGTCTCTTAATATCCACCATAATTCCATCAGCGCATACAATAAAATATAACCACCAAGCAATTTCATCGAACACATAAACAAACGTATTAAAAACATCGAACACTATAAGTACTAACATGATCATGCCCTAAATGAAAAATACTCAAACCTCCAGTTTTAAAAGTTTTACTCACTTATTCAATTAGGTGATTGGGCTATCGGCGAATTAGCGTGGTTGTCGTGCGCAAGTCCTACACATGTGGGAAACTTGATTAAAACTCCGACCAGACCAAATCTAACGAAAACCGAAACACATTAACGAACCATAAACTATAACCGTAAATAACATATAATTATAAGAATATATAATTTTTATTAAAAATTCAGCCCCTTATTAAAAATCCAGCCCCGTTTTCAGTCCGTTTATGCCTCGACCACTTAATGGTTGTCCTCGGCTCAAGTTTTCCGGTTTCTACGAAGCTTGGAGCCGGGTTTTTTTCAATAATAGCTTTAAAAAATTTCAAAGAACCCTATGTTAGGTTTAGACCATAAAATTCATCAACCAAAGCCCCAACCTCAGCCCTCATGGCTATCCTCGGAGGTGGCTTGAACGGTTTGCGACCGTCGGTGAACTTTCAATCAAGTAAAAGTAAAATAAAATATGTGTGTATATATATATCATAAAAAAATAGGTTAATACACCATGCATTAGAATAAAATAAAAGAGGAAAAAAAATAAAAATAATAATTTTTGGCTGGAAAATTTCATTTCCGGCGACCGACACGGCGGCGGCCGGTGGCCAGAAAAGAGGAGAAAAAAATTTGCTAAAAGCTCCCGAGAGTATTTTGAAAGCTGGGGAGAAACTTACCAAATGTTTTTGTTGTGTTAAGTTTGGTGAAGAAAAATCTTTTTATACCAAGGTTAGTGGGCTAGGCTAAACAAAATAAGGCTGGGCTGAGAAAAAAAAAATTAAATCAAATGGCTTAAAAATAATTAACTCAAATGGGCTAAAATTAATTAAATCAAATGGCTAAAATAATTAAATCAATTGGGCTAAAAAAAATAATAATTAAGTTGGTTTGAGAGATGGTTAGGCTCCAAATATAAAGATAAATAACCCAAGTACCATATAAATATATATATATAACACATAAATACCATTTAACACCTAGAATTATTTATATCTCCTAATTGATATAATAACATTAATATAAATCACATATATGACAATTAAATATATTATTAAATTAAATCCTTTATACACTAAAATCCAATTTACCTTAATAAACTTGTTTTATTAGTACGGGGTCTTACATAAACACATATTGTTCAGAAATTACACTAGCCACAATTAAAAATCATTGTTTTTTAAAACACAAATAATAATAAGGAATTAATGGGTATGAGTCCTCTTTGACCGACGAGGAGTAGTCCCGTCATTCCTAGCCTTCCTCTTCCTCAGCTTCTTCTTTGACGTTCCCTTCCTTTTCCCTTTGGTCAAACGTGCCACAGCCTCAGGATTTCCTTCCTCAGCTACACCTGCATTCTCGTCATCACCATCAACAGCAATCGCATCACCAACGTCGTCGTCATCAGTCATATTAGTCTCTCCCCCTATTTTTATGAAAGCAAAAGGGCCTCCACAAAAGAGTTCGGTGATGTCAAGTTCGGTGAATATCACCAGAACCAACACCTGTTGTCTGAGCAGCTGCAGGTCATGCTAGAATTGGTGACACATCACCAGGAGCATCACCCATTTTCTAAGCAGCTTTGGCCTTCTTCTTGTTGGATTTGAGGGAAGAAAAAATTTCAGAAAGTGAAAACAAATCATCGGAATCAGAAGAGTAATCATACTCAGGCTGAGCCATGTTGAAAGGAGTCAAGGGCGGATCAGCAACTAATGGGGTGGATGAGCTTTCAACCTCGCCTGTGAGAAAACCAATAATCCCATATGATGGTTCAGAATAGCTTGTTTCAGTAAAGTCCGGCGAGATCTTAATAGAAACTGGAGGATTTTTCTTGTCAACCAAGCGCACAGTTTGCTTCTGGAGAGAAGTATAGTAATCGGTGGTGCGCATACTCTTCATCATCTGAGTCTGTAATAACCGTGACGTCCTCAGCAAAATTCATGTCCTCACATGCCTCTCCCTTGCTTGGCTCTTTGGAATGGCCGCAGGAAATATTCCCGGGGAATATTTCGAAGCCGGCGTGATCGTTTCGGTCAGTACAGTTTTTGGTCGAATTTCGCAAACCCCTAGTCCAAGACTAAACCTGTTTCTCCACCAATGATCCCTCACCCTCATTTATCCAAAATCAGTGGAATGGCGGTGGCTAGTCCAAAACTATATATATAGATTGTCGGAGCTCTCTACTATGACACAATCACTAAGCTCAATATCAGTTATAGTGTCAACAGAGTAAGTCAATTCATGCAATCTCCTTTAGTTGATCATTGGAAAGTTGTCAAGAACATTTTTCGATATTTGTTTGGCACTGTTGATTTTGGCTTAAATCTTACCTGTAGAAATCATTACCACTCACTGCCTTTGCGATTCAGACTGGGGTTCTGACATTGATGATAGAAAATCCACCTCCAGAATTTATGTTTATATTGGTGCTAATCTCGTCGCTTGGAGCTCCAAGAAGTAGGTAAACGTCACCCGTTCAAGTCCACCTCACTACCTTGGCGATTCAGATTGGGCTTCTGACATTGATGATAGAAAGTCCACCTCCATAATTTATATTTATATTGGTGCTGATTGCGTCGCTTGGAGCTCTAAGAAGCAGGGATTCTTAAGATCGATCTGTCTTAAAGTGGTCGAGGAAACTATAGGATTTCTTGTTTGAGTAGGAATGGTTACAACTCGCTGTAAATTCTTTTCAAGGACAATTATTTTACAGAATAATCCTAAACTAAAACTGAACTAAATGAAGCGAAATTTGCTGAAGGGCCATGCAAAGCGCGCCAAACCGTGAGAGACCTCCTTGGCGGGAGAAAGTTGGCCCAAAGGCAAAAAATTGCAGAGGAGCGGAATACAGAAGTCTCCTTTTCAAGTACTAAGGCAGAATACATAAGTCTTGCCAGTGCGGCCTGTGATAATATTTGTTTGCAATATTTACTTCATGAGTTTAAGCTACCTCTTCCCAATACGTCCATCATTTGGGTCGACAATCAATGTGTTATAACCCTGTGTAATAATCCCATACATCACTCACAAACCAAACACTTGGAGTTCAATCTTCACTTCATCCGCGAGAGAATTCAATATAAACAGCTTGTGGTTCATCATGTTCCCACTCTTGATCAGGTTGCAAATATACTTCCCAAACAACTGTCGGGACAATTCTCCTGGAGACTTCGTCACAAACTTTCTATTGGTCCTTCATCCTCCCTCGAATTGAGTGAGCATAATAGACATGTCTCACTATGCCCACCGATATAACGACTTGATAGAAGACAGGCCGCACTGAGTCCGCCGAAGAAGCAACCTAACCTCTTTATAGAACAGGTCCCCATAAGCATACCAAAGGACCGAGATGACATGAGCTCGCATAAGCTTGGCACAGAAAAGCAGCGACCTGTCCACATCAGTTCGGCACAAGTACATGATAAGCAATAACACCTGATCGCAACTCACCACAAGATTTACAAGATAAAATAATCAGTCAGTGTACCTTGTACTATTTGTGCTACCTATTAGAGTTGTTGGAGTATAGCTATAGCATCTAAAAGGCTATTAGGATTTCTAAATTGTTCTTCTAGAGTTGTGCATTGTATTCATTGATTAAGATTCGAAATATATAAATATACAGAGGTCACTATTATATCAAGAGGTCGCTATGGCTTGACTCTTTTCTATCATGAAGAACATAAAAAATTGTAAAATTTTGATTGAATATATAATGTGTGTAACAATTCATTTTCCCTCCTATTCTTCTCTTCTCTTCTTGGGTTTGTATTTGTGCTTGGTTGAGGGGTTTTGAGAGTAGGGAATGAGAATGAGAGTTTTTAGTGATGTTTGATTTTGTACATACTTTGATTTTCCATTTTTATGCACATTAACCCCATTTTTTTACGGCGAGATCGTCATCTTCGAATGAATTCCTTTAAATTTACCAAGCACCCCTTAGTACTAGATGAAAAGTTTTTAAGAGAAATGTGATTAAGAGAAAAATTTGAAAATATGTGTATTAGATGAAAAATGCATTTTGAAATATTAAAATAATGTTTTTTTAAATGATTGTAGAAAGTCTTTGGGGAAAGAAAATTTACCCCAAATAGTAACTAAACAAATGAGTTAATGATTTAAACTGCTCAAAACGTGAAAAGGCGCTTTTTAAAGAATCATACAAAAATGGACCTGGAGTTAGAGAATCTTGGTTACATTTTATATATTAAATAAAAGTCTATTTCCTTTATTTATTTTTATTCATTTCTTTGTTAACAAGGATTTACTGAAACTACAGGGGAGGTTACTTGCTCTTTTGCTCGTGTATATAGAAGTCCAACTTACTAATCAAACCCTTAATTTCCGACATCGATCAGATTATTACATATACCACAATGTCCCAATGCAGTTTAATTTATAGGAAACTTAATTAATTTCATGAATGGTTGGGTTTGATTAATTGGATATGTCAATCGGGTAATTAGGTTGAAGAGCTCCAATACTTGAGCTCTAAAATTCACAAAACGAAAACTATTAATTCTACCTCTGAATTAATTAAACTCAGCTCAACAAAACAAAGGTTTTTATTATAAGTAATGAAGAAGAAGATGATGGTCCATGCACTGGATAAAAAGCAAAGCCCAACAAAACAATTAAGCTTGCTCACATGAACCAACAAAAACCGAAGAGGACTAAGCATGCATGGTTAAGGCCTTGATGAGCAACTAAAACACAAAAATAAATCAATTTTGGAGCATAGCATAGCATAGCATGCCCATCACCACTTATACATAGCTTTCCATTTTTTGTTCTGAAGCTGCACCACATCATTCTCCCGCACTTTCCAATCGCACGTCCACTGGGGACAATTATGAGGGTCCCTCGTGTTGTTAAACACCTCAAATGTCGTCTTCCTGTTTCCATATTTAAGATTACAGCTGGCGGACTGAGTCTGCCCGTCGATGCTGAGATTGAAACGGTACCAGAAACTCCACTGAAGAGACTTCTCGGGGAAGTACTTGTTAGTATTCGTATGGCAGGATATGTTTAGTGGGGTGGTCCCCAGTTCGTCCTTTATCCGCACGTCGTACGTGCCAGATGTGGCTGGTGAAGCAAAGTTGGTGAGTGTGATGAGTAACAGAGCGAGTAAGATAGAAATATATCCAGTCATTTTCTCGAGTTTTTTTGGTAGAACTGGTGTGGGATCGTTAGATAATGAGTGGAGCTCCTATAAATAGGTGAACCAAGGCAGCCATATTTGAGTGTTTGAGAATAATACATTGGCTGGCTAAATTAATTATATTTAAGTTTTTAAGTATATTATATTTTACACCAAATTCATTAAAAATAAATACAAGAAATATTCGTGATAATTTTAGATTTTTTAAATAAAAAATTCAAAAATTCAAAAGATACATATTCTCGATCGGTGTCTTGTACGGATGTCTAATTACTATTTATTAACTATTATTTTTTAATAATTTTTTATATGTTAATATTTACATTAAATTCCATTTCGCCACTTTTCTGGTATTAATCTAGACCATTTTATCTGAGATAAATTGTATTAAGTTCGTTATTAATCTTATTTACATATCTAAAATAAATTTAAAAATTGTCACACTCTCAACTCAAATCTAAACTTTATTGATTAATTATTATTATTATTATTATTATTATTAATTATTATTATTATTATTATTATTATTATTATTATGTAGTTTTTTTTTATTTTATGTTTTCAATGTATTTGTTAATAATGTTTAGTTACAAACTTAATTAATAAAAAAAAACTCCTAATTCACTTATATTTTACATTGAGATTCTAATAATCAGTTATTTTGACTTTTACTATATATACAATTCATAGTCAAGTGTTTTTATTTATGTAATTAACATTATATTATAACTAATTTATCTTTTAATTAAGAAAATTAAATTAGATTTTCAAGTTATATATTATTGTTTATATTTTTATTGTAGAAGAATAAAAAGAAATATTGAATTAGACAAAATATAATAAAAGAAAATTATTAAATTAAATAAATATAATAAAAAATAAAAAATTAATTTTAGAAAAATATAGTAAAAATAAATTTATTAAATTAGGTAGAATAGAATCTTATATTTTAGTATCTATCCAAACTTAAAAATTTTGTTAACTAATCAGACAAACCATCTCAAAATTACGTGTCAGCTTGAAGATATTTAACCACACGTAGAAATAAGAGTTTTTATTTATTATTATTATTATATTAGTAGGATAGGTGGGATTTATTTCATCTTCGGTAAAGAAAATTAGCCAAATAGTTGACGCAATATGTAGTAGTAGTTTGCTTAATAATATATTTACTTCATCAAGTTCATACTAATATCGAGTTTATATGTAGAATCTTGAGTTAATTACTAGAAAGGCGATTATTTATCACGCTTTCGCAGACTTCTTTGTATATATTCCGACTTTTGAGGCAAGAACTCATGAGATCGTTCTAAAAGACTTTTATCTCCAATAACGGTTGCTATTCCGATTCACTCTATCAATCAATTAAGGAAAGAACCTCACACAATCAACGGGGAAGTTAAATTTTTTTTAGTATCAATCAATTAAGATATAGAATCTTATATTTTAGTATCTATCCAAACTTAAATTTTTTGTTAAGTAATCAGACAAACCATCTCAAAATTACATGTCAGCTTGAAGATATTTAACCACACGTAGAAATAAGAATTTTCTTTTTTATTATATTAGTAGGATAGGTGGGATTTATTTCATCATCGGTAAAGAAGATTAGCCAAATAGTTGACGCAATATGTAGTAGTAGTTTGCTTAATAATATATTTACTTCATCAAGTTCATACTAATTTTGAGTTTATGTTAAAGTTATATGTAGACTCTTGAGTTAATTACTAGAAAGACAATTATTTATCACGCTTTCGCAGACTTCTTTGTATATATATATTCCGACTTTTGAGGCAAGAACTCATGAGATCGTTCTAAAAGACTTTTATCTCCAATTACGGTTGCTATTCCGATTCACTCTATCAATCAATTAAGTAAAGAACCTCACACAATCAACGGGGAAGTGAGACCATCTTTCTTCGTGTTAATAAAGTTGCTCTCCCTCATTCTACTTGTCCAACCTTTTTACAAAATTGTGCATAATTTTATACTTCCGCATCCCATTTTATATGCAATATAAAAATTTCCATATTTCAGAAAGTATAATTATCTTAAAGACGATTATTGATAAAGTAGAGCGACCAAAAGAATTCAGGTCGCATAGGTACTAACATGATCAGCGACCTGATAACATTAGTTCGCATGAGTACCGGCATGATCATAAGAGTCAACAACATTAGGTCGCGTGCGTGCCGACGAGGTCGCCATAAGAGCCCGCTGTGATTACTTGGAGCCTACACTTTCAGATGATGTCAGCCCTAATACAGTATAGCCAGCCAGCTGCTAAGATGTCAGATTGTACTGGAGCAATATTATCCACGCATTATAGATAGTCGTTGTCAGGCTGTATTGTAGCAGTTTTAGCCACATAGTTTGGGTTGTTATAGTCAGGTGTATTGTTATAAATATCCACACACTTATCATTGAATGTAACCAATATTGTATTCATCATTTCTTTATACAAAGAACTATTATACTCACATTTACCTTTATGAGTTCGCTACTTTTTATCATGGTATCAGAGCAAGTTTAGCCTGTCTCTGATGCCTCCTCCTCTTTGTTAAAAATCTTCGGCAAAAACAAAAAAAAAAATGGACGCAATAGATGATACTGCTACAAGCCAAACAAATATCTCGGTTAATCCAAATAGAATCTTACCTACCACCAGCTTTATACAGTCCCAAAACCAGCTCAATTCCATCAAACTCACTGATACTAATATTCTTCTTTGGAGATGATTTGTACATATTTGTGTGTGTTTTTCGTTTGTTTTTGTATTTTGTCTTGTGTGTAACGGGTTTTAGGTTGTTGTTCTTCTCGATTTTCTTCTTTTTAGTATTTTTGTGGGTCGTTTTGTTTCTATCCCGTTTAACACTGTTTCTCTCTCGTTTCGTAAGTTGCCATTCTAATTACGCCTAATTCTCTTTTTCAGTTTCGAAACGACGAAAATCGGACGAGGGACGCAAAGTTGTCATCGATCGACGCATCATCGACGCCGACCATCGACATAGTATCGATGCTGACGTCAAAGGTAACTGTCGACCGACGTGCCGAGAATTTCCAACATCCGTCAATCAATGCCGCCCGTCGACGCGTCATCCACGGGCACCACCAGTGGAATTGATGCCCTTGGTCGATCGACACGCCGAGAGACACACACCACCGTCGACCAACGCCCGACGTCGACGGTGGTCGACTCCAAAGACACCGTTGGTCAACACCAATTGACGGTCGATCGACGGTCGTAATTTTTGTGCCAATCTACCACGATGCCCTCCTCGTCCGACACTATATAAGTAATGTCCCTCTTCAGCTGGACATCAGACGCGACAGACTGGGACAAGAAGACCTTTTTGAACTTCTTAGGGTTGACAACCCAAGAACGTTCTTGAATCTTTCTCCATTCTTATCTTTCATTTTCCGATTAAAACTTTAGTTTTTCATTTTTTGTAGATTGTAGATCGTTAATCACTGCTCGGACAATGGACATAAGTTTCATTTCTCGTTTGAATGATTCTATTCCTCCACTAATTTGTAAGCTTTCATTTCATCGCTTTTATTATTCGAATTTCTTATTTGTTTAGATTATGAATTCTCTTGTTGGATTTTCTATGTTCTTGAATTTGTGTTGTTGTATTTGCGTTGAATTTGTATTATTGAACTTGTTGATGATTGTTGGTTAGATTCACGGGTCTAGTTCCTAGAATCATCAGTTGAAATTTTCGGCTGTTTAATCTACAAGTAGGGATTGACAACCCCAACTCGTAGATTAATTGTTCGATGAAATGTCAATTGATTGTGGAGCCGATTCTAGAGCCCTAGAACACCCGATTTATTAATCTTTACAAGTTTTTAATTTTATTGCTCATCATTTAAATCATCGTCGTAATTATTACAACTTCTCAAACCGAATTTTGACCGAGTGTTTAGAATAGCAAATTTGTTATTTTCTTGTTCGTGAAATCAAACACGAGAATCACTTCCGATTAGTCTTTCTCGATAGATTCGCCTCGAGTCAACTTGTCACTTACAACCGCTCCCTTCTCTTGCGGACGAGCTTTTTATTTTAGTAAAAGTAAGTGTTAAAAAATCTCAATTCAGGAGACAGCAGATTCTGACTGCAATTAAAGGCTATGGCCTTGAATCTTTCATTTCAAACAACCATTCACCACCTGCACAGACAATAACCGTGTCTAATACCACTCAAATCACAGTTAATCCCGAATATATCAACTAGATGAAGCAAGATCAGCTACTCGCCTCTTGGTTACTTTCTTCTTTATCTATAAACCTTCTCGTTATGATGGTTTTCAAGAACATAGCTAGAGAAATATGGCAAGCCTTAGAGTCTAACTTCTCTGGTCAATCAAGAGCTAGACTCATGCAGTAAATATTGCAGCTTCAAACTCTAAAAAAGGGCAACCTTTCCATGAGAGAAAGTCAAAGCCTGTTGTGATGACCTTGGCACTGCTGGAGATCCAATTTCTGAGCAAATCATATCTTTTAAATCCTGGGAGGTCTAGGACCTGATTAAAAACATGTTGTTACTGTTACTTCCAGAGTGGAGCCCTACAACCTTAATGACATCTATTCCATGTTGCTGAGCCTTGAGTCCAGATTTGATACCTTTCCTGCATCTAATACCATCAACACTGATGGACCTGCACTAGTGGCCAATGTAGCCACACAGAGCAACAGTAACAAAAGAAACTATAACAGCTCGCCAATGTAGCCACACAGAGCAACAGTAACAAAAGAAACTACAACAGATAGCTGAATATGTCACCGACCTATAATCAAAATAGCTATAGAGGAAGAGGCAGGAACAACAACTTTAGAGGTAGAGAGAGCAGAGACTACAGGAACAATAACAGCAGAGTTGGTTGCCATGTTTGTGGGTTGGCTAATCATACTGCAGACAAATGTTATCAAAGATTTGACTTCGCGTACCCTGGGCCTACTAATATGCAGTCTCAAACATAAATGCAAGCACAAACAGCTCAAACAAGCAATGGTCTCTCTAATCAGACTAGCACATCCTCTCATTCAGCAATGTCAGCCTCTCCAGATTTTGGCAGCAACCCCTTTTGGTATGCAGACTCTGGTGCATCTAGTCATGTCATCAATGAACTCTCCAACCTCAACATAGCGTCAGAATTTCAAGGCCACAGCAAGTTGCAAGTTGGTAATGGAATAGGTTTGTACATTTCACATATTGACAATTCTTTACTCACAAAACCTCACTCAAAATCCTTTATCTTGAATAACCTCTTACATGTTCCTGAAATCACCAAAAACCTTCTTAGTGTGTCATAATTTGCTAGAGATAATTGTGTGTTTTTTGAGTTTCATCCCAATCTTTGTTTTGTGAAGGATCAAGCTACACACCAAGTGCTGCTCTAAGGTTCTCTTAAGAATGGTCTCTACAGCTTTGATGTTCAATGTGTCAAGTCCCCAGCACCTACACAAATGATACCCCCTAGTGTTTCCACCTTCTCAGCTCTCTTAATTCAAGATATTAAGTCCAAAAATCTTGATTTGTGGCATTCTAGATTAGGACATGATGCTCATCTAGTGATGTTTCCTTTGCTGTTAATAAAAACAAGTATCCTTGTGGTTTTTTACGCAGTCTAAAAGCCATGTCTTACCTTATAATGCTTTTGAATCTGCATTTACGATACCATTAGAACTCATTAACGCAGATGTTTAGGGACCATCTCCTGTTACATCCTCCACTGGATCACACTATTATGTTTACTTCATAGATCATCATCATTTCACTAGATTTACATGGATCATTTTTAAAGGCCAAGTCCGACGTTAAATCCGCTTTCATTTATTTTAAAAACCTTGCTAAAAAACAACTTTCATATAAGATCAAAGCCATACAAATTGATTGGGGTGGAGAGTTCAGAAATGTCACTCAATTTTTACATGACTCTGGCATTGTACATAAGGTATCTGATAGGTGAGAAATTGTGCTTTATCTAATGGTTTAATTCCTATATTTTTATGTGTTTAATATTCTTATATATATTTATTTCTCGCATAGTTATTATTATGAGTAGTCGAGCACCAAATGTATATTTCTTTCTTAATTTACAGTAATTAGGTGCTAAATTGGTGAATTAAATATTGAAGCATGATCCATAGGAGTTGCACGAAAAAACGAGACACAAAACAATTGAATTGGTGAAGAAATGACAGTTTTGGGCCTTCTAGAAGGATTGTCGCTGGGCCCAACCGGTATAGAAAGCTGGGCTGGCAGCACCTCCTGATTCTGGGCCTTCTAGAAGGGTTGTCTCTGGGCTCAACCGGTATGGAAAGTGCTGAACGTCCTAGAAGGGGCGGAAACCCTAATTTTGACCCCTTTTTCCAAGCCACCTACACCTATAAATACCCTCCACCCCTCACATTCGAAAATACACAGCATACACACAAAAATCTAGGGTTTTACACACAAGTCCTAGGGTCTCTAAGCCCCAAAAGGAGTCCAAAACATCCAACATCAAGGGAGCTTGAAGATTGAAGATCCAACACTCAAGATTCAAGATCTAAGCTCTCTTATCCCTCTTTTCTTATCTTAGAATTATGTTTTATTTATTTTTCTTCTATTATTTCATGAACTCCATTAGTGAGTGATTATTTTATCTGTCCTAGGGATGTGGAAACTCTCGTGATATTATGTTTTAATTAATTTAAGCATATTTATTTCGTTCTTCATATGCGATTGCTTGTGTTATTCTGTTTACATATCATGATTGCTTAATTCATGACATGATTGCTGAATTATTGATTTGGATTGACCACCTAAATTAGGGATTTGGTTATCAATTGCTAGAAAGAGAACTGCTTCCCGTGTAATTGTCGTAGTTTTGATTTCTATGAAGCAACTACTGGTCTCGTATCATTAGGGATAACACAACATAAGTTAAATAAACTGAGCTTATGTGTTTATTGCTTAGATTAACCTATTTGCCTGGTTCTTAATGCTGTTGGTGGATTAAATCTAGAGAGCTTATTTTAGATTGTTCATTAATTAGAATCAATTAAAGAGCTTATTTTAATTTAATAAACGGTAAGGGCAAATTCAAGTAGCAGAGCTTATTGTTACTTAGGGTTTTTAGTTTCATATGATGAGTGGATTTTATATTGGAATTGGTTAAATGAATAGAACGAGGGGGGAAACTGAACTAGGACTGGAAAGTTATTTTATTATTATTTATTATTTTCTTATTTGTTTTGTTTAATTGTTTTCTTGGTTTATTTAGTTATTTAATTCTTGTTAGCTAGTTTATTATCTCTACCCCCCATTTGTTATTTTATTTAAATACGAATAATCACAAATTAATCCACACTCCTCGTGGGATCGACCCTTGCTTGCCGCTGCTACTAGTTAGTAGAGGAAAGTCGAGGACATTTATAAATAATATTTTTGACGCTTCAACGACGAGCGGTCAGTATCTTGCCCTTATACCCCAGCTCAGAATGGTCTAGCTGAACAAAGACACAGAACCATAGTACAGATGGGATTAACAATGATGACTCATGCTCACATTCTACTTAGATTCTGGGATGATGCTTTTAGCACTACAATTTACATATTAAATAGATTACCAGTCAAGTCCATTATATATATGTCTCCACTACAGAAGTTACACGGTCATAAACCTAACTACAACTCTCTTAAGACCTTCACTGCTCATTTTTTGGGTTCATAGGAACCTACCTCCTTTCAGGAGGCACTCTCACACCCTCTTTGCAAACAAGCCATGGATGCTAAATATCAGGTCTTACTTCACAACAAAACCTGGACTCTTATACCTGCTCCATCCAACAAGTCCATCATAGGCTGCAGATGTATTTTTAAGCTCAAAAGACATGCTGATGGAAGAATTGCCAGATACAAAGCTAGACTAGTGGCTAAGGGCTATAGTCAAACTGATGGCATTGACTTCTCAGAAACCTTAAGTCCAGTGGTTAAGCCGACCACAATTAGGGTTGTGTTGCTACTCACTAGAACTGATCTATCCGACAACTTGACATTAACAATGCATTCCTTCATGGACAAATTGATGAAGAACTATACATGAAACAACCTCCTGGCTTTGAACTTTCTTCTTGTCCAACACATGTCTGCAAACTAGCAAAATCCCTGTATGGCCTCAAACAGGATCCTCGAGCCTGGTTTTTCAAGCTTAAACAAGTTCTGCATACTCTTGGATTCTCAAACTCCAAGTCTGATCACTCTCTGTACTACAAAAACACAAGCACTTCCTGCACTTGGATTCTAGTCTACATTGATGACATTTTGATAACTAGAAATAATACCTCAACAATCTCTCAGGTCATTACTCAGTTGCACACATTTTTCTCTCTTAAGGACTTGGGAGAGATCCACCATTTCTTAGTGATTGAGGTGCACAGAACAGAAACCGGCATGCATCTCTCACAGACTAAGTATATCAAAGAATTACTTGGTAGAGCTAAGATGCTTGAGGCCAACCCAACATCTATGCCTATGGCCACATCTCCTATCCTGTCCAAGCATAATGGTGCTCCCACTGGTTGTATATCCCTATACAGAAGTATAGTTGGCTCACTGCAGTATCCCACAATAACTAGGCCAGACATTGCCTTCAGTGTAAACAAAGTGTGTCAGTATATGCAAAATCCCCTTGATACTCACTGGAGATCAGTCAAAATGATCCCGAGATATCTAGTTGGTACTACGACCTATGGCATTTAATTTACAAAATAGTTTGGTGTACATTTGACAGGCTTTTGGGACTTTGATTGAGCATGTGACCTATATGACAGGAAGTCCATCACTAGTTTATGTGTTTTTCTTGGACAAAATCTCATCTATTGGTGCTCCAATAAGCAATCATCTATCTCCAGATCAAGCACTGAAGCTGAATGCAGAAGCTTAGCTCACATAACAGAATTAATTTGGATTCAAGCCCTTCTCTCTGAGCTAAAGGTTAAACTTCCTCAAGTTCCAACATTTTGGGTAGATAACCTCAGCACCATATCTCTTGCGAGCAATCCTGTTCTCCATGCTAGAACCAAGCACATTGAAATTGACTTTCATTATGTTAAGGATCATGCTGCTGCAAACAAGCTGAAAGTGCATCATGTTCCATCCCTTTATCAGATAGCAAATTCTCTAACTAAACCTCTGAGCAACCAATTCTTCACTCGGTTAAGAACTTCAAGTTCTGCCTCTGACCTCGTTTGAATCGAGAGGTCATGATAGAGTGTAGAAACTAAAAGAATCTAGGTTGCATGGGTACCAACATGATCAACGACCTTATAACATTAGGTCGCATGAGTACTGACCTGATCATAAGAGCCAACCTGATCAGCGACCGAATAACATTAGGTCGCGCGCATGCTGACCTATAAGAGGTCACCATAAGAGCCCGTTATGATTACTTGGAGCCTACACTTTCAGATGATGTCAGTCCTACTACAGTACAGCCGTCAGCCTGCTATAGCTGTCAGATTGTACTGAAGCAATATTATCCACTCATTATAGGTAGTCGTTGTCAGGCTGTACTGTAGAAGTTTTAGCCACATATTCTAGGGTTGCTATAGTCAAGTGTATTGCTATAAATAGCTAGACACTTATCATTGAATGTAACCAATATAGTATTCATCTTTTCTTTATACAAAGAACTATTATGCTCACATTTACCTTTATGAGTTCGCTACATTTCTATCAATTATAAATAAAAGTCATTGTATTTGATCACAATTAATTTATATAGTGTTATATATATATATATATATATATATATATATATATATATATATATATATATATATATATATATATATATATATATATATATATATATATATATATATATACATACGAGGCATTGCATTTACGAAATTATTATTTTGATTGTTTACAATTATTTATATAAATATTCCCGTGAGTTAATATTGTCATAATTAATATGGTAGAATGTCTCTGATAGAATATTACTCTCGAAATAGCCCAAACTAATGACTATAAATATTGTGATATTGATAATGTAATATATGTTAGCATGCGGTCTCCATCAAATTAATAAAAATATAGTTAATCTCACGACTGTGAATAATTATTATCCGTGATGCTTTAGAGAGTATTGGTAAACCTTAATGATAAGATATTTGTTGTATCTTTGTAAACTTATCGGTATATAAGTGTGTGATAATCTTTTGACTTGACTTGAGGTCAATACTCACCTTGCTTACTGAGTGGTGTACTTTGACCATAACCAATGGTTGCACTCTTTTTCGGGTAGATATGACTTGTGTTGGGTACATCATAATATAAATGGAGATGGTAGTTGAGCCAAGAAAGAACTCATTGGTCGATTGGAAATCTCCAGAGAGATCACTTATAATCTCTATATTAGGTCATTTAAAGTCATTGGTCAATACAAGAGACATATTCAATATAGTAGTTGAGTATGGCTTAGTTGTCAACTAATAAAGATGAGAGAAATTGATTAAACTATTAAGATAGACACTTGGATAGATTTTAAGATTAATCCGAGTGATTCATGATGAAAGCAATTTCACCAAATCTTTGTATAAAAATTATAATTCGCTGAGTTAAAGTAAATATTTTTTATATATCATCATTAGATTAATGTCATATATAAAAGCCTATAAGGTCACACTATATACGATTACATTTTCGACTTAAGAGCGTATCAAGAAAGTATTAAATAATCAATTTGAACTTGTAATATTTTATGTTAATAATTATGATGTAATTTTCAATATGATATAAATTATTTAATTAAATGAAATTGGATTTGAACTTAATTATTTATATTATATTAATAAAGATACATGGGCCAAAACTGTTTTGTACCCATGTTTTGGACATTCCAACCATTTTTAGAATTAAAATTCACTTATTTACCTAGTATAAATATAATATACAGTTATAACTTGTAAAATGGGTTTTTTTGAGAAAAATCATATAAAACGCCAACCACATCCTTGAAAGCATTTCAAGAGATTTTCTAACTTTCTCATCGGTAATAATATATTGAAGTAGGAGCTTGCAGTCGGAGAATCAAGCGCGTGGTTACCTTAATGTTGAACTCAAATCTAGATCTATTGTAACGTTTTCATACTTTCTCTCTGTTATTTATTGTATATATATATTCGTTCACAGTATGGATCTGTTGGATATAAAGATTTAAAACTTTCGTTGTACGAACATAGTGTTCGTCCCAAAAATTTCAATAGTGGTATCAGAGCCCGAGGTTATGTCCACGATTATATTTATAATTTTATAATATTAATCATGAGTTGATTATTGTTTAATTGGTTTTAGTTTGATTAAAGGATTTGTTAAAATAATTTTAATTAATTGTTTTAATTTAATTTAATTATTATAAAAAAAATTAAAATTAAAAACAGGATTGGAAACCTTACCTGTTCTACTTGGTCGCGACGCACTGTGCCTCCCGCTGCGCCACCTCCAGGACAATGTTGGTGGACAGTGTCACAGCCTGCTCGACGGGCGGCTACCTCCAGATGGCTGTTGGACTGTGGTGGTGATGGGGTAGCGGCCTAGAAGTGCAAAAGTGACGCCGATCCGCCTCTTTCAAGCCTGATTTATGGCGGCACCATGAGCTTTTTTGGTGGTCCATTGCTACAGGCAGCCTCGGCTCTTCACGGGTCATTGCCAAGTGTCGATGGTAGACGATAATCGGGGTTTGAATCGAAATCCCTAAATTTGATTTAGGGAATGACTATAATTCTAAACTTTTTATTTAATTTTGGACTTGTATATAATTTTGGAAATTTAGGAAAATGATAAAACCACCCTAAGTTTTTTGAATACTACGAGGCTGCCCGGGACTGTTTAGAAATTTCATTCTCACCATAATAACTTTCCACATAATTGTTTTTAAGTCCAAAGTACATTTTCAAAATTATCAGAGTTTCATAAAATTACAATCAGGTCCCTAAAACATTCATAAAGTGTTGAGCCCTGTTTGGAATTTAAATAATTTCTATTAGATCATTTAAATAATTATTTAGAAATAATAACTAAGTTTGGAATTTACTAATTTATAAATTCAAAACCTTTTAAAGTTATTTAGAAATCAAATTAAATCTGGAATTTAAATTTTTTAAAGAGAAAAATCTTTTTTACCTCCTGAACTATGGTCATTTTGACACTTTGCCTCCTAAACTTTTTTTTTCGTGCAAATTATCTCCTAAACTGTAATAATTTCGCACTTAATCTCCTGAACTCTCATTTTTGGTAGAAATTCTAGCCGGATCTTACTCGTGTGACATGCACACTAACATATAAGGGGTAAAATTGACTTTCCATCTCCTCTTCATGACTCCCGCTCAAAATTATGGCACATGTAGGTTCCAAATCCTACGTGTATACATATCTCAGAGTGAACATTATCTTAACAGGTCATACGAGTGCTCACGTGTCATTGTTTTGAGCAGTAGTCATAAGTAAGAGATGGAAAGTTGGTTTTACCCTTTATATGTAAGCGTTCATGTTATACGAGTGAGATCCGACCAAAAGTTCCACCAAAAATGGGAGTTCAGGAGGTTAAGTGCAAAATTCGTACAGTTTAGGAGGTAATTTGCATGAAAAAAAAGTTTAGGAGGCAAAGTGTCAAAATGGCCATAGTTCAGGAGGTAAAAAAGATTTTTCTCTTTTTTAAATTTAAATGATTAACCCATGATTATTATTGTATTATTGCATTATTTGATAATGTGAATTAAATTAGAATTTTTAATTATAATTTAATTATGTAATTCTTCCTCTAATTGGCCAAATTGTCCATATGACTCGTATATTACTTTTTATTGTCTGGGTAGGCAACGCCCAGTATTTGTCGAACCATTTGCTTAACAACTTTAGGTAAGCAACGCCCACCATTTGTCGGAGCGTTTGCTTATTAATTATGTTTAGGCGGTGCCCAATAATTATTTTTCTGTTCATATGAATCTTGTTAATTGTTAAACCTGATAAGTCTTTCCCAATAAAATATGAGTCTCATCTTGGATGAACGAGTTGTCATTATAATTGGGTAAGTACGAAACCTTTTTCGTTCATGAGTATTTGCACCCTAGTGCTTGCTCCAGTTAATGAGGTTAAGGCATGCTCATAGATGTAAATGTTTATAGTCTTGTAATGGGGTTGACCTACTTAGTTCTTTCTTGTCACCCTAGGGTCAGAAACAACAAAGGGCGTAAGATCGGATTGGATTCAATCAACCAAGAGTTATAATTGTTTATAATTAATTTGGAGATCTGCCCATTGTGCTATTGTGATCATCAGCTCTAGCAAAGGCTGATGATCATATTTGATATGAGTCTTTATACTACCGTGGGATCGTAGAGTATGTTAAAATAGTGGGCCCATAATTATGATCATAGGAATTAGAATTAGAGTTTTAATTCTTGCTTTATTGATTTTCTCCAAATTATTTAAGATTTTCAGTTTATCATTCAATACTTGGTTGAAACAAACATGTTGACTGGACCCAATTTTATGGATTGGTTGTGCAATCTACGTTAAGTTCTCAGACAAAAAAAGATTGAGTATGTGTTGGACACACCTATTCCTGAGATTCCTGATAAAGATTCTACTAAATATGCCAGGTTGGATATGGATATTTATGGGAAATATATGGATGATGCAACTTCGTCACAATGTGTCATGCTAAATGCGATGATGACGAAATTGCAGAGGCGACATGAACACATGGCCCATTATGAATGTTGGAGCATTTATGAAGTCTCTACGCTTCATAATCTCAAATTATGGAGTATGAGTTGCTAAGAGATCTCTTTAAGTGCAAGTTTCATGATGGGGGCAAAGTGTCTGAACATGTCTTGAATATGATAGGGTTGATTGAGAGGTTGGCTTCGATTGGAACGAAACTAGCTAAATATCTTTCAGTCAACTTGATCTTGAACTCGCTTTCTAGTTTGTTTGAAAATTCTATTGTGAATTATAATATGAACAATACAAAAGTGAAGCTTCCCAAGCTTCATAACATGCTCAAGACCTATGAGCTTTCCGCCTTAAAGGGCAGAGTTGTACTCATGGTGAGTACATCTGCTAGATCTAACCTAAAAAGTAAGAAAAAGTAGAAAAAGAAAAAAGGCTAGGCCTAAAGCGTGAAGCGTTGAAGTTAAAATGGGGTGCTCATAAAAAGTCAACATTGGCTAAAGATGTGTTCTTATATTGCAAAGAAAAGGGACATTGGAAAAGAGACTATGAGAAGTGGAAAGCATTAGATGTTCTCGGCTCCTCGGGTATGTTTGTCACTGAGATAAATATGTTTATTAATAACTCTTACTGCTCAGTATTTGATATTGGATGTGGCTCACACATTTGTAATAATGTGTAGGGGCTAAGTGATAGCAGGACAATTAAACTGAGAGAAGTTTTCCTGGGCGTGGGAAATGAAGAAAAGATTGATGTCAAACGTGTAGAGACTTAAATATTAGATTTACCATCGGGTCATAGAATTTATTTATATAATTATTTATCACATCGATTACCAAAAATATAGTTTTATTTCAATGTTAGACATAGAAAGGTTTTCCTTCCATTGTTCTAATAATATTTATTTACGCATAATGATGTTGTTTATGAAAATGTTCTTACTGTGAATGGTTCGTATGTGCTTGATTGTAGTCGTGACATTCTCAATATGCAAAATAAACGTATAAAGCTAAGTAAATTAGAATAATTAACACCATCTGACTTTGAGTTCTATGGACAATGTGAAACTTGTCTCAAAGGTAAAATGACCAATTAGACGTTTTCTGAAGTCAGATGAACAAAAGAGGTGCTTAAGTTAGTTCATACTGATGTAGACCATTCTCTACTCAAGGTAGAGGCGGTTATTCATACTTCATTACTTTTACTAATGACTTCTCTAGGTTTGGACATGTGTATCTTTTGAAGCACAAGTCAGAGACTTTTGAGAAGTTTAAGAATTATAAGTTAGAAGTAGAGAAACAAGTTGAAAAGAGTATTAAGACTCTTCGACCTGATTGAGTAGGAAAATACCTGAGTAAAGAGTTTCTCAACTACTTAAATATTTGTGGAGTCTAATCGTAATGGACACCTCCTGGAACACCACAAATGAATGGTGTTTGTGAAAGGATAGATTGAACCTTATTAAATATGGTTAGACGTATGATGAGTTTCTCAAATCTTCTGACATACATATAGGGGTATGCTATACTGAAGCCAATCTATGTTCTGAGTAGATCTCCATAGAAGTTAGTAGATAAAACTCCATATGAGTTATGGCATGGTGAGAAGCTAGTACTTATGCACATGTGAACCTGGAGTTGTTCCACATATGTAAAGAATATGCTTACTCATAAGTTAGAATCTAAAAGTGAGAAATGTTATTTTTGTGGGGTATCCTAAAGAAACACAAGGATACTATTTCTATCTTCTTGGAGAACATAATGTACTTGTTCTAGGCAAGCGACTGTCCTTGAGGAAGACTATGTTTACAGGGAAAAGAGTCGAAGTAAGGTTGAACTTGAATAAACTCAAGAACCACAAAATGACATGGAGGTGAAAACTTGTTTGATGACCTAGACAAGAACTCTTTGGGAGATTATGGTCATTCTTATGGTGAATATTTGTCACTTTGAGGACAATCATTAGCCGGTGGGAGCATTGATAGAATTGATGCAGTAATACAAAATTTATCATCGCAATCGATAGAAGACCAAGCAATGGTTGCATAACTCCCACCTCAGAGAGTTCATGTTCATGACACTTTTGAGGGTCTCAAAGTGCTAGACCATCTAGTGCGGGAGAACTTTCTCATGATCAGAACACTCAAATCACTCAAATGCATGATAACTAACTTTGTAAGTCTACTATGATTTATCAATGACCGGAAAGACTAAATCTCCTAGTGGAGGGTCAAGGTGATGAACTTACATTGAGGCTATGTTAGACATTGACTCGAAGATGTGGCTTGAATTCATGAAAGTAGAAATAGACTCGTGTACACAAATTAAGTTTGGAACTTAATTGACTTGCCAGTTGGGGTTAGACCCATTAGATGCAAATGGGTCTTCAAGAAGAAGATTGATTAGAATGGAAAGGTACAAACCTACAAGGCTCGATTGGTAGCAAAATTTTATAGCCTGCGAGAAGGAATTGACTATGATGAAACCTTTTCACCAGTTGTGGAAATTAAGTCCATTAGAGTTTTACTTGGTATAGATGCATACTATGGTTACCATATTTAGAAATAGATGTTAAGACAGGAAATTTCTCAATGGTGACTTGATAGAGAAGGTGTATATGATATAACCAAAGGGTTTTACATCTGAATCGATGGACAATAGGAACTGCGTTACTGCGTACACTGGTGCTAGTTTTTAAACAAACCATAATGACTCCAAGTCAAAATATGGCTATGCCTTCATTCTCAATGGTGGGGTAGTGAGTTGGAATAGTTACCAAGCAAACTACTATGCATATTCGGTAACCGAAGCTGAGTACATTGCTAAATTAGAAGCAGCTAAAGAAGTTGTCTCAATAAACAAGTTCTTTAAGGAATTAGGGGTACTTCCTAGCGTCAGTAGTCCACTGCAGTTATATTGTGACAACACTGGTGTTATTGCGCAAACAAAAGACACAAGATCAAAGAATAGAAACAAGCATGTACCAAGACTACCACTTGATCTGGGAGATAATGGAGAGATGAAAAAAATAAAATAGAGTGTGTTCCCACGAATAAAAATTTAGCTGACCCACTCACCAAGCCATTATATTCTATGAAACATGATGAGTATTTTGTAAATTTTGGTATTAGAAATATAGGTTATTGGCTCTAGGCCAAGTGGGAGAGTGAAAATATAAATGTTCTATAGACAATTATAAATAAAGGACATTGTACTTGATCAGAATTACTTTATATATTATTATATATGATTCCTTGAAATTATGGAATTATTGTTTTGATCGTTTTCAATTATTTATATAAATGTTCCCGCAAGTTAATTTTGTTATTGATATGGTGGGATGTCAATGACAGAATATTACTCTTAAAATATCCACAACTAATGATTATCAAGATTGCAATATTAATAATATAATATAAGTCGGCATGTGGTGTGCATCACATTCTTAGAGAATGCAGTTAGCCTCACAAATGCGGATAAATGTTATCCGTGTTGGTCACATGGATACTTTAAAGAGTATTGATAAACCCTACTGATAAACTATTTTTTGTATATCTATAGATTTATCGGTGTATAAAGTGTATGATAATCCTTTGACTTTAGGTCAATACTCACCTTATTTACTGAGTAGTGTACTTTGACCATGACTGATACTTGCACTCCTTTTTGAGGTAGATATTACTCATGTTGGGTAAATTATAATGTAAATGGAGGTGGTAGTTGAGCCAACAAAGAATCATTTCTCGATTGGAATTTCAAGAGATATCACTTATAATTATTATATTGGGTCGACCAAAGTCATTAGTCATGCAACAGACATATTCAATATAGTAGTTGAGTATGGTCTAGTTGTTAACTAATAAAGGTATAACAAACTGATTAAGCTAATAAGATAGACAATTTGATAAATTTTAAGTTTAATCGAGTGATCCGTGATGAAAGAAATTTCACTAAAATCTTGTATAAATGTTATAATTCGCTGAGTTCACGCGAATATTATTTATATATTGGGTTCGTCCAACTATACCGTCTAGGATTTTTGGTTGTATCATCATTGGATTGATGTCATATATAAAAGCATGTAGGGTCGCACTATATGCGAATACTTTTCAATTTAAGAGTTTATCAAGAAAGTATTAAATATTCATTTTGGAATTGTTAATAATTATGATGTTATTTTCTATTTGATAGAATTATTTAATTAAATTAAATTGAATTTGAATTTAATTATCTATGTTATATAATAAAGATAATTGGACCAAAACTATTTTGTGCTCATGTATTGGACAGTCCAACCTTTTTTATGATTGTGATTTTCTTATTAACATAAAGTTATAAGTTGTGAAAGTAGATTTTGAGAAAAAGTTGGAGCTTGCAGTCGGAGAATTAATCGTGTGAATACCTTAGTGTTGAATTCAAATCTAGATCTATTATAAGGTTAACATGTTTTCTCTCTGTTTATATATTATATAAATATATATTCGTTTACAGTATGGATCGGTTAGATTGAAAAACTTTAAAACTTCTATTTCACGAATATAGTGTTCGTGTCAATAATTCAACACATTCTATGTCACAATATATTTTCAAAAGAGACTTATTGTTATCTTTTACTTTTCCAACAATACTTTAATATTACTATATATAGTATATACTAACTTTATCATTACTTTTGCTATTTATAATTATAATATCAATTATTTTTTTAATCCCGTTAAATGATCAATTGCGGGGAATGGGACGAAGAAGTAGTACTTAAACTTTTAATTAATATTTTTCGACTTTTCTACACAAAATCATCACCTAGTGTGACAATATTTCATTTTTTTTTTATCTTTTTTTTTTTACGATTAACTATTCCACACTACAAAAGAACACGAAAATGCCGACGGGTGGCATCCGTCGGTAAAAGTCCGGCATTACCGACGGCTTTCAAGATGGCAAAAATTACTGACGGCGTGCCGATGGAAGTAGCCCGTCGGTGATTTATCCGTCAATAAGTTTTTATTTTTTTTATTTACTGACGGAAATGACCGTCGGTAAACTTATTTATTTAATATTTATTTATATATACTTTTTTTAATTTTATTTATTAGAAACAGACATATTCGTCGGTAACCCAATTTTTATATTTTTTTTAATTATTTTTAATTACCGACGGAAATTACTCCGTCGGTAAATTCATTTTTTTAATTTTTATTTATTTTATTTATTATTTGTTATTTGTTTATTAATATATATTATTATTTAGTAATATAAATATTATTAAATATCAATTATTATTTAATATATATATTTATATATATACATAAATATAATTATAATATATATATAATGTATAATATTTATAATTATAATAAATAATACAATTCATTTAACACATAAACACTTATATATATAATATTTATATTATATATATATATATTATAGGGACTTCTACGTTGCCGTGAAGGTACCATTCCCCACTTAATCAGAACTCTTAAATCCAAAGTTAGTTATAGATAATGATAAGATCAAGGGATGTAAATGAAGGGGGGCTAGGAGGTATGGTACCTTCACGGTAATGTAGTCATTTCCTATATTATAATATATTTATAATTTTAATATAATATAATATATAATATTTATTTGTATATAATTATAATAAAATATATAATATTTATAATATAATATATATATATAATATAATTATTATATATAAATATATTATATATGTAGACATATTGTAATTATATTATTTGTTATATATATAACATAAGTATGTATATATATTATCAAATACTTAGAAGAAATCGAGTTAGTTTAGCCAGTTATGGGTAGGCTTAGAGCGTGAGGAGTCGCGTGTTCAACCCCCCAACGACATATGAGAGAATTTATTTATATTTAATGGGTGTTGTGCTTGGGGGTGGGCTAACACATATACATTTTTTTTAAATTTAATTACTGACGGATTACAATTTTTTGGTAATTTTTATTTTTAAAAATAAAACTAATTATCGTCGGTATTCTTTTTTTAATTTATTAAGATCCGTCGATAAATATCAACGAAATTGGTGTCCGTCAGTATTTCACCGACGAAAAAAAAATATCCGTTGATAGTTTTTTTTACCGACGAGGGTTTCACTGACGGACTATTTCCGCCAATAAATCCGTCGGTTACGCCGTTACTGACGAAAATAGTTTGTCGATATCCACGAGTTTTTTTAATGCCAACTCCCGATAGTTTTCATAAAATGTCTTTTGATAATTTCTATAGGCGGTTACACACTCCAACTTTTTTTTTTTTTATCAAATATACTTTTCAACCTGTTAGAATAATTAAATATTAAATAATTCATCTCATATAAAACATTTCCGCTTTTCACATTAAACTTTGAGTAGGTCTTGGGTGAGACCGGTCTCATAAAATGAGACCACATTTTACCATTTTGTAAGGTGACCAAGACCCAAGAAATAACCCAAACCCACACCCAACAACTCAAAACTCGACCCAACCCCCTTCAATTTTTCAAATTTGTCAGAGAAATAATAAAAAAAAATCAGAAAAATCTAAAAATTTGCAGGTTGATGCGCAACAATAAGACGATCAATCGTACAGGCCAAAATTGCAAAACGATGAACAACGAATATTCGTGAATTTTTTCAATTTTCAAACTAGCCGAGAAAATAGTAAAAAAATTTGAAAAGATCTGAAAATTTGCAGGTTGATGCGCAACAATAAGACGAATAATCGTAAATCCCAAAAGTGCAATACGATTAACAACGAATATTTGGTGGATTTTTCAATTCTTCAAACTAGCCGGAAAAATAGTAAAACAAATCGAAAAAATCTGAAAATTTGCAGGTTGATGCCCAACAATAAGACGAACAATCGTACATCCCAAAATAGCAATACGATAAACAACGAATATTTGGTGAATTTTTTCAATTTTTCTGGAATATTTGGTGAAATTTTCAAATTTTCAAATTAGCCGGAAAAATAGTAAATAAAATCGAAAAATCTTAAAAATTTGCAGGTTGATTCGCAACAATAAGAAGGATAATCGTACAGCCCAAAATTGCAATATGATAAACAACGAATATTTGGTGAATTTCTCAATTTCCCAAACTAGCCGGAAAAATAGTAAAAAAAATCTGAAAAATCTGAAAATTTGCAGGTTGATTCCCAACAATAAGATGAACAATCGTACATCCCAAAATAGAAATACGATGAACAACGAATATTTGGTAAATTTTTTCAGTTTTTCTGGAATATTTGGTGAATTTTTTCAATTTTTCAAATTAGCCGGAAAAATAGTAAAGAAAATCAAAAAATATTAAAAATTTGCAAGTTGATGCGCAATAATAAGACGAATAATCGTATAGTCCAAAATTGAAATATGATAAATAACGGATATTTGGTAATATTTTCAAGTTTTCTGGAATATTTGGTGAATTTTTACAATTTTTCAAACTAGTCGGAAAAATAGTAAAGAAAAAAGGAAAAATTTTAAGAATTTGTAAGTTGATGCGAAACAATAAGAAGAATAATTGTGTAACCCAAAATTTCAATACAATTAACAACGGATATTTGGTGAATTTTTTCAATTTTTCTGGGATATTTGGTGAATTTTTTCAATTTTTAAAATTGGCCGGAAAAATAGTAAAAAAAATCGGAAAAATTTAAAAATTTTCAGGTTGATGCGCAATAATAAGACGAATATTCGTATAGTCCAGAATTATAATACGATAAACAACAGGTATTTGGTGAATTTTTTTAATTTTTCTGAAATATTTGGTGAATTTCTTCATATTTTCAAATTGGCCGGAAAAATAGTAAAAAAAATCAAAAAAATCTGAAAATTTGCAGAGTGATGCGAAATAATACGAAAAAAAATTATACAGCCCAGAGTTGCAATATGATGAACAACGAATGTTTTGTGAAATAATAAAAAACTTGTGATATTTTAACAATCTTTTGTGATACTTTAACAATGTTTTGTGATACTCAAATAACTTGAGTTAAAAATGTTACTTAACTATGTTTTATTGTAAAAATATGTATAAATAAAAACTTGTGATACTTTAACAATCTTTTGTAATACTTTAACAATGTTTTGTGATACTTGAATAACTTGAGTTAAAAATATTACTTAACTATACTTTAATTAAAAATAAGTATAAACAACTTGTGGTATTTTAATAATCTTTTGTGATACTTTAACAATGTTCTGTGATACTCAAATAATTTGAAGTTAAAAATGTTACTTAACTATGTTTTATTGTAAGAATATGTATAAAAAAACTTGTAATAATTTAATAATATTTTGTGATACTTAAACAATTTGAGTTAAAAATATTACTTAACTATACTTTAATCAAGAATAGTTATAAAAAACTTGTGATATTTTAACAATCTTTTGTGATACTTTAACAATATTTTGTGATACTTTAACAATGTTTTGTGATACTCAGATAATTTGAGTTAAAAATGTTACTTAACTATGTTATATTGTAAAAATATGTATAAAAAACTTGTGATACTTTAACAATCTTTTGTAATACTTTAACAATGTTTTGTGATACTTGAACAACTTGAGTTAAAAACATTACTTAACTATACTTTAATTAAAAATAGGTATAAAACTTGTGGTATTTTAATAATCTTTTGTGATACTTTAATAATATTTTATGATACTTTAACAATGTTCTGTGATACTCAAATAATTTGAGTTAAAAATGTTACTTAACTATATTTTATTGTAAGAATATGTATAAAAAAACTTGTAATACTTTAACAATATTTTGTGATACTTAAACAACTTGAGTTAAAAATATTACTTAACTATACTTTAATAAAAAATAGATATAAAAAACTTGTGATATTTTAACAATCTTTTGTGATACTTTTAACAATCTTTTGTGATACTTTAACAATGTTTTGTGATACTTTAACAATGTTTTGTTATACTTAAACAATTTGAGCTTAAGAATGTTACTTAACTACACTTAATTAAAATTAGGT